>OZ005742.1:51139690-51739690 GCA_963930735.1 Dioctria linearis | reverse complement strand
TTCTAAGTGTATTGTGAAATTAGTTCTTTAATGAATTTGTATTAAAACTAAAGACCTAAGTGTGGTCCAAAAATTCAGTTTTTTTAATAAGATTTGTGTTCGAACCGAAGTTCTAGTGTGCAATTTTATTTTACTTTGTTTACCTTGTTTTTTTCCTCAGAAAGAATAGTAAACAAATAACTCGCGTACGTATAAGAGAGCTGAAATTTAGCACGTGGTGTTTTCATAACAACAGTAAATAAAATTTAGGAAATGGACTAAATCGCGCAACCCCTTCTTGGTGTTACCATATAAAAATTTAGGACTTGTTAAGTCTACTGTGAAAACGATCAGTCCTACACTGTTTTAATGAACTGAAAAATTCTTCAGAAATTGCAATTCTATGAAATGGGCTTTAAGAATTTTTACTGTCCGATTCCGACGAACCGTTTTAGAAATATATGCGAAAAATTACTTCAAAAATCATACTTGCACAGCGAGGTTATTTCCAGGCAAAAAAGTAATTTCGTGAAAAGTTGATTGAGAAATTGGAAAAATGTGAACTAATTTATAAAAAAAAGTTGAAAACAAATTTGACGGATCTCAAATGTCAATGCGTTCAGTCTGACTGCATATTTTTTCCAACTTGTCAAACACGACGTTAACTATTCGTCGAAAATACCAATCTAACCCTACTTTAAAGGGTCAATTGTTTCAAAAGAATTACTGCAATGTTGAAAGCAGATGTATCTAAACCAGAGATGCGCAAGTACCAAAGAAAAAGTACTTAAGTACAAGTACAAGTACCGAAGGCCTGAGTACGTCAACGTAAGTAAAAGGACCGCAATTTGCTTTGGTCACTCATCAGTGCAAGTTTGATTGTTGCTGGCATATAAATTCATATTTCCAGAATGATTCGTCAGACAGTAAAAAGGATTATAACCAATTTCATAGGATTTTTCAGTACAATAAAAAAATCTAGGACTGATCATTTTCACAATATACGTAAAACTCCAAATTTTTTATATGGCAACACCAAGAACGGGTATCCCAATGTATTCCATTTTTTTACGTTGACGTGTTCTCAGCCGGTGTCCAAATATAGTGAAAAACGAAATTTTTGTATGACAACCCTACGAAAAAGTTACCCGATTTGTCCTATTTTCCAACGTAGTTTTACTTTTTTTTTTAAAAAAAGTCCACTTGCAAAATTTCAGCTTTCTAAGCATACAGGCGTTCTTGAGTTATCATGAGGACGGGCGGACGGACATGCATAAATCAAAATAACTTTTAATTTTATGCATGAGGGTGCAATCCATTTTGCTGTACCATGTGCTACAAACGGAATGATAAACCTAGTATATCCTATGATTTCATAGGGTATAAAAATATATGTTAAAAGTCTCTTTCCCTACATAGTATTATTGTCAAGAACTTTGTTAACAGTAGCCGTAGCTAGTAGTGAACAGAGCTTTACCACATTAAAATTTATTAAAAATTATCTTCGTTGAGTGATTTAAGATTGCGAAATCTAGCGATGCTCTCCATAAAAAAAAACAGCCAACAGATGATTTAAATGTTGACAATGACATTCAAAACTTTTTTAGTAAAAGAGTAAGCAAAATGAGTATATAAACACGCTTACATTTTATCATTATGAGTATAAAATCCGTTTAAACAAAAGAAATATTGTTTTTATTTATTTATTTATGTTCTGTAATTGTCAATAACCACTCTTTATTTTGATTGAATTAGAAAGGGCGGCAAATTGGGGACCGCCCCAAAAAGGTGACAAAGGTTCAAGGTACGCCATTTACTTCAGATGTACATACATATATGTACTGTGGGAAAATTGTGTTCAACAATCTGAAATCCACTGATATTTATTTTACACGATTATTTTTTGAATTTGGATTACTAAAACAGTAAAAGAAACTTGCCAAACATTGGTGATATGAAATGTAAATTCGATGGAAACAACAGCTGTATAATGTGTAAGGGGTAAGACAGAAAAGAATGTATATTGTACAAACTGCTTTGCGTTATTATGCAAAATGAATGAATAAATTGAAAAGTGATGGAAAACTTTCAAACTGGCTGCATTATTTTGTGTTACCCACTTCTAGGATCTACATATATGTCGCACTTAGATTTACTGTGGCAGCAACCTAATCCTAGGATATTCTTTGTCCTTAGCTATTTTTCTTTTACTCCTGTCAGATAAGTTTTCCCACATTATACAAGAAGGTATCCATTAAACAATCTATTACAACCAAAACTTTACAATCTTATTTCGGAAACCTGTTCCCGATGAAAACTAGATGCATAAAGCGAGCTTCTATGAATTGTTGCTGCTGTATTTATACCCTCAGCTCAAAACAGATAGTGCGGATAACTGAATTCCTTAATGAGGAGACTCTGCACTTTCGAAATTTTGTAACAAAAATGCATGTTTGTGGGGGTGTTTAAAACAAAATATAAAAAAAAAGCTTTCGTAAATAAATTTTACTACAAAGTAAAAAAATATTTCCTTCTTTCTCAGTGATATGCACAAGAAAAGTTTCGTTGTAAAATAAGATGTGCTACAACTCAGATTAAATCTTAAAAGTTTGGGCATCCATAACTATAATTAAAATTGTCTTACCGCAACTTAAGCCCATACCTTTAATCTAAGGTTTATTAATTCTTATATTACAACAAAACTTTTCTTGTGCATATCACTATTTAGTGCAATTTATATACGAAAGTTATTTATTTTAAAAGTTTCTTTAATATGCTTTATTTCCTTCTTTTTAGTCATAAATTCTGTACACTCTCTAAACTCTCAATACTCGAATCTCGAATCGCGACTCTCGAATCTAGACACTCGAATCGGCACTCTAGACTATCAACTCCCGAATATCGACTCTGGAATCCGGACTCTCGAATTTTGAATTTCCACTCATATCATACAGCCCGAATTTAACAACCCCAAGGGTGTTAACCAGCACACCCCAAAACTTCCCCAAAACATTAAAAAAATTACCCCATCGGAATGCTCCCCATTGTAATCCAGTCACATTTCCTACCCTAAAATTCTTTCATCACGAAAGGCACTCTCAGGCGCCCAGCCGCTGGGGCTCAAAGTTATTTAGTCAGGGGTTACTGAGTTAATAAAAGATATATAAAACTAAAAAAAAAATTTAAAACCAAAATTTTGAATTTGTGGCTGCATAACTCTGAAGTAGGGAGGAGTACGGGTGGGGTGGCTTAACATTCATATGAAAGATCCCAAGGTCATACAATGCCGTCTTAAAATAGGCCGTAAACCCTGTTCTTTTCAAGATATAGGGTGTTTAATGAAGATGATCATATTTTACTAATCATCCTGTATTGTTGTCGCTCAGGTGCCTAAATGACAACAATAAAGGTCCATGCACCATTATATTACCCTATATATCGATGCATTGCAAATTTGACCCTGAAATGAATTAATTTTCAGCTATTCAAAATTTCATAAATTACATTTTCTTATCAGACACACATTCCATCACACGATATGCATAGTTACCTACATACAGTGTCTTCTTACTCTTTTTTCGCATGTACACTCTACATACGTACTGTATTTATTTCTCCCAATCAAATTGTATGTACATACATACATACAATTATTACAAATTATTCTCGACCTCTTAAAATTAATATTTCAAGACGGGCGCAGAACTGCATATCACATTTGATTCTCTTCTGAATGCATATGCATCGCTACCAAAACTTTTTTGCATTTTCTCAATATTGTGAGAAAGCAACAAAATAATAAAAAAGCTTTGAAAAGTTTCACGGGCACACCTAATTGTAATATCGCTGATCCTCCGGGAGTTTGTTTTAAAATCCCGTCGATTGGACACCACGGAAAAATTCGTTAAGAAAAAAACCTAAAAACCAGTAAATGGTTTTTTTTTAAGAGGAGTATTTTTACCTTATACTTAAGATGACAATGAGATAATAGCTTGGAAACTTCTAAAAAGTGGTATAAATTGAAGTTTTTTAAATCAAATTCCTGTTAGTAGGTAGCCTCATTTCTTTAGATTGTTTTAGAAAGATAAGGCCTAGATGTAGAAAATGACTCTAATAGTACTTGTTCTATCTCCCTGATGAGAAATTGCAATATTTCGTTGAAAGTTGAGATACAAAGCAAAATGGTATATTTAAAAATTATACCCACAAAAAATTTAGGAAAGTTCATTCTCGTTAAAAATTTTCAATTTATTTGAACAGCAAATATTCATTTTTCTCTTTTTTTTTCTTTTTCTCTAATGTATTTCGTGGTTTAGGTCTAGGCTAATTTTATATGAATTTTCTCACTTTCAGGACACGAAAATACGTAAATTTTATTGCCTACAGGCTCGCTGGTATCTAAATTGAAACTTTTACTGAGTACTGACTCCTCTTAAAAGTGATTATTATAAGTACAAAATATAAAAATAATAGTTATAAAAATCAAATAAGGGAGCGTTTGTGTTTTGTTTAAAAGAAAGCATACAAATATTGATAAAGAGCTTACAAAGTGTGTTGTATTTCAATAAAAAGAAAGCAAATCCCTAAACATTCGTTTTTCTGAGAGACCCTATTCAAGCACCGATCTTGGAGTGCAGGAAGCACGAGCGACACGCTTCATAACAGTAACTCGGTAGGTTCATATATTGCCCCACCCCCTGCCATACAATTTTTTACTTGCATGGATAAGAGGAAACATTTGGAAAAATATAGGGTGTCCCAGACATGTATAAATGAAACAAAATGCACTGAATTTCCACCAATTTCGCTCTATCTAGTTCAAACCTTCCAATGCCTCATATCATCCCTCCTCATAGCATATAAAAACAAAAATTAATTCGGATTTACCAACTGAAAGATTATCTCATTTCTCCATCAACGTCTATGAAAGATTTCAACCAACAAGTAGGAATGTAAACATAACTATCACATCGATCGAGTTCCTTTTTTTACTCACGACTAACTTTACGCTCAATTTGATTCAATTGAAGGTGAAATGAACTCAAAACTGGAAATCCGATTTCCGTCGAACTGCCAGTTTTTCCTAGCAGAAAGTTTTATTTTCATTGTAAAAAGCTTTCGTGGAAAGCCACTATCGATAATTGTGTCAGTGTAGAATTGGTATGTTACGTATGTATGTATGCTAACACCCTGCAAATACATTTATAAGTAATATATATATTATATTAATATTATATTATATGCATGCAGATTTTATTAGCTTAGGTTTCTATTGCAAATTCTATTGCAACTTATCCGGTAATTTCTAGCTATTAAACGATTTATAGTGCATTAAAAATTTTTTTATTGTAAATGCAAAAAATATAGAAAGTGACACTTTTTTATTCTTTTTGAGATTTATGGATTTAATCTCCCCCTCTAGGAGGAGCTGAAATAATAGAATGAAATTTTGTACAATTAATAAAAAGAACTTACTGAATTTTGAAACTGACGTGTTTGTTTTAAAGATTTTTTATTAGTAATTGATACCAACTCACAAACGGTGCAAAAACATTCCCTTTATTTCACAACAATCGTCATGAGTCCATCAATAGCACAATTTACATGTAGCACACTTTTCGTCATGTCGATTATCCGAAAAACTGCCATGGCAAAAAGAAGCAGTTTGCTTCATATTTCCCACTATCGACATCATCTGGAAAATAGAGCTGGTGACTCACTTTTCAGGGTATTCTCTTTCTAGTTTAAGCACTCTCTTTAGATTCACGATATAAAGATTGAGTTTCAGTTTTCTTTTGATTTGACTTACCTCAAAGCCCAGATAGCAGAATGAAACATGTTCTGAAAAGATACTTTTTGAACACAGTCAATCGAGTGCACATCGGTGAATTTCATTGGCTTTAGTTACAAGGATTATTCTACTGGATGTGAATAGAATATATTTTTGACATGCATTTTGGTAAATCGAATTTTCGTTCCTGTCTTGGTACAGCAGCTTTCGGCTTTCTGTAGCCTTGTACATTAAAATCATAAGTTTTTACGAGTTTTGTTTTTCAAAATTTTGTGATACTTGAATTACTTTACTGAGTTAGATTTCATTTTATTGGTCTTATTTTTTCTTAAAAGATTTTTTTTATATAATTACTTTTCGTTTATTAAATAAATTTTTATTTTATTTAAACCAGTAAAGTATAAATATTTCACATTTTATGCTTTTTTTTAATTGTTTGTCACTTTGAAAACGATCCGAATATGCACTGTAAAAATATTAAGATTAATCCCAAAATTTAAGACACGTTTTTCCCTAAAAATAAATGTAATTTTCTCAGATAAAAAAAGAAAATCAGTTTAATTGCCCCAAATCAATGGAACATTCAATGAATTTAGGTATTTGGCATTAGAAAACCTATAAAGCACGTAAAATTCCGGAAATGTTAGCTCTTTTGGATATGAGAAAGAGAACATTCAATGAATTAGGTGTTATACTGCATTCTTAATGGTAACATATTTTCGTTTATATAACTCAATATGACTTCCATACTACTGAGTAGTATGGACCATAAGTAATTAGCTATTCAGCTCATTCTTATGTTTTTAAAAGGGATGGTTTCTATCACCTTCACCTATGATGCAGAGTGATAGTGGTGCGGTGCCATTACGTATCCCTACATTTTAGGGAATTTTCTCTAAATTTTTGGGAATAGTCCCTACATTTTAGAGAGAAAAACACAAAACAACGATTTAAAATGCTCCCTAAAATGTAGGGAAAAACAAAAAACAAATATGAAAATTCCTTACATTTTAGCAAATATTCCCTAAATTTTAGCAAATATTCCCTAAATTTTAGGGGGGGGAAAACCAAAATTCCCTACATTTGAGGGAGAAAAGCCTACCTACATTTGAGGGATAAAAACCTAATCCTAGTTTTCCATGCCTAACCTGTGTGGCACAAATTGTTGCCACTCACTTTAGGGAATTATTTTTTACTGTGTGTGTTTCATTCATATCTATTTAATAGCGTTTTGAATCTGTTTGTAGTATGTTTCAATGCATACTTATATGTAAATTTTATATCCTTGTGAATACGTTTTTCGGATACGCACTATTACCTACCACCGATAATCGCACGATCATTTTATACCGACGTCTAAAATAACTCGGCGGGGCGGACATAAGTCTTATAAAAAGAAAAAACGTGTATCTTGATATCAATTCGTATAGCCAGAAAACGTATTTTCATAATCTGTGGAGCTTATCGAGAATATGGTTAGAACCCGTTCTGTGTTACGCATATAACTGGGGTGAATTGCTCATGAATTTTATAGTAAAGTTGAAAGTAATTTTCCAATAAAACGCATGCAATTTTACGCATCGCTTGATACCACTTACACGTGAGCGTAGCACATTTTATTTTTGCACTTTGATTTAGTTAGTCTAGTGGAGTACTTAGTTGCATAAATAAGTTGAAATGCAGTTTGTGCTGCTGCTAGTGATACATATTTTTCTAATTCCTGAAAAAGAAGGAAGAGCTAAAGAAAGAAGAAACAAAAATATATGTATGCGAACGTTTTTTCCGTTTAGTATTTTTCTAAAGGTTTCGTTATCTTCTCTTTATAAAATAATTCATGATGTATGCAAAGCTATTACCGAGAAATTAACAAACTCAAATAAGTTAAGAGAATGGTCCAATTCAATTTTATTTCATTGAGCTATGCATAGATCCATTATAAAAAAAAAAGTTTTCTCCATTTTAAAGTCTTTCTCCTATTCGGAACGGGAGACCATTATTAGACGTGTCTCTCTTTCTTGTTACAAGTAGGTTTTAAATGGTTACATAAATCTAACATTTAACGGTGGCTTCTTATGCTCAAAGGATGTAAACAAACGATTGCAGGGTGATTTTATAACAATAATCATATAAAATGTGTCATGACACTATCACCAGTTTATTTGAAATTATACATAGACATACTTGTAGGGTTTGTAAAAACAAAAACACGAATTAAAAACTTTTCCTATACACTGCGTATTTTGCGAATTATAGCATTTTTAAAATTTTGTAAAATGTTGTCTTGTCTTTCTTAAAAATTCTTACATAATTGGCTGATTTTAATGTGAGAATTTCAAGCTATGTAACAAAAATAGCATCTTAAAAATATGTGTGAAAACGAAAATCATGGATGAGGATTTCATCCTTTATCCTTGAATATCCTGCAGAACGTACTTTTAATTTTATTTATTTTTTTATATTTTCTGCATTATATTATCCACTAAGAAATATCAAAATTTTAATGTGGAGTAGAAAATGATGAAACTTTCACCAATCATGCATTTGCTCATAAAAAATTCTTAGTTTCTTGAAAATTTTATGAAAATTAGTAAGTATCTACTTATCTGTGAAAGTGATGCAAATTTATTTAACAGTATTCTGCAGTCTATAAAAAATTTTAAATTTCCAAAAATTTCCTGACCCGTATTAGTGATGATAACAAATGGGCATGAATTATTTGACATTTTAGTCCTCTTCGATGGAGTGTCATGCTTAAATACAGGGAAAGTGACTTCCTCGACTATCAAATAATAAAAATGAAAGCCTCTTTGTAACGAGCTCTGTAGATATTTCCGTCACTAGCATATTTACGGTCACGCTAAATAGGCATCCGAAGTCCCAAATATTTAATAACTGTTGAGTAGAAAGAAGTATTTAACGATTTTTTTATATGTAACTAAAATCATTTTTTATGTTCAATAAGTCTGTTTTTGGATTCTACGGTACAACAGAAAAAGCGAAACACCATTTATTTTTTGATCCATTACACAACTTATTGATTTTGGGTGGAAAGTTTTATGTCTTGGCTTTGACTCAGCAACAGGTCCGAAACAGCGAAATTGAGTGACTCGAAAAAGTAAATGAATAATAGAGAAATGAAAAGAAATGACAAAAGGGAGAAATTGAGAAATTAGAAAAAAATTATTGGAAAAATTTGATAAAAAACAGATTAATTTGAGCGAATCAAGAACTGCGTAACTCCAGGGCTGAAAAAAACAAAAAAAAAACAAAAAAAAGCGTTTCTTATCCGCAGAAACCTTATACTCATCAGTACGGATTGGTTTCTACCTGTCGAAGACACTTGAAAAAGATCAAATTAATCTCATCCCATATAAACTCAGAAAAAATTCTGAGTGTGAATTATATGAGGCAAACTCTCCCATATTACACTAAAGGAGGAAACATCAAGATTGCTGTGATTTATTACCGGGCAAACTTTATACATATTCAAGAAGGTTGTTTTCGAATTCTCCTGTACAACAACAAAAGTGCAAAAGAAGTTTTTCAGTGTTGCTTCACCACTCAATTTATTGGTTTTGGGAGTTTCAAGCCTTAGCCGTGAGTTTAAAAAATCAATTTTATTTCGAACGAATTAAAACTGTGTAAGCCCGCATGGGGCTGACATTTTTGTATTACTCTGACATTTTTCACTTTTCTCATTTCTATCCATTTTTCTATTTTTTATTTGTTTTTTTCGAATCACCCAATTTCGCTCTTTGGGATATGTTGCTGAGACAAACCAAGACTTGATTCTTGCTGCCCAAAATAACAAAGTTTTAGTATGAAATAACGATAACAAATTTTCGCTTTTGCTGGTGAACCGGAGAACTTTCAAATATATTCCTTTTGAACAAAATTAAACTTTACCAGGTAATAAATCTTAGTAATCTTTTTTACTTTTTTATGATTACTGACTGTTCAGGGTATGCATGTATGGAAAACGGCTTGTCTAAATGGCGACCAAATACATGGTTGGTGCAACGTTTATGACTTTTTACTCCCTGTGTTGAAGTTCCAAGTTTGCATTTTTTAGTGGATAATATAAGGTAGAAAATAAAAAAAAAATAATAAAATTAAAGCTATGTTCTCCAGAATATTCCAGGATAAACGATAACATCGTTATCATTTCTCATATATATTTTTAAGATGCTTTTTTTTGTTACATAGCTTGAAATCCTTACGTTAGAATCAGCCGGCTCCCACCAATATTCTCGTATCAATTTTCTCATATCAATTTTCTCGTGGAACATTTGCTCGTAAGTCAATTTACTCGTATCAATTTTCTCGTAAAGCCATTTTCTCGTATCAACTTTCTGGTAAAGCCATTTTCTCGTATCAATTTTCTCGTAAGTCAATTTGCTCGTATCAATTTTCTCGTATTCCAATTTGCGCGTGTAAAACTATGTTTTGCAAATTGGAATACGAAAAAACTCGCGCGCGCGCACCAATTAGTTCAAAAGATAAGTTCACACGAGTTTAAGATTATTCGATGAGTATTTAATTTAAAACAGAAACAAATCATTTTATTTACATATAAGAATTCTTTAATAAAGGAAATACTTCTTTCACTTTAATTCAATTTACTGTTAACATAATACAAGACCATGCTTTAGTATTTGTTGTTTGCAATTAAATACTCGTAGTAAAATGTTAACAAGGTTGCATACGAGATAATTGTTTACGAGCAAATTGCCTTACGAGCAAATTGATACGAGCAAATTGACTTACGAGAAAATGGCTTTACGGGAAAATTGTTACGAGAAAATGGCTTGACGAGGAAATTGATACGAGCAAATGTCGTATGAGAAAATTGATACAAGCAAATTGCTACGAGAATATTAGGTGATACCGACTCAGCCATATAGTACAAAAATATGTGTGTATGATTTTTTAAGAAAGACTAGGGCAGCAGAAATAGTAAAAATCCCGAAATACGCAATGTATAGCGAAAATTTTCAATTCGCATATTTTGAAAAATCCAGTATGCAACCGAATTCCTTAGGTCCTCAAACTTCTTGAGTACCCACACTTATATTCTCGAAGGCTTACATAGCTATTTATAGCTATCCCAATACTCACTTTTTTAGTATTTCTCTATTTTGATTCGAACCGAGGTACTAGATTTTTCGCTCCTTAGATCGGCTCTAACTCGGTAGGCTTATATCCGATCGGAATAAGAGTTTCACTGTTCGGCTCAGCTCATTACCGGCTACAATTAATAGAAGAACATTTTTCTTTGCATTTTTTTATAGTAGGGGTAGGAACCCCCGGCGGGGGAGGTTGGAGCCCAGTTACTAAATTTCTTAAACTTTTTTGCCATTCTTCCTTCCATGGCATCTGTTGTGTACATTTTTCTCATACGAAATCATTTTTCACGACACACCAATTCCACACAATCGAGAACAAGGAAAGTACATTTTTTCACGCAAGAAAGTCGGTCAAGCTACATACGATCGCCAAAGCTTTCTAGATAGAAATGAACATTATTAATAAAATTTGTTCAGAGTATCACAATGCATCGCCTAAAACATCTATAACGTCTGGAGGTGTCCGGCCTAAAGTTGTACGAAAAGTGGGCATTCCTCTTTAAAAAAAATTGGTGATGGTCATGTCACACATGTCATCTATTTGATATTGAATGACCCAGCTATATCATTTTCTGTGGCCATATATATTACGCACACATTGCGAATATGATAATAGTGGCCTGAATCCATTCAGAGAAAGTCATGCCCATACAGAAACTCAAAGTGCTCCTTTTCAAAAGCTTATGACATATTTTTACGTCGAACAGCGGTAAGAAAAGGTACAAATATTCCAGTTACAATGCTTGCAATTTATTTTCTTCTCTCAATTTAAGTTAGGCAGCAAACATGCTTTTTCTTTTTCATGTCAACTTCTTGCTATGCTCATAATGATGTCAGTCTCATTAGCATTAAATAATTTGTGAGGCAATCAGTTGTTACCTTCCAATTGACCTGTTATTGTTCTGGAATTGCTGACCATAGCATTTTCGTTGGCATAAGGTAACTTTGTGGAGAAAGATTGTGGGAATCTACGAACTCAGAGTTTTTTGTAGAAGACGTGCAGTTTTTTTTCTTCTTTTAAAACACAAGAAGCAATGAAACTCAAAAGGTTTGGAGCACTTTAAAACACTGCTTTTTGTCTACCAAATTGTATATTTTAAAAAATATATCGAATTCAAATAGTCTTATATAACGACCATATGCACATAAAAATATGTATAGTATATGCATAAAGTAGTAACATGAAAGAAATTGATATAGCAAATGGTATAAAGCAATTGAAATAAAGTAAAACAAGATTGAATTTGAAATAATTTAATTGAACTTCGGAAAATTCAATGGAAGAATATGCTCGGCACTAAAGCTTGCCGAAAAACTCAATCCATTAATATGTCTCATCAAACTTGCCCCGCTTATTTCCCTGATTTCTTCTTCCATAGAACTTGTGCTGACTATCCACCTTTCTTTGCATCCTTTACTGCACTTTCTAAGATGTTTTTAACTCCTACTTTTAATTCATTTTATATTATATGAACTTCAATAACTTCTCTTCAAAAAGTGCCTATTTCGCATATTGGACGTAGAGGCATAGCTTTCGAAGAAAAAATATCATCCATAATTATAGAAGCTGGGATATACTGCATTATAAAAAATTTCGGGATATTTTAGCATTAGCCGAACTATTGTTATTCCATTCATTTGAGGATAATAAAACTAAGAAATCTTTTCCTCCAAGTTGGTGACTTTAACTATGACTCTTCTGGGCTGCTAAAAGTTTCGGTTAGTTATATTCAGTAAAAGATACGACGTCGTTCTTATGGTGAAAACTGATTATACAACAGGCGCGGCTGGTTTCAATGGCTGTCTAAGTTACTAAGTTGGAGATAAATAATTAAAAAACTTATTGATTATGAAGCAATACTTAATACTAAATATATTAATGATGGTAGACACTGGCCTATTATAGTGCCTGTATGTATTTGTGAAGATGGTGAAATGTCATTAGATGCTTATTTGACAATAACTTGCTGGCATAATTTTTTGTTTGTTGACAAGCATCGTAAAGTTTACTTTCGAAAATACGTTGGACAGTTGGACAATGACATACAAAATGGAATCTGAAAAAAAAAAATCAGCCGTAACCAAATTCAAATTCATAAATATTTAGAAAAATAATTATTCTCATTTTCTGAAGAGAAAGCTTGTACTCTTGCTACCGAAACTGCTTGTTATACTCCTGGACAACCTTTGGTCTCTATTAAGAAATCGTGGAAGCCATTTTTTGTTAGATCTCTTTTCCATCTCTAAACGGATGACTAACAGAGAATAGAAGAACTTTTAAGAACTTTTCTTTTTAACGATTCTAAATTAAATTATAAATACAAGAAGAAAAAACAACTGCCTCGTCTGGGGTTTGAAACCGGGAGCTTCCGCTGATGCCATTTTTATTACCAATTATTGGGGGCTGAACACGATTCAAACAAGTTGTCTGGTCAAATAAACATCATTTTTCCTAGAATTTTGCTGAATCTTTTTCTTCAGAATTTCATGGACTCTAGATACCTGACATTGATTTTAGACTGTAATAGATCAGTAGAATCTTTTCTGTGTTAGCATAGAGACAAAGTAGGAACGTACAAAAGCTCAACAAGTAGAACAAAAATCTGAAATGCCTCACTCGAATATAAAATCGACGATATCTCGTCGATGCATTGACTTGCTGGCGTAACCAAACGTATATAGAATACAATGTATACCCATTACGAATCATGTTCCACCATTAGGTGACATAATATCGTGAAATGTAGAGGAAAGTACGGTACAGAGCACACAGAGTTCTCTCTCTCCTCTCGTTGTCTTTCGTATAAAAATGTATATAAATTAGTCACAAAATTACGTCACAGGCTATCAGCTGCAATGTGTCAAAATATTAATGGGAATATTTTATCTTCCATATATGTACCTTGGGCGTAACTGACGGTAAAGCATAAATACTTCGCTCTAATACAAAATCAACAATGCTCCGACTTAATGTAGGGAAGACCTACATTTTTCTTAGAAATTTACTGGGAATTTTTTTTTAGAAATTTACTGGAATTTTCTGAGGCTGACAACAGCATACATGAAATATTTGGATCTGAAAGTAACTCCAGTTCGCCATCATCGTGAGTTATACTTCTGCCGAAACATTTCCTGTACATTTCTAAACAAATTATTCCTTATGCACGCGTCTACGCTCATAAAAATTGTTAGCGACCCAAGCACCTGTTATTATACCTCCAATAATCCATAAGAATTCCAAATAGAAAATTTCCAGTAAATTTCAAAAAAAAAAATTGAGGGATTCCCTACATCAGCTCAAGGCATCATTGATTTTATATTGGAGCGAGGCATTGCAGGTTAAGGCAAATGCCACACCAGACTATTGCTGTGCTGATTTTTATGTCAAAATCGGAAGCACTCAAAATGGTTTTCCGAGGATAAAGAGATTTTGCTGCTTTAATTATTAAAGAATGGATTAGTTATAAAACCTGGGAAGCCAAACTTCTCCTGTAAGGTGCGTTTATGGAGGAAAGAAGATATGCTAATGATGATTGCAAATTGCAAATTTGAACTTCAAAAATTGATTAAAAGAAGCGTTTCGTGTTGGCAAAAAACCCTTAAACTCTTCAGTATGGAGAAAAATTTAATAAAAATTAAGCAATGTATATTATACTATCTTTTCCAAGTTACGACGAAATTTGTCTCCGACCAATTTTTCCCTTTTACAGTAGTCTGCATACGTTGATTTCAACATGCAACCTGATGTTTCGACACTTTGCACTAATTTTGAAATACAATTTCGTTCAATCTTTTTTAATAGATTTAATTAACCCGACTTAATTAGTTTGAAAATAAAATATCGACTAACGTCCGTAAAACACAACAACATGCTGATAAGCAGCAGATCAGTACGAAATCAGTAAATCACTACCTTTTACAATGTAGAATGCCTTATTAAGATCCCAGTTGGAAAACATAGAAGGCCTTCCTGTGGAAGGTATGCAGAAGGAACCAAACTTTTAGTAAAAATTCCTAACTTTCCCAGGAAGGCATATGCGATGCATCCAGAAGCTCCGAAATTTGTGAAGTATCGTTAGTAGTATGGTGACTCATGTTTTATTGCTAAGTTTAAATATTGCGTAATGGACAATTTCATATGAAATGTGATGTTTGACGTATTCGGATATGTTAAACAAACGGTTTCACTTGAAAGATAAAATAATTTTGAAGTTTAAAAAAATTATTTGAAGGTAACGAATTTCTAGAGTAAGTGTTTTAAAATAAAATTAATTAAGCTCAGAAAATTTTTTAATTTAAATATTAGCATATCAGTGGCCTGGTGTGGCACTTCCCAGCGGAAAAAATTATCAGTCCTTTCAATGGAAGCCTTGTGGAAGCAGAGTACTCTTTCTCATTCTCTCTCAGCGGAAAAATTGTGTGGCCTGCCAATGGATGCGTGGAGGAAGCGGTAGAAAACATTTTCGATTGCTTCCTCCTAATGAAATGTAATGTTAAAAAGAAATGAAGTGTGCAACGAAAAGCAATGCATCTATGCCTTCTGAGTGGAGCTTCCGCTTGCATCCTGTGATGTTTCCAATTCCCACTGGGTTGCCTTACCGTTTTACTGCGTCAAGTCGAGGCATCGCCGATTTTGTATACAATACTCTCACACCATGGGGATAATTATATACATATATTGAATCTTGATTAGTTTATATTCATTTTCATTTGGACTGCCGTAAGCTCTATGTATGCTCCAGAAAGGTTCAGTAAATTCTTAAAAAAAATTTTTGGCTAAATGCATTCACAAAAATGTTTTCTATCCCAGATACAACTTTTTCGGATCGTCTACAGCCATCAATAATGCACACCATTTCTGAAGAAATATGTTCAATTAAAATTCTCAGAAAATTAAGACTTTTTGCCTACATTGAAAAAGTTTTTACAAAAATTCGTACCCATGATATACACATTTAGCCAAGAACAGTGAGTTATTGAGGTTTTCTACGAGCTCTTCTCATACATCACATCCCGTCAATAAATGGGTATTTTTTGTTTGAGGTTCATATAAGTATGTAAGTTATTTTAGTCTTTCTCTGTTGGTTGGTTGGCTAAAGAACGAAAATAGAAGTTGCTCAGCGTAGCGACCACTGAGCGGACCCCTTGGGCTCACCCTATCATCTTCTTAAAGCAAGTCAGTCCCCTTGATTAGGCTTAAGAACCCTCGGTGCGGGCTCTTCACAAACTCACCAGTATCAAGCTCTGTTAGGTCTCGGGCGTTGGTTTTCCCCCAGCTAAGAGGGGAGAAGCGATCGCACAGGTCTCTGTGAATAATTAATTCGGGTTCACGAATTAATTTACCTTTATATTTCAAATTTATCTTTGACAACATTGTCATATTCACAAAAAATCCATATTTAAATCAGGCTCAGATATTATATCTTTAATATTTTTAATCCTTGTCGGATTCGCCAGAAAAAGGAGTATATCAATTAGGTTCACAAAAATTTTTCTGTAATATTTCTAATC
Source organism: Dioctria linearis (assembly GCA_963930735.1). Lineage (NCBI taxonomy): Eukaryota > Metazoa > Arthropoda > Insecta > Diptera > Asilidae > Dioctria > Dioctria linearis. Next base: position 51,723,283 of record OZ005742.1, on the reverse strand, counting down.
CTTGTCGGAATCACAAGAAAAGTCGGGTTCACTTAATTAAAGCTTTTCTTGACGGGCCTTTAATGAAAGCTCCCCGAAGTTCCCCCTCGTTGCTCCCAGGTACCCAGAATATCTTTAATAAGCTTCTTTTGTTACTCCTTTATTTTCTTAGAATATTGAAATATCGAACGTAAGAAAATCCGAAAAAGGTTTGATGCAGCAAATTGCATCAAAAACTGAAATATGATATGCCTGTTATTTCCGTCTTAAAAAATTAATTTTAAAACGGCAAAACTAATTTTATACATGAACTTGCAAATAGATTAGAGGAATTAAATAAGCGTATGTATGTACTGTGTACATGCGAAAAGGAAGAAGACACTGGTTGTAGGTAGGTTGGCATACCGTTTGAGTGGAATGTGTGTCGTGATAATAAAATGAAATTTATGCTTAATTGCATTTTATTATAATGTGAAAAAATAAATTTGATTGAGATTAAAATCGAATTGAAATATTTTTGGTTTTCCAGGGTCAATAGATGATACATCAATATGTTGTATAGGACAATATATTGATGTATTGGCATCATGGTTGTGATTCAGGGCATGGGCACTTGAGCCGGACATTCATATAAGACATTTAAAGCAGTATCATTATCCTCCAGGCACAGTCTGGTCGGTATAAGGGCCCATGTTAAAGTGGTTTCTTCAGTACCTACATGATGTGGCTCTATGATACGTGTTTGTGTTTACCGTCTTTTTCGTATATAGAGGTAACCAATGAAATGGCTCTGGGTCAACCAGAGGTATAGCTAAGTCTTATTAAGCCAGCTCATCAGCTTTGTCTACACTAATTGTCAATGGTGCTTTCGAATTGCAACACGAGATGATGAAACAGTTTTATTCCGGCCTGACTAGATTATTTTTCATATTCATCTAAACTCTTAGTTAGCATGTTTAAAATATTTTTCTACCGTATTGCCAATATTTCTTCCCCTCCAAAGATGAAACAAAACATAAGCACCCTTTGCCAGCAACTTGAAAACACTTTATCTCCCCTCGAAAGCTTAAGAACACTTTTATCTTTAGTGTTATAAACAGGATAAATTGCTTAAGATCTAATTTCTAAGCGCTCCTCCTTTTCGGTATGAAATACTGCAATAACACCTTTAAAAAAATTAATAAAATTCCTGAAATATTTCATGCAATATTATCCGCGAAAAGTGAATAGCCCCGAAGAACAAGTCCTTCCCTCGAAAATCCTTTCATTATTCAGGTATTAAAAGATTATTACAAAGAACGCGCTTCTATAATGGGAAAAACTCATAAGCTCCAAAGTAATTCCATTAACCAGCAAAAGTGGGAGGAATTCCGCTCGTCTCCCCCATGCCTCTTCACCGGAATCATCTAACATGTCATATGTGTCAGCATTAATATAATTTAAGGCATACACATCCCTTACTCTGGTGTTCTTAAAATATCGTTATCGGGGCTTTTCGGGGCTTTTCGGGAATGACGGGAACAAGCTGCTCCCCTAAAACGACAGGGTACTTTAACTCACGCACACCTAGATAATTTGAATTTCAGTGTAACACGTTTCCACGCCTAATCGAGGGGGATTCTGGATATCCCCCCTTTTAGTAAATTCCAATTAAATTGAATACTTTTAGCTCAGCTCAGCGAATTCTACGCAGGATTTGACATTTATTTTTGCTTTCAATTTCGAGGTTAATTGCTCGCATATTTTTACTACCTAATGTTGAGGAATATATGAAAAGAAAAACAAATTTCACGTCATCTCAAGTTGTAGGTGGTGGTGGCGAAATGAAATTGAAAAGACTCGGAAAAGGATCTTTAAAATCTTTTTAATTGATAATTAAGTTGCAGAAGTACCATAAAAAAGATTTTATTGGTCTTTTAGCACGCATGAGAGTAGATGGAAAAATTTTTCTATTTCTTTCTAACTTCTGTAACTTGATCTGTAATTTTAGGTTGCTCTAATGCATGGACTTCAAATTTCGCTCTTAGTTAAACATTTGAGTTATAAAGGCATTTGAAATCAGGCTAGGTTGTATGGTGTCTACTGAATGCTGACGAAGCCGAAAACGGAGGCACAACTGGCCCAAATGATTCCTCCTCCCGGTGCATACAACTTATCCTTCCTATAATCCAACCGCTAGTTTTTAAAGCAGAAAATCATTCCCAAAATATATTGACGACCTTAGGCCAACGGCTTAAAGCTTATGGCCGACTACTGAAGCCCAGTAAGTGACATCCATGGCCACTGGCCACAAGCAGACATACTTCTTATTATGTATTTTCATGTAATTAATAATTTTTTTGTCCATTTTATTTTTTTGCACAATTATTACAAGACAGTATGAAATTGCTTCAGACGCGTGCATCCAGTGGCCTCTGGCTTGTAGTCGTGAATGTATATTGGGCCTCAGATTCAAACATGTCCCCCTTGTGCATGGCAAAGGCAGAAGAAGTAAAGAAATTCTGGTAATCACAGCTGAGCATTATCCCCTCTCTAGCTCAAGAGCAAGTCCGTGAAATTCCTCGTTAACGACTAGCAAGTGTTTTCGGAAACTACATATAATCCCACATAACTGTATTGATGTTTTTTGGAGACATCATGTTTGATCACTTCGGTATCAAGGTATACGAAAACCTTTGGTGTTAGGAAGAAAGGATCAGCACCGAGTCTGGCAAGGAGATCATCTATTACATTTCCCACTATTATAGCCATCGCAGATATACTCTCTATTATCTTAGAGTCGATCGCCTGCCACCTTGTAGTCTCCTAGAAGTTTTGTGGTTATTCAGGAGTCACTAGAAGCAATTAGAGCTGTCATCTGAGAAGATGCTTCTCCTTGATGCTCATTATAAAGAGTAATTTCGTTGCCATTGCATTAATAAAAACACCAGCTTTCAATATAGTGATGTACATTCTAAGCGTACACCATCTTAGTACCAGGCACAAGAAAAAGTACATCAGCACCACCTCTTTTATTTGTGCGGGAGTCTACCCACAAATATGAATAAAACCAACAGGGGTTAAAGAATGAACAGCGCAGCCCAGTTCACCTTTTAGAATGCTCACTAAGAATGGACACAGAAGCGTAAGTTCTAATACCGTAAAATCGTATTAAATACATACCTGAAAATTATATTCCATCTACCTTATTGAATAATTTTTTTTGCCATCTCTATCCACTATCCCACTGCTTAAAAATATGAAAATGTTGGCGACCTTATCCATTTAGCGCATATCAGCTTCATACCTCAATCCCAACTGAAGATTTTTCTATCTTGAGGAAGGGCTTTAGCAGCTGCTATCACTCTCTAATCCTGTCGAGTTAGACACCAATATTCCATATGCGAGGAAAATAGCTACAGTATGTTTAAAAATCCTTGATAAGACTAAGGGGCGCTTGTGATCCTTATTTTTTTAATTATGTTATGAGAGAATAACCCGGAATGCACGGAAGTAGAGGAGTTAGTATGCCACCAAGAATCATCAAACTCTATGCCAACGACCTATTCCTCTCAAGAAATCATCGATGGACAAGTCAGAACTCTATCAGTATTCAGGAACTCATTCAGGTTGAATTATCCCCTCTTCAGCTGTGCGATTCTTTTACATACATATAACTTGAAGTGGTTCAGACCATATCTTCCATTATGCAAGCTGTACCTGGTTTTCTAAGTAGTCCTTATACTCAGAAATAAGCATGCAGCTAATTCAAGAAAAAGAATCTGATATTTATGGTATTGAATGACGTTGGAAACATGCCAAATACTATACCAGACTTCGGAATGAAGGATATCTTCATCATTCTACCATCTAGGCCCGTAAATTTATAAGCTAATACCCCAGTTTTATGATAGTAGCCGGTCTCAAATGACACAGATTTTTTAAAATGGTCATATGAGTATGAAACTAGCATATCTCATCTTTAGGATTTAATGCAGACATCAACAGATTCTCTAGATGTCCTGATCTTCTAATAAATTTCGATGTTATAAGAGATTACCTTCACTATTCAATACTGATAGCATTTGTCGAGTACTCTTTAACTCAGACTTTTCTATTTCACATTTAAAAATATAAATTTGCTTTTCATTACATCTGATGCCTTTTAATCGAACTCTAGTAGGTAACTACTTACCATCCTTTAAAGTTATTTATTCAAAAGTCCATAGAGTGTATTTATCGATCTTCGGAAAAACATCTGACTTTCATTTATATCGAAAAATAATTCTAAATAATCATCGCAGGCTGTACCAATCAGTGGTTAAGACAGGAACTATAAAAATTCCAGTGGCGGATCCAGGACTCTTGTGAAGGGGCCCAACTATGGTTTAAAAATGGTATATGCTGAGAACTGAACAAAAGTTTGAAGACACTCGCCATGCACAAAATTTATCATTTAAGAGATACAAGTCGAACAGATTAGCAGGTGGCTACCATTAGGAACGAAAGTTCTTTGCCACTCGGAAAATTCAAAGGGGATGTTAGATTATTCATTTTGTTCTGATTTGTAAATTGTGGAAGTGAAAAACTTCCCAATCATCCCTTTTAGTTAGTAAAGCTAGGGAAATGTATTTTATTCAAATTCACGAAGCATCATAAATTGTATCTTCGTAAAATACAGGAATTAAAAATGTACATTTATTTACAATAGCAGTCATAGAACAGATGCAATACATACCTTGTACGTCCATATATAACTTCGTCGACAAGCTAAGAAAGTGTGACTTCTTTTGTTTTTTATATTATTAATCCAAGCTTAGGAGATATCTTTTAAACTATGATGCAAAGCATAGCATGGCAAGAAGGCGATAAAGAAAGGAATAAAGGAACGTGAGGAAAGTGACCAAGCTGCCGATGTACGTCACCCTTAAACTTTCGCAGATTGCATGCCGGAAGAAAAACAGAAAATGGTAGTCTATTCTACGTTCGCACAGTTCGGGAAAAAAATCATCACGGAATTTTACTCTATGGCCGAAAGTATTTTGAAGGGTTAAAGGATGTGCGCGGCTTGCAGTGCGAGTACTACATGCAGGAATCAGGGATCAGACTAGATATTTCATCAGAACACTGAATATGCATATAGAAATATAGGAGCGAAACGTAAACAAAATTGCGGTGGTGCTCGAGTGAGTCCGTATGACAATTTTTGCCACATCGCCAAAGAGCTGAAGGCTCTCTTTTGGACAATATCCAATGAAGCTACGGCTCTGCGACCAGCCCCGGCCTACATATGGAAATTGTATTCCATTCTAGGTCTGGTGTAGGACTTGCAGGGGAGCGCTAGAATCGATGGGCTGAAATGTTTCTTACACCTTTTCAGAAATTCAAGATATTTCGTTGTGATCTGTTCAGCTTAACATACTGCAAATATTAATGTCGCGAATGTATAAATACCGTGTATCGTCAAGTAGTGCTCCACCAAAAGAAATGGCGAGGAAAAACTATGATCTTGCTTTAAAGAGATGGGACTGCTTTGGAACTTAAGTGCATAGAATTCGATGCGATTCGGTTTGCTCCAAGCGAGGATATTATCAAAGTGGTTATTCGAAGATCTAATCATGTATTCTGAAATCAAGGGTGCTGTCATCGGCAAAATAATGGATGGGATTGACAGTAAGGGAAAGCAGATCATTAATGAAAATTGAGAAGACAGATGGAGAGATAACAGAGCCCTGAGGAACCCCGGCATTTACTGGCTGAGGCAGACATATAATGCCAAATAATATAGTCCCTATTAACCGACTAGATAAAACACTTTTCATTCATAATAGAAGAGGACGAGACAGGCCCAGCGCTTTAAGTTTGGCTAAAAGGGCTGAACTCCAGACACCATGATAGGCCTTTGAAATATCTAGTGCAACGATTTTGAACTCACCAAAATTGAGCAGACTAAGGCTTCAACGTTCCATAAGATAAGTCAGAAAAAGAAAAGCCATATTGGCGATCGTTGAGGGTTTGATTAGTTCCTAGATACTTTTTAGGTAATCAATTTGGTTACTGATTATCTATAGCTGTATGTGAGTCTTGATTCAATTTAGGTAATCAGTTTGGTTATTGATCATCTATTGCTGTATTTGAGTCTTGATTCGTTCTCCTTAATTGGTAGTATTGGGGCAAGCAGGTTGATGACTTCAATGGCTTCAAGGCACTAGACTGTCCCAATAATCTTCGACCTGGAGTTCTTCCAGCTAGTTAGTATTACTGCATATAATGTAGTTGAGTAATCGACCTGTACCGTTAAATAAATTAGGGTTTTGTTGACTGTCCCTATGACAGTTAACGAGGAGAACGAATGGGCGTCTCTTGTTGTCAATGTACACGTAGAACGATACCCAGGACAGTAGCAAGAAGTTGTCCTAGAGCAAACTATTTCGGTCAAGAGCTTTCTTGATGGCTTCAGACGACTGAGGCGTGGTCTTACTGTCCCAAAGATAATACGACCTGGTGTTGTGAGAAACCTTGTCGGTTTCTAGTCCAGCGTAGTCAGATTCCCAACTTGTCACAGGTGTCCTCAGCATGAAATACAACTTCTAAAGTATGACACAAATATAAAGAGTCTCTTACAGTCCCTATGACCGTACGAGCATTAATTGTATGCCTGGGTTAACCCTGGAGCGGCGTGACCATGCACAAAGTACAACTACCTTGATGAGGGTTGTACACAAAAGGTTAAGATTTCTGGGCGATCAAACTGAGGCAGTCATAAAGACGAGATTGTTCGTGTTCCCAGAGTCCTGTAGCAGCGGTGGTCCTGGTTGACTATTCGTTCCCCAACGAATTATCCACGTCGTGCATATGCAGCTCAATCTTGATCAGTTCTGTAATTAAGAGATCTAGGGAAGCTAAAACATTAAATTGCCAAATATAGAAAATTCCTTGATGTTTGCTCCCGGTAGTCTTGGAAAGAAATAATATTTATTTTCCGTCTCTCGTAAAGGCTGTCACAAAACTTCTGAACAAATACATAATAATTTTTTGAACAACGTTATAAAGGAAAACAAAGCCTACCTAGCTACGGCTGTCTGTGTTCGGCAAGGTATTACTAGCCCGAAATGATTCACCTAGTTTAAATGATGACTTGACTACAATTTAGAAATAATAGAAACAGGTCAGTCGCGTCTCCACAAATTCATTAATTTGGAGCTAATGATACATTCAAAAACCTTTTAAAGAATCGAAGTTTCGTGGGAATAGGCTGAACGTGAGGTAGTTTCCAAGCAATTGGAAATTTTCCTGTCGAATAAGACAAGTAGAATAGTTCTTGCAGATCTTTAGCCAAGAATGAGGCACATTTAACGGGGCTTGAAACTATCAGGACCTGCAGCTATGGAGACGATGATCTCTTTAAGGACCTTGAACATATCTCTCGTATGGATGTGTATTGGCTCTTACACATCTACAAGGGAGATGTAAAGTGGGTGGAAAAGGAAAATTTGAAGTGAATCTAAGAGTCTGAATAATAGTTTTATTCAGGGAGTCAACAATCACTTCACAGTATAGTAATGAAGGAATAGAGGAATATAGAAGCTGCTCCTAATGATTTTGTCCAGGGACCAGAAACTTTCACTGCATTTGCATCTTGCCAAGATTCTTACATTCTGGTCAAAAAGAAAGTTTTCTCTTTGGATAGTATTTCAGCGCCGGACATGGATGCAGTTGATAGGTGCGAAAACCAGACTATTTCGCTTTTATTGTTAAACCAAGAGCAATTTTGCTGTTGTTAAGATCGGCTGTTTAAATACTGAATGTATTCACGCATGCCCAAGACTTAGAATTGTACTATATTTAAATGTGCATTCATCAATATCCTTTGAAGCAAAACAAACCGACCAATCAATTTCTCTAGGATACTGATTGAGACTTTCACAATCTGCAGATTTATCTGGGTTTTATTTAACGTTTGGGCTAAGTATTCTATAAAAACAGTTGCAATTTACGAAATAATAAAAAAAATTATTTTAAAATTAATCTCTTGCTTAAAATGTAATAACACTCACTACAACAGCGGACAATGACTTATTCGCCGTTGTGTAGTTTCGCTGAATTTCTCCAATGACGAGTTATAATTGTTTCTTTAAATGTTTGTTTTACCACGCAGCGCCGATAATGTTCTAAGAAGCCGTCTTTACATGAAAGGCTTATCACAGACCCTTTGGAAGCTGTTTTCATTTAAAAGATAACTTCCATCGCGTTAACATGAATAGGCTCTGTCCTGCTTCAAGCACCCCGAGCAAAGCGACGCTCATGTACAAGTATCCGCGCTTCCTGTTTTCTCTGTAGGCTTCAGCAACCATTACCGAAGGCCAAGGTTCTAGCTAGGGCCTGCGTTCCTAAATGTATCATATTGGACGCTTCCAGAAATTGTTACGTTTTCTACAAAAAGTGCAGTAGAATAGATGTGAATCATTTTGTTAGGAAAACTTCAGAAGATGTACTGCAATGTTTTTCAGTGGTGTTTAAGGGAAGGGGGTCTCCTAGTTGAATCCGCCCCTGTATGTACCTATATAATAATTTTTGTTTGAAATGCGCTTTTGAATATTCCGTTTTCATATTGCTTATTTCGGGGCCTCCTGTATATATAGATTCAAACTATTCATTTAGCTGGTGCTACACCCTGGCATCAAACGAAATTAAAAGAAGAAATTTATTAATAAATGCTCAGTTTTTCTTATGACACACTTTAACGTTCAGATCTAACTGTGTGTGTGTGTATTTAATGTGTGGGATATTTAATAATTTTAATAAATATTGTGAAATGAAAGATGTTAATTTAACGTAATAAATTGTGCGGTATCTTTCTGTATTATAATTATTCGTGAAAGAAAATCTCAACTATATACAAAAGAAACAGATAAATCGCCCCCCTGAATACTGTTTGGCCCCATATGCAAAAATGCAGTTAAAGTTGAGACCTTTATTATAAAAACTGTTCGATACATGTTTTTTTTTTAATTTGCATAAAAACTCAGTTGTTTTCCGTCCATGTATTTCTTGAATTATTTTTGTTTCAATAGAAGAAAATTTCCGTTAAAATTTCATTAACTTGTTGTTAATGGGGTAAAACTAAATTTCTAAACAATACATTTATTTTATGATATGGTTCAAAATAATTTCCTAATAAAGTTAAAAGAAATATTTTATTACTTCAACATATATTTATTTAGCCTTGAACATATTCTAGTTTTTCTAATCAAAAATAAATTTCTTCATTCGCAATGAATATAATTTTATGATTTTTTTTAACCGGGTAAGGTTTATATTTGTTCAAGTAGGCCTTTTTTGGTATTCTCCTGTACAAACGGAACGCAAAAGAAGGATTTTTTTTTATTTATTCTATCACACAATCATTTTATTTAGGGCTGCAAAGTTTTAAGTCTTGATTCGACTTATTAACAGATCCCAAACAACAGAATTGAGTGACTCGCAAAAGAAATTAGTGAAATTAGGAGAATGCAAAAAAAATTCTCCATTGAGATTTTGCTGCCCTAAATAAAATGTGATAAAATAAATAAAAAAATCCCTTTTTAGAGTTCCGTACCCAAAGGACAAAAACGGGAACCCTATTACTAAGCCTCCGATGTCCATCCGTCCGTCACCAGGCTGTATCTCATGAACCATAATGTGTAGACAGTTGAAATTTTTACAGAGTGTGTATTTCTATTACCGCTATAATTAAATGGCTTGGTGAATACGGCCCTTAGATAAAGTCTATCTATTTTAGCATTTGCTATTGTTTTCAGTGCTGTCGTAATCATTAACATTTCAATAAAAAAATTATATTAGAGGCGGTTTTATTTGATATTTGGTAAACTTCCTGTAGCAGCTACATGTAATCGAGATTTACAGATTACAATTTTAAATGGAACAATGTTCAATATTTATTTGAAAATAATATGATTTTTGCAAGAAGCTTTGATGGAATAGAATTACCGGTAAATAAAATTTAAACTTTCTTGGAATCCCCTAAATGACTCCAATTGATTTTGGAAGATAACTCCCGAATAAGAAATTCTACTTTAACAATAAGTTAAAGTTGGAAGTTTCTTAGATACCAGGATTTTGCAACTATTAAATACATTTATATTTTTGTATATTAGATTTTCTGTTATAAATATAGTTTACTGCTTGCCTGTTTAAAGTTTAATTATAAAGGTAAAGTAAACATACATGGTGAGAGAATGCTGAATGAAAATAACCCAGAAATCAAGCCGTGGAGGTGGCTGAAAGTCGAGTTCCATCACCCATCCACCCCTTTAACCAATTTCTTGATATTCAGTTGTCTTTAAAAACTTGGTGCTACCAATCTTTTGTCTCGAATTTTGGTAGAGATATTCTCAAGGCATTCCTAGTCCTAATAAATCCAGCTCATGCATCAAAGTCACATACTGTCGCTGATGCCTCTGTAACTAATTTTACACAGCGTTCCGTGGCTTGGGAATAACACGGAAATTTTAAAATATCAATTTCAGCAGGAACATTAAAGATCATTTCCTGGACATCACTGTATTACTGTCAGAGGCGGCTCTGTAACAATTATTGACGGCTAGCTTCAAAGTAGTCATCTGAATTAAAATTGAAATTGGGAATATCAAATTGACGAACCTTGGTTTCATTATGTTTTACTTGTCTGCATTTTAATATCCTCCGAAGACCTGATTCCTCCTTTTTTCCTTTTTGTGTAAAATTTGTTGGTCAGATACTACAGACATAGAGCTTTTATCCCACAAAACTTTTAACTCGTTTATCAACGACCAAGACGCAGTACGCAAACTCGGCTTTTGTTTATTTAAATTTAAAAGTTTTTGTTTCAAGAACAAATAATGTCTAATAATGTCGGCATAGGTTGGAAGCGCATATTGTCTTTAAACGTTTTTGGATCACCAAACGCCGGACAGAATGAGTCCAAACGCGTTTGAGACATATTTTCTTATAGATATATTATAACATAAAAATTATTCACAAAAGAAAGCCAATGCCACCGAAACAACTGACACTGTTACTGTTAAACTGAAGCACCTTGCCCTGCCACAAGCCCGTGCGCTCGTTGCCAAGGCACGACTCAAGACGATTATTCCCGAAGTCTATGGTCAATTTGTATTAAAATTAATATAGTAAGAGCTCGAATCGGCCTAAATATTATTTGCATTTACTTACAAAACTATACAAGTTTTTTGGTTATTTATAGTACAAAGCTAAAAAACATTTTGGCAGCCAAATGTCAAATACGATTTAAATGAGATTTTGCACAGTAATAACATTTAATCAGAGGCAACTATTCCGCATATAGGCTACAAGAAATTCAAAAATGTTTATTTTCTCTCCACAGTATCTGGGCTCTGGAGGCCGAATTCTCTTGCCGCGTAGCATCATCTCAATGCGCCAACATATACGGTTTACCTCTTCTTCATCTTCCTGGAATTATGCTAACATCAGTCGAGAGCATGGACGGATCTATGTGGGGCACGCGGGGGTACTTGCGGGCGGCAATACGACGGACTTCTGAACCCATAACTAAACGAGAAAAATCCAATTACAAGAATTGGAAAAAATTTTCAGACCATACATAACATTTCAGTCTTCTTTACGGAATCTAAAAGCTCCTTTGCTGATATGATATTTTCCATTGTCCTTATACTTATACAGTCAATCAGTTTACTGTCTATTAAATATAAGTCTGTAAGCCTCTGTAAACTAATTAAACTAAACATTCCGCTAAATTCTCAAATTGCATCTTTGTATAATATAAAATGAATTCAATAATTGTACAAATGTAGCTGGCAACCCTATGCTCTCCATCGTCCATCAATCGAATGTAGACAGAATATAAGGTTGGAGGCACAAGCATAGAGTTATCGGAGTTATGCCAGGTAAATTTAGCCATTTTAGCCGGACTTAAGGCCTTTGAATTGAGTAAAAAATCGGATAAATTAGGTTGAAAGAACCAGAATTCCTACCCAGAGTTTTTTTGAAACCGTTTCAAATTTTAGTAGTTTTAGCTGAGAAGATTCATATTGAAAAGCGACAAAAATAAAAAAAAACTAATATCTAACATAATTAAATTTTTAATTTGTTATCCTTGTGTTAATAATACCGGAGACAGACTTACAATTTCAATATTGCATTTCGCGCTCAACTGAACGTCTGTCTATATATACTGAGAAACAGCTCGGTATACGCTCGGTGTACAATCAATATGTAGTACATTGGAGCTCCATAATGAAGTTGCGAAAAACGTACACGGTATACGAGTCTATTGCAATATGACCCTAGTTATAATCCGTAATCATTTAATACACCAACCTTTTAGAACCGAATTTAATACTGCAATGTTGGCTACAACTTTTTCTGACATTTAATATTTGACACTTGTCAAATTAAAGTGTCTATTTCGTTTTTATTTTTCGTATAGACAAGTAATTTCCCAATATTTGCTCGTGTTTTGTCATTGAATAAATATTTAATAAGGAAACGGCATATCGGGTGAAAACCTGAGTCATTTGGGGAAAAGTATTCGTGTGCTGTATTTGTATTCATTTCGTCATGGCAGTAATGAAATCGTGATATTTTGAAGGGTGACATTTTATATGATCCAATCTGCTATGTAAAATAAACAAATGACTGTATGACTGACATAATTTAGGCAGCAATTACAATTCAATTGTAATTAAACAAACCGGCATTGGAAAAGTGTTAAATTTGTTGCAAAGGCTGTATATTATTATAAATATTTCACTTTTATTTTGCTTAAAACACTATAATTAATTAGTAAAGCTATTAAAGTTACTTGAAGAATGCTTTCCCACGACTGCCGTTTGTTCCTGCAGCACAGCACAACGCACTTCATTACGGTTATTAAAGACTCAGGAGTCTCGATTACGTAAAATATCGTTCACAAAAGAATATTTCACACTTATTTCACACTACTATTAAGCAAAAATCCTGTGATATTTTTTATTTATCACAATATCGCTAACTCAAATTCGAATTTCTTTTCATAAAATACGAAATGTTAGAAATTTTGAACTGACGCAAAATAGGCAGTAGGCCCTCTTGTCATTTCTTTCCCCCCCCCCCCCCCCGACCAGAGGTCATACTGTCATTAAATTGCTTAAACACGTACACTGTATTCGCACGATATTCCGCTTCCTTATTAACAAATGCGTTTTGTACGTGCTCGGAACTTTCTTAAGTCAAATGACAAATTAAATGACAAACCAGTGATAAATTAAACGTAAGTTCTCTAATTAATTTCTCAGAATCGTAAACCGCAAGTGCGTCTCTGAAATTTTATATTGCAATTGACATAATTGCAGTCTGTCTCTGGTATAAAATAAACTGTATTTGCAATGATACGATTTTTTATTTTCATTTTATTTTAAAACAGTTCGAGATTCAAACGACATTTAAGATTTATAATGGATCTTAATTTTTGTTTGAATTTCAAATTCTTTTTATTTACATATATCTGATTCAAATACAAATTGTTTTTGGTTCTAGTTTGCCCCCTTCAAGACTTTCCTAGATCCGGCACTGGTCGAGAGTGCATCATGAGCACTTTAACATCATGTTGCAGCCTGCTCCTTGAAATGCCTCTATCATGTATTTCACTAATGTTTCGTAATTTTTATCGTAAAAGTCGCTACCATTGATTTCCATGTTTTTCTCTATTATATTTAATTTTTCGTTGTAATTTTAGTTCTTTATAAATTTGTCGATTTAAAGACCAACAAATCTAATATCATGTCGACAGGAGGTATTATAATTTATTTTTATCCATTAAAGGAGTATATTACATGTTCTTTTTTCCCCGACATAAGATCCTTCATGGATGCAGCGTGACCGACAAGAACAGAAGGATACATTTTTCCGTTGTAAAGAACTATCAGTTTTAAATTGTTTTAAAATCGATAAATAATCTCCAATGTACTGGATGACGTATTCTATTCTCAGACTTTGAAAAATATCAGTCATGTCATTGTAAAACACTAAGTCACCATTCATCTTGTTAAAATCTATAAAATCATCGTGACGATGAAAAGCTCAGAAGGTAACCATTGCAGAACTTAGCCTCAGGGCCAGAAATAAAAATATATCGCTACTTTATTTCATCAAGGAAATTGGCTATTTGATTAGACTGTCATAAGTTCGCTGATAATCCATTCGGAAGACGTCTGTCTAACTTCCGGTGGTAGAGAATTTGAGGTCATACCTTGAAATTAGCGACTCTTGCACTTACTGTAATAACAGGAAATATAATTCAGTTTAAAATTTCCTCAGAAGTATTACAGAAAGGCAACAGCATGTGTAGTTGAGAGTTTTTGAGAATTGCGAATGAAAAATCCGTTTTTGATATTTTCTTCGAAATTCGAATCAATTGGAAATTTGTAATATTTGTCATGGAGATTGTGGTGTGAAGGTGTAAGCACTCATAATTCGTTTTTCTGGTTTGGTTATATAAATTCGGTATTTAAGATTTTACGTGTAAAAGGCAAAGTGAAACTTTCAAGACAATATTTGAAAAATAATTATCAACGTTATGATTGAAAATGTTTACCTGTATAAGATGCATGGGATAATAAGAGAAAACGTAAAAGTCCTTATGAGCACTTTTCCATCTTGAAGTATGTATGAGTAAAATTTTAACTAGAAAACTCATTTAAGGGGTTCAAAACACTATGATATGAAACATTCTAGACCACGGCATTATGTACGTATGTAGGATGAGAGCTACATAGTAAGCAAAATCTGACTATCTGCAGAGGAGAAAGGTCTACTAATGACAGGGTCGTTACTATGCACTAAAAATTACAGAACCTATAAAGGATACCACAAGCACTGTGTATCTAAGCAGATTTTGTATAGGCTGACTTGTGGGCACAACACCACCTTATGTAATAGAAATTATAGTGAAGCTTGAATATTCGATTTAGCTAAAAGCTTCAACTATAGACATGAAAAACGATAAAATTTTAGGGTAATTGGTTGAATTTTTTGCAAAAATTGGAACTCTAACAGCGACTTATTGTTTTGTATACAAACTGTATCACCCGTGATAGAAAAGACTCCTCCTCCTTGAGGTTTCTTATATATAAGATCGCACCTTCTTCGAAAGTCAAGAGTATCAAGAAATTATGTATAACACATTAATTCACTCATAGCATTGATTTTATACATAGAGATATGCCACCGCGCCGAGCACAAGATGTTGTTACATCTTCTCACTGAGTCGCCACTGTAGTACTTTATCATCTGCTCACCAAAAGGTCCGCCATCTGTTAGCAAAACTTGGCGAATATTAGGATAATAAGTTGTCTTCGGTTATAAATAGCGCCATATCACAGGAAAGAAACTAATCTAATTTTGTTTTTCCGTCTTTCTTTATCTAATGATGTGTAGAAATGTGGAAAAAATCTATAATAAAGAAATTTTAAGGCATATCTTGATTAGTATCAAGATGATTTAAACGATTTGGCAGATGTGTATCATACGGGATGTAAGTGAAAAGAATCTCATACTTCGCTCTCTCAGCAGAAAGTTGCAGAATATACAAAATTCTTATCTAGGCACTGGAGGCTTCCAAGAAAATTTTCGATAGAATTTCTGCGATCTACCTTTTCACATCTGGTTGTTGACTGGTGCATTGATTTTTCGTTAATAATTTGAAATATTTTCTCGGAAGCAATTTGTTTAGCTTGATGAAATTTCTTAGAATTTTTGATTCGGATCAAGGGTATACAGAAAGCAATACTTATGAGCGTAACAAAAATTTTTTTTTCTTATAAATTACTGGAAATTTTTCTTCAGAGTTCTATTGGTTGCCGGGACCGATGTAATAAAGTTGGATTGATTCGGGTGCTGAGCTCGGCGTTCCTATTAGTCTAAGAGCTAGCTAGACACGTTTTACAGAGATTAGTTTAGTGCGGTTAGTTTTTTGACAGGCCTTTCCTTACAGAATCTCAATAGTGTTGCAGACAGCTTCCTCGTTGCAAGCACCGTGCTAGATTTTTTTTTCGTTAAAAACCAACGTTTTGTCGGTCGTACTCTCACAAATTTATTCCCTTTCGCACTCCAATCGCTTTGGCTATTGACAATCAACCGAATTTCTGCCTGACAAATTAATTTCATGTTGTTCCTTTGATAACCAAACCAGCTCGTATAAAAATTACAGCCATAATAAAATCATTTTTTTTTATTTATTTTTATCAAAAAAAAAGCGTCTGGCACATACTATCAGCAAAAAAACTGATAATCTGATAATAATGAAATTATATTATTCAATGTTTATATGTTTATAAAAACTAATAAAAAAGAAAAAAAAATCGAACTAAAATCATTTTGAAAACTGCTTTGTTTACCTGTGGAACGGAATGGACACAGGTAAACGCAACTCCTCTCACCAAACATATGGGCCGCCGCATAGCTATTGAGATGGTGACGTTGCTAGCACTCGTACTATATCTCAGAATTTTTAATGATCTGCAACTGGCTGCTGCGAAACGAAGCTGTTGACGCGCTAGATGAAAGGAAGCATTGCAAAATTGACGCGTTTTTGAAATTACAATAAACTATTCCTAATTTGAAAATACTTTATTTATTTAGCTAAGGTACCTATAATATATATAAGTTACTGAAATAATGTGTCAAATAAAATATGTATTAAATTACATAATTTATTATTAATTTAAATAATAACTTCTTGTAGAACAGAAGGAATACAAAATTCAACAAAAAAATCTCTTACGAAGTACTTCTCTATATATATATCTCATAAAAAGCGAATTTATTGAGAAGAAATCTTAAATTCCTTTGAATTCCTTTATTACATTTTTTCCACATTCCTAGACATTGTTACATAGGGAAGAAGAAAAAACATTTGTTATCGGAGATAACTTCATATTCTCATATTTTATAATTTTTTCTAATAGATGGTGCCATCTGTAACAAGATTTCAGTCAATCGGTAAAAATTTCGCCTCTGTTTTCTAATTTGGTACAAGTAGGGCCATCTGTCGAGAAAATGTAACAGATTTGGTGGCATATCTATGTATATGTATAAAATCAATGCTCATAGTCACTTGTTTGGCCAAACAATTTATTTTCTAAACTTTGCTAAAATGAATATTTCCATATATCGAAATTATTCAATAAAGATTAAGCTAAAGACGTATTTCCTTAGCTATTGTTTGGATCTTGTTGCTCCAAGAAGCGAGCTCTTTCAACAACTGATTATAATATTGACACCTTATTGATGTATATCCCAAGATTTTTAGCAAATTGCTCAAGTTCTTTAAAACTTTCGACTTTGTTTATAGTAGAAGAGATATATTCGTGGTAGCTTTTCAATACTGCAGTTTCTATGTTGTACCAAAATATCTCAAATCCTTGTTGTACAACATTATGTAAAATATCATCCGAAGAAGCTGTGTAATTATGATTTTATGCTTTTCAAAATTGCAATAAAAACTGCATTACGACTTTAATAAAAGGTCGAGATTCGATATTGCTTTATTGAAACGACTGGAAGTATCCTTGGATATTGCGGATATGATTGAAAAAATCACAACAGTTTTAAACCGCTAACTGAAACGAGTATACTCAAGTATTACTGATTATTTGAAGCAAAACTTTTTTTTATACCCTAGACGAAATCATAAGGTGTACTAAGTTTTTCACTCCATTTGTAACCAATAGAGTAACGCTGGTAGAGCAAAATGGGTTTGACATCCACGCATAATAATAAAAGTAATTTTGATTTTTGCATGCTGTCTGTCCAATCCGTCTGTCTGTCCTCATGATAACTGGAGAACGCGTGTACTTAGAAATCTGAAATTTTGCGCATGGAATTTTAAAAATAAAAATAAATTTAAGTTCGAAAATCGGACAAATCAGGCAACTCCTTCGTGGGGTTGACATTCAAACATTTCGTTTTTCACTATATATCTGAACAGTGCCTGAGAAAAAAAGTAAAAATAATAATTAGGTTTTATTTAAACAATTGTTCACAAGAATCGATACAAATCCTTTTAGAGTACATAAAACAGTGGTTAACTTTTAAATTACACAAGGAAAGCTTGACATTAATAATGGTAATGAAAAAAACAGGCATGTCTGATGTCTGAAATCTTAAACGATGCGTTATAATAACCTGAACATTTTTTATTAACAACGCTTATTTTAATTAAGGGGGAAGGCTGAGGGGGAGGGGTCAGAAAACATTCCCGGTACGTTTCTGTCGCCGTAAAACCCATTTTCATGCACTTGGGTCACATTAACCCCAGTTACTACATTTCGCATATATTTTTGCAGTTATTTCTTCCGTGGCCATTAGTGCTGTGTTATGAATATTTTTCTTGCACGAACTCATTTTCCACGATGACCAATTCCGTGCAATCACGAGATGCAGAAAAGTCCACTTTTTCACCCAAGAAAGTAGCTCAAACTACATCCGATCGCCAAAGTTTTACCCCGCTACACTGAAATATACATTGTTAATAAAATATGTTTAGAGTATCATAATGCATCGTTTAAGTAATCTCTCATGACTCTAGGTGTCGGGCCTCAAATTCTACGAAAATTGGGCATTCCCATTTACAAATTTATAGCCTGTTAGATTCGATACATTATAATTCGAGCAGCCTTTCGAAAGACCCATGCCCGTAGCTAACACATTTGATCAACCAATTAAGGATATACTAACCATAAGAAAACATGAGAGGTACGCCTTAAATCTGACCGCCGAGCCAGCGCTCGATATTATTGGTAAAAGATTCCATGCGCGAATAGTACGGATGAAGTAAGAGTCTTCTTGAAGGGAATATTGAAATCTAGAAATAATTAAACTGAGAATTAGAAAATCTAGGTTAAGTGAAAAGGTACGTCGACTTAGAGGAGTAAATAATTTTGTGAAGAGATGTGAGTAATCTGTGATGGAGGAACTCAGTGCGGGATCTTCGTAGCACCCCAGTTAATTGTTTCTGTCCGAAAAAATATGATCGTATTGACCAAATCCATAAAAAACTCTACATTTAGCCATCCTGTATAAACAGAGTCCAAGTGAGGGAACAGCAATCTACCATTAATGAATTGAGGAAGAAGAAGTGATCTAACAAAAAGTATTTGAGTGTTTGTAGACAGAAGATTAGCAGAAAACCAAAGGCAACGTAGGCCACCATATATATTACCAATTGCTTATCCTATATGAACCCAGCATTTCATCTTACTATTCATATTGTTATGAGCGTGGCCTTAGTTCGTGATTTAAAACACAATATTTCGGATATAATTCGAAAGTTCTTTCTTTATTCAACTCTACTGTTTACTCTCACAAATTCACAAATAATTATCAAATCAACTCTTTAGTTATCGCTAGTATGGTACTTCTAATTATCACAATCCAAATAGTTTACTTCGTTCACTTCATATATATACTCTACAAATTATTCTAGAACTTTCATGAATATTCCGTTTTTCGAAACGCAAGGTTTAGTAAGATGTCACTAGCCTAAAGTTGTTCCCATTTCCAACAGATGTCGCTTGTATCACTTTGTGGCACGTAACAATATATACACCTAAGTTTCTCACATGGTCACAAAAAGGAATTGGGACATCAAGAAGTGTAATGGGAGGGACATCCAGGCCAGTAGGATCATTTCGATAAAACGAATACATTGAAACTTGTGAGGATTCAAACTCACATAGCTTAAATTAGCCCATATTGCGACCTACTCTAAGTCTGAATTCCTACGATCAATGCAGTCTTTAGACGGGCCAATAAGTCGACTAAGAAAGAAAATAGCAAATATAATTTGAAAAATAGGCAAATTTAGCCTTTTTGCGTACCTATACTGTGAAAACAATCAGTCCTGTACGTTTCCATTGTACTAAAAAATTCTTCAGAATTATACATCATTCGTAATTGGTCAGATTCATTTATAAAAAAAAACTAAACACTTCAAGAATCAAACTTGCATAGAGCGACCATACGGACATTCACCAAAGATAGCTGAAGAATTGGATAAAAAACTATAAACTATAACTAACTATAATATGATAAAAATATAAAAAACATAAAATTTCATTAAGATACCTTAATCCTTCTGAAGGCGTACGAGGATATGTCATGTATATATCCAGTCGTATTTTATGAACTGGGTTTCAATTAAATTTAAATGTAGTTTCCCTTTATTAGATTATCTATTAAATTTTAAAATGTTTTTCTAGTGAATTAAAGAAGATTTCTAGTTTAACCAGCCGAATTAATTAAGTTGATTGACAGTCAATTTAGTTTTCACAATCACAACAGATTTCAAACTTTCGTTTAATTTCACTAGAAATCTGCTCTGGTTGCGAAAACTGGATTTCTGTTTATCCTCGCCAATTTTCGTTTCCAATAGCCTGGACCCTGTATAATTTCCTCGTATGCATGTCCATGCATAATATTTTGCTCGTTTATTTCTAAAATGTTTGCTTCGTATTTTTTTCACACAAGCACTCAAGTTTGGGCGTTGTATAAGCCCGTAAAACAGAATTTGGACAACCGAAAATGCCTATATGGCATTAGTTCTAAAAAAATTAAAAAAAGAACAACATTCCATTTAAAAATAAATTATTGGTGTATCCTCACTAACATTCACGTCAATCGATCCACGGCCAGATTTCTCCGATATAGGGACACTACCCCTAATGGATTTAGTTTTTTGCTTCTCTAGATAAAAGCGTCAAAAAAATGCAAAAATTTCGTTAAATGTGTGCTGTTCTTAAAATTGAATACATAGTGAGCCTTATACAATATATTGAAGACATTGCGTACGACTTCCCCTGTCTCTATAAAACTATCCTCTAAAGCAACATTAAATGCTTTTTTCAAAGGCCGCTCAGATCTACAGGATGATTATGGGCTGAGCCTAACTTTTTTTTTATAATGGCATTGATGTCATCTTCAAGCTGAAAATACGAAAATTACAAAACAGTGGTAAATTAGTGATTGCATTCCAAAATTATTTTCAAACTTACTTCGATTCATTGTATTGCTGACATTAAAAATGTTTTGAAGTTCTTTTCTTCCGAATCCTCCATATCTGTGGAAATTTGGTAGTATGACCTTTTTATGATTGGGCAGTATTTTGAAGACCGTTGCGATCGTCCTTAATATAATAAGCTTTATAAATTAAAAAACTTGTTAGGACGTGGGGCACTGGTAGACTTACCGTACCTTTTACCATTAGTTGACAGCGATCAGAAGATAATTTGATCCGCCGTTCTTGTTAGCTATACAAGTTCTGAATAAGACAAATTTAAAGTTGAGAACGGTACCCGTAAATAGTCAATGTTGTTTGAACCAAATTAAGAAAAAAAATAAGCGAACATAAGAGGAACTTCTAAGTAAAATGCTTTAGATAAATAATTAAAGCGAACAATTTTAATTTAATTTAGGAACTATATACAGTATAAAGGACTTAACAGAATTAAGGTCTAACCAAAATTCCGACTTCGACGTCGGCAGTCGAAATCTCAATGCTGACTAGGCCTCTACGGACTTTAAAAGCATTTAAACTTTATTTACCTGCCAATCAAACTATATAAATTATAGAGAGCATTATTTTCGAAGCACATTGTACACTATGCTGGACCAACTAATGAAAGATAATTAAAAAGTACTTTAAGCACTTCGGCACGTCCGTACACTTTCAATACTAAATGAACACAACGCAGTCCTAAAGAATGAGGACTCTATGAAATTTCTCTTTAATTTTAAATAGAATTCGATACATTTGACTGGATTATCAGTATATGCATAAGACAACACAACTACAAATTAGTTTACTTTAATTGATTTTTTTCGAGTGAACTAGATATGCAGTCCAGGAATGTTTAAGAACTGAACCTCCAAATAATTAACTGGAAACATATTTGAAAAAAATTGAATTTTTTGAATTCCGAAAAAACTAGAAATAAAAATAAAAAATTCATTTATTTATATCCGGAATCCTAATTGAATTTTAATTTTAAATAGAAATCCAGTTTGTCATAAATACTAGACATGCACGCAGTTAAATTTAACTAGAAAATTTCTTACTGTGATATACGATTCCTCAAACTCTGCAAAATAGGCTTTTGTTTCTGCGATGAACTGCTCGTTCGCTGTCAGTTTTTTTTAAACCTATTCAAGCAATTCAACGAATCACTTATAAACCAATCTATACTTTTTAGATTATCTTTAGTTTTCTTAATGATTTTTCCTTGTAAATCATAGTGCTTTATTGACACAACGAATTCCCTTTTGTAGCAAAGAAACACAAACTTATACATAAATGGTTTCGAAGCTTGTGAAAAATATTCTATTTGACAGAAACTTCTTGCGAATATCTAAATAAGATATCAAGAATCGTATTATTCTGCCTATTTAAGTACCAGCATTATCGAAGTCATTACCTTTCTGAGTATATTTTTTTTATATATGAATTCAGTTTCAAAAATATTCCGTAAAAGGGCAGAAAACAATGAGTTAAAATCCATTTGGAAAATTGAAGGTTATTTAATAAAATATTCGCAGATTAAAAATTTATTCTTGCTTTATCCATTTGAGAGGAGTTCGTTTTTTTTCCTTCCTACAGTTGAATGTTAATGAATGTTTAATGTTAATTTGCTTAGAAACGGTGCTCAAACTGAGCTATTTCTGTCAACTGTTCAGTCTCTTCATCTAAATGTAGTCAATTCTCAACCCACATTTTTCAATACGCTTAACCCCTCATTGCTAGACCTTTTCCTCGTATCTGATCACTCTTCTACTTTGTTTTTCAATCAACTAAGCCCTAGTAGTTATACTTGATCACGACCTGCTGTTCCTGTCCTTCAACGTGTTGATCAATGAATATAACCCCTTACAAACTGCATAATGCGGGGGTTCATGGGGGTGATACTAAAAGCATTGAATTTAATCCCAATGTTCTGTAGCTCATCATGCACCTGGTAGTGATAATCTTCAATCATGGTCGCCTCGTCATTTGATTGAATCTGAGAACTCTGATTGTTTCAGTTTTCGTTGTGTGAATGGGGAAGAGGTGATAAAGACGGGGTTTTCTGTCAAATCTAATTCATCTGGTCATGATCAAGTATCGCCGAAATTTCTCAAATTAATCTTGCCAATAATTATAAAGCCCCTTCAGCATGTCCTTAATGCGTGTCTAGCATCGTCCTCTTTTCCAACGACTTGGAAAATAGCCAACGTTTTACCTATTCCTAAACGCGCCACACCTGCATCCCCAGCCGAATTTAGATCGACTAGTCTATTATGCTTCCTCTCTAAGATCTTGGAGAAATTAATGTACTGGCAAATTCAGGAATACTTGTAGGTATGTAAACAATCTAATCAGCTCGTGTCAGTCAGGTTTCGCTTGCATCACAGCTGCGAAACAGCTCTACTAAAGGTAACTACTGACATTCGCAGCTCTTTTGATAACGATATGATATCCATCTTGCTTTTATTAGATTTCTCTAAAGCATTTGGTAGTGTTTGTCAGAAGAGGCTCTTGTTGAAACTGTCTTCGGGATTTGGTTTCTCCCATTCTGCCATTCTTTTAATTAAACATTTTCTGTTCGGTAGATCCCAACGTGTCATTCTGAATAATGGTCCTGCTAACGTATGGGACTCGAAATCTTGGAGTGTACCTTAATTGCCGGATGAGCTGCTGTGATCACATGAGTGCCATACTATCTAAAAATCTATGCTGACCTTCGTCGTCTTTGGATATATGCTACTATCATGCCACTAAGCTTACGTATGACTTTGGTAAAACTACTCTTGCTCCCTCATTTCACTAATGGATGCCTTATTTTCCCAGCCTTAGATTCTGTGTGCTCTAGGAAACTTAAAGTGGCATTCAATGATTGTATTAGGTTTATTTACAGGCTGCCCAGATATGATCATGTATCCTATTTAATTTAGTTCTAATTATTTTAAGGTAGTTTATAAGTATTCTAGACCCGTTATCATACCATATTTTTTATATAGGATACTATTAAAAGATTTTAATTTTATTGTATCTTGGGCCGTAATAAAGAATAATTGAATTGAATTGAATGTTGAAGATTAATATTTGTGTAGAGCTGGACCTTCTGTAAAAATAAAACTTGTGAAAAAAAATTTAAATAAATTTGTACAAGTTATTTATATTATATTAATTATATTAAAATGACCTTTCGAATATCTTAATGAAACTTTCACCAAACCACAGATTTTCTTATTTGCGGGTGATTTTGTCAAATTTTAAGTTGCATCCTTTATGGAAGTTCAGGTAAAATTTTCTGCTAAAGATGTATTTTCAGGAAAATTTCGACAATTAGAAGTGTAATCGAGGCCATATTGTGAGTTATCGGTGAAAAAATTATAATCCATCCATAACTAAGCAACTTTAGAACATATGTGATTTCACATGACTCATATTTCCCATATTTCTGTATATAAAAATCAGGTTGTGACCAACTCAATATAAACAAAAGGTGCACGCAACAGATGAACAGATTAGTGAATCTTTTATGTTAATACCTCAAATATCAAACGTAAAACTCAAAAAGCAACTAAGTCGACATAAATAAAAGGTTCAATCAAAAAATGTATAAATTTGTGATTCATTCATATCACAATGACATGCAAGCAATATCAGATTAAGGTGCACGCATAGTAAAATGTTCACACGAGTTCATTTTTTTTTTGCAATCATGCATTAGGTTAGATTATATTTCGATTTATTAGTTACATAGAGAATAAAAAATATAGAGTAGCATTTAAGATCGAAAAATAAATAAAGAGCTATCAGTTTCTGGAATAAGAATCCCGAGATAAGTCAGCCAAAGATTCGCATTAAAAGATATAGAGGCAACTTAGGTAGATATCTTTGATAGATTGAGGCACTAGCCAGATCCAGGTAATTGTGTCTCCTTAACCTTAAGAATTGAGCCGACATGCCAAATACTAATATTCATTAAAATCATCTTAGAGTCTCATCACTATTGCTGGCATCAACATTAGCAATATATTATTGGAATACGCTATGCAGATGACATTGATCTATTTGCTATTTCCAAGGAAGTAAACGTTCATTTACTTTTAAATTTCAATTTTGTTTTATTTTTTTTTTCTATTCTTCTCAAGAAAAATTCACATCAGGTGAAATTTTCGCAATCTTCCTTTGATCTCATAATCTCAAAATAATTTCCCAGAGTAGGTACTTTGTACCTATCCAGCATTGAAACTGAGAAACACATTTGTAGACCATAGTTTCTACAGTTGGACATGGTCACCATAATCCTGCGATGGTATTGCTGAAATGTTAATAACTATGCTCCACAAAGAAAACAGTTCTAAAACAACTACAGTAGTTAACCAACGTGATATCTATATTAACCTTCTCATAGTAACATGTGTATAAGTATCAAAACCTTGATTCTTACTTTGACATAATAACGTAAAATTTGCGCCGGTTTTGAATAAAATTCTGAATTATTTAGGAATAACGTTTTCGTTCATATACAATTTAAAATGGTTTATTCAACACTTATGTAAGTATTAGTACGGACGCTCCTTCATATCTATGACTAATTAGTTCGGCAGCTGGAGTCTCTTTCGATAGCCATCTCTCCTGTTCAAGGAACCTAAAAAGCAAAACAATAACATCAATAAATTATTCAAAATAAATGAAGAGAATGAAATAAATTGCCATTATTAAGTTTGTTGTGTTGCTTCGTCATTCAAAAGATCCCACGAAGTTGGCGCTGTCCTCTTAAACTATAGGCGCAGTAGTCTAAAAAATCAAAAAGAATAAAATTACTATTAATCGCCTAATTAATGAAAACAATTAAAAATAGAAGCAAAAACTACATTTCAAAAGATTTTTGACAAAATAAATGTATACAGGTATATTAGGGTGGCCCAAAAATGTATGGATGTGCAAAAGTGTTAAAATGTCTAAATGCTCATTCAGAATTTATTAGCTAATGTAATTTTAAGCTTCTATGCAAAATGTCAGTGAAATTTATTAATGTTTATAGATCGCTCAATTAGAAAAAAGCGTTTTTTGGCAGTTTTGGACTTTCAGAAAAACTGCTTCAACATTTTCTGTCATAACTTTGGCT
This sequence comes from Dioctria linearis, assembly GCA_963930735.1. Lineage (NCBI taxonomy): Eukaryota > Metazoa > Arthropoda > Insecta > Diptera > Asilidae > Dioctria > Dioctria linearis. The sequence continues at coordinate 51,697,136 of OZ005742.1, read as the reverse complement.
TTTCACTATATATTTGGACACTGCCTGAGAACGCGTCGACGTGAAGAGCTCAACTTTTCTACGTGGCGTTCTTATAAAATTTCCAAGCACAAGTTCAAAAATGGATTAAATCGCGCAAGCCTTTCTTGGTACTGCCATACAAAACTTTTGGGTTTTCGTTATATATTTGGACACTGGCTTGAGAACGCGTAGACCTAGAAAGATGAAATTTTGTAGGCAGTGTTTTCATAAAAATACTAAATTAATTTTTACAAATAAACTAAATCGGGCAACTCCTTCTTGATGGTGCCACACACAACTTTTGGTTTTCACTTCATTTGACTTTTATGTTCATCTAGGTATTATCATAGCCCTAAGTACTACTATTTACTATTTACGACTTTGGTATAATATTATTGGTCTTAAGACCAATTTTAACTTTTTCTCATAGTTTTTTTTTTTTTGTATAAATAATTTTGTTACTGTGAACAAGTCTATACTTTTATGGGCCAGCATATATTCTTTGTAATTTATAAAAATGCTTCACCTTTGAAAATCGCATTTTGACAACAGTTCATACACTACATAATGTTATAGCAGATAATGTTATAGCAGAAAAAATTTACCTTCGTGCTACTTTTTCTTACAAAAAAATTAGAGTACCGTGTCCGAGTTTTCGTTTTAAAAAATTGAAATATTTAAATTTCTAAAACGACTTTTATTGTATTAAGTTCATAACTAAGTTCTCTTAAATTTCAAAGATAATCAAGAAATAATATTGTCAAATTAAAAAGTTATGACAGAAAAAGTTGAAACAGTTTTCCTGAAAGTCCAAAGCAGCAAAATAATTGCTATTTTCGATTTGAGCGACCTCTAAACATTAATGCATTTCACCGAAATTTTGCATAGAAGCTTAAAGTTACATTAACTAACAAATTCTGATGGAGAATTTAGTCATGTTACAACTTTTGTTTTTTGAGGCACCCTAATGTAAATGTACTAAGAAAAATTATCACAAAATATACAAACACGCAATCAGTTAAAAACTATTTAAAAAAAAGAAACATGCACAAAGTATACATTAGCTACAAAATGCAACTATTTAGCATTCCTTTGGGATTTGTTAATTAGCCTGAATAACACTTGCACTCACCTTTAACACAAATTCTATATGAAATTTCACCCACATCCAGTATCCCGGTTGAAGGTTTTGGCAAGTTTTAGGGGATATGGTCAAATAATGATTATCCATTATTTACCAGAAAAGAACACAAAAACACATGAAAATCCAGGTGAAAATCATTTGTTGTGCACTCGGTTTAAAATGTGGTCAATTTAAATTTCGCAACAAACATTCGTTGGACGTATTTGATCGGGCGTGTTTAATGATAGTCAAATAATTATGAAAAACCAGAGGTACTCAATTCGATTTATTGTTTTTTTATGGACCTAACCTCATATCTCCAGTATTTCCAAACCAATTTAGATTTTTTATTTAGAAAGTCGTGCCTTAAAATCCCATTAATTAAAAACTCTCCATAAAAATTTAGTCAGGAGCTCCTCAACAGCAAATCAATTTCGATTAATGTATTTATACAGGGTATTTCCTGGTGAGAGGTCCAAATAGAAGATGAAAGAAGAAGAAGAGATTGGTAAAAGGAAGTGGGAGGGGGGCATCTTAACGATTTCGGAGTTTGAAGACTATTACCAAAATGTGCTAGTTTTTCACGAAACACCCTGTATCTTAATAAGTTCAGGGTTTACGTCACTGTTAAGACCTTATTGTATGTAGAATCGCATGGCCTTCCCAACGAATGCTCAGGTAAATATTAAGAAAACTGATAAAAACCGTATGTGGATGTTTTTCCAAACTTTTTTTAATCACATGTTCATGGAATTTAGTAGCCATTTAGAAAATTTCCAATACTACTAAGGCCTAAAAAAAGGCGCCGCAAAAATCAAAAACCCTCTTAATTAATGTTTCTCCATTGTTCTCTTTGAAGTAAAATTAAGTTAAATTAAAGTGTTGGGAAATTGCGGTAAACTGCACAAAGCATATGTAGCATATTCATTCAATGATTGTTTTTGATTTTCAGAACTATGCCAGAATTTCATAAATTTATATTTACATTTTTTTCCCTTTTCTTTAATTTTGAATTTTTTCACTTCATTTAGCATTTTGATTTTGCAAGTTTTTTTTTTCTTGGTATTTGACTGATATAATTGGCCATGAAATTAGAATTAAAATCGATTCGTCAAGTATAATTAATGGAATTAAATTAAGCCAAATTATGAAGTTATTTTTCGTTCTTAACCAGTAAGGTTCCACATAATACTAGCGAATCGACGGAACAATCATACGTATATTGGTCAATACCCAAAGTTCGGTTTAAGACTTTAACTTGAGTATCTTTAGGTAATTCGGGTTTTGATTTACACGTTAGCAACATTCTGTCTTAGTTAATCCAATGTGATTTGATGAGCTCCCTTCTGTGTTTATTTGTTTAGAACTTCATCAATAATCCGATTACTGAGTTTACAAAAATGAGACATTATAATAATAATAAAAAAGAAAAGTAACTTTAACTAAGCTGAACTTTTATTTGACCTTTTAAAAGATGATCTTGAATGCTATGAAGCTAGCGGTTAAAGGGCCGAGAGATTTATGAAATCGGTTCGTGCATACCATAGTTTGTACTATTCTTAGGAACAACGAAGAAGTCGAAGTCGTGGTTCCCCCAATGAACTATTTATCCTTGAATATAGCCACGGGAATGTTCTCACAAGTCTTTAAAATTGTTGTTATAAATGTTGAGCGAGCTTTAAAAAAGCCCTTATAGAGCAAATTGAGCGCACTGTATACGAGTTGTGGACGATAATTTATAAAGAAACAATTAAACATTTTAACAGGCTGCGAGAAATGTTTGAAACTCTTATAAAACCACTTTTATCTACAACTTGGTCGCGGAGATATTTTATAGTAGGTGTGAAAGTTTCCTTTCTCAGTCATTTGGTAAAATTTATATGTATTTGTGTTATATGGCTCTATTATTCTTGCTTTATGAAAAATGTATTATAAATTTACTTCAGAAATATGTGAGCAGGAAAAATAATTTATGAAATCAGACTTTGTCATCCAACATACTTTTGTTTACAATAATGTTAGCGTAATACTTAAACATTAGTTTTCGATTAATATTGGAATAAAATTTCATTAATTTTATTGTAAAAGTTATACTTCTAATTTGAAAAAATACAACGCGCCTACTAAACTCAACTAAAATATTTATTATTAAATATATTTTTAATGTTAAGTTCCAAATCGTTAAAAAATTAAAAAATAAGAGGAAAAAATCAAATTTGTTTGCTTTATTCGAAAAAAATATATTTGCGTATCAGTAACCGAAAAATTTAAATCTTAAAATGTTGTTCGCTGCAATACTTTTTCTTATAATAAAACATTTTAGATTCGTGTGAACTTCAGGATGGGAAATGTCAAAGTACACTCCATATAATCCTAAATTTTACATAGGTTAATTGGTACTTGTAGTGTAGAGTTCTTATTAAAGTATTTAATACTAATGAAAATAGCTTCATTTTTTTTATAAAGTTGTCATAAAAGCTAAACTAAACTAACTAACTAAATTGCTCCGGAAGCTAAATTATTTTAAAAGGCCTTTAAAAGATTTGTTTCGAACTAGTATCCAATACTTATAGAACAAATTAATCTCTAGAGCAAAACTATTTTTTAAGAGGTTCGGAAAGAGCTCTCAGTCATGCCTTATAAAAAATGCGACAGTGAACTGTGTCGGCTGTGCGAAGAGGAAGATGAAGCCTCGATGTACGTTATATGTGAGTGCGTAGCACTTGCAGGTCTAAGGATGCAAATCACTGGAACAGATCTTATCCTTCTAGATATTGTCTGCAATCTAACTCCAAATGCAATAATCGAGCTCGTTAAAACACTCGATTTTACCTAACCACTCTAGGGGAAGGCACAATAGATCAATTATGGTCGCGGTGTCCGCAAGGTCCTGGAGCCCTAGTCGCCCCTACTCTTAACATTAACATTAACCCTCTAGCAGGACTGACCGCCTTTTGGCGGGCAATACCTTGATCCTGGTTTATCTTAATGTAATTATTCTGGTTGCTTTAGCATACCTCGACGTCTTTTTTCATGTGTATAACTACACACTGATATAATGGTGTCGGATTGTTCGTTTGGACATGTTTTTGTCATTTCAAATGAATTTTCAAAAAAAAATCAAGAAAAATTGTCCTGCTAAATGGTTAACATACCTTATAAAACAAATTAGCACCGGAACTCAATAGGAAAAAGCGGTACCTCTATAAAATATTTTAATTTTTGTGTAGCTGTTATACAACTCTTATAAAATAAAAATCTAATTCCTGCAAATAAGTATCTGCAAAAATTTTCATTGGGTCCTCAAGAAGCGTACAGTAATATATGTATTGAAATTATTTAAGAGCTCAGGGGAATTTACCACTCCTTGTAAATACTGAAATACTGAAATCCAAAAGTAACTCTGGAAATTTCTCGTCTATTCTCAAGAAAATCCAATGAAAAGAGCATAAGCCTGTCAACATATGGTGGTAGAATAATAGGGTTGTCGCAATGAAGTACACGCAGGGTAAATCGAACGTATCTGACAGCCCCGATGCGATTTTTGTATACAACATAGAAGGGATACCAGACCGGGCTTACATACTCCAAGATGGGTCTAATGGATACGCAGTAAAGGACTGTCCTTATGAATGGATCATTAAACTCCTTTGACCATCTATTTACAAACCGCAGAGTAGCCCGAGAATTAAGGAAGACATCCAAAATTTTGGTTTTATCAAGTCTAGTTAATAATGATCCAACTACGATATAACTAAAGTCCAAAGGCCTCCTTCTACAAGAAAATGACATGGCAGTAAATTTTCTCTTATTGAAACGAAGTAAGTTAATAGCACATCGTTTGTGAAAGTCGTCTAAGTCCGAGTTTAAAATCTCACACTTGTTTTCTTTAGAAACATTGCGGAAGATTTTGGCATTGTCAGCATAGCAGAGTATACTCTTGCATTATCCAAAATCAGAGATATATCACTGATGTAAAATATAAAAGGGGGTGGTCCAAGATGGCTCCTTTGAAGAACGCCAGAAGTATTATCAATTTCGTCAGAAAGAGCTGCGCGGAGTATAACTTACTGCGTATGATCAGATAAATAACAACGAAGCCAATAGACAAATACAGTAGGAAAACCAAGAAAGGTCAACTTATGAATTATACTTTACTAAAATTCGTGAAAATGCAAGACTTATTATTCGTTTTCAATTGCATAAATGCTGAAATTAGTCGCAGTAGATTTACCTGTCATAAAGCCATGCTCAAAAAAGCGCAAGAAAGGTTTGCAGTAGAAGTAAAAAACATCGTAAACCACAGCTTTATGAATAAATTATCAATACAATTTAATTAAGTGACAGGCCTGTAGTTATAGAAATTTCGCACTTGTTGGCCTTTTGTTTGCAAAGAAATAATCAAAGAAAGCTTCGACGGTTTCGCAAAATCACCACAGGTTTAAGATAAATTAAATAAATAACACAAAACAAAAACGATAGACGCAGCACAATGTTTTATGAGTGCGGAAGGAACGCAATTCGGGCCGATAGAAAAACTATCAGCTATGCTTGAAATATACTTGGATTGTAGAGAGAGACGCTTCGTCGAACAACAGGTTTTTAGGATGAAGAGAAGTCAGCGGAAGCTTTCGACAAATCTTCATTGCCTTCATGATTTTTTGATTTCTACAAAATTTGTTTAGAAGATGCCCCTAAAAATTTTTAAAAATATATGAAAAAAGTTTTACACAAGGTGCAATTATAATAAAATAGTGAAGACAGGGAGAAGACACAACTTTTAATAAAATTTACTTGCCTGCTTTAACCAAATTTCTAAAAGGCTGTTAATCAAAACCTAAATTCAGATCTGCCCAGTTAAAGTTCTAAATAATTTTTTTATAGTTTCTACTTTTAACCAGCCCCGTTAGTAACACCTCGGATTTTCTACAAAGATTCCACTCCAAGCCTCCAATAGAACATAAAACTATTTTTCTACTAGTCATGCTAAGATGAATTCGCGTTCCACGCTTTGACTTTATAATCATATTATGCATGTAAATGGTATGCAGATTATTACATTTCTCATACTGTCTACTATGATATTTTTTTATATCGTAAGAAAACAAATACAACATATACTTAGATCTTATCTATGTAAGTTTCGAAATTCCAGTTTTATATATTTGTTACATATTACCTATGGTATTTATGTAGGTACAGTACGAACTTTAAATGTGATTCGGAATTAAACCATACTTTGTAATAATTGCACGAAAAGCTATCTTTTATGTGAGTTCTCTGAATGAGATAATATTATGTAACCAAAACTTTGTGCAAAAGTTCTAGTTATACGACTCCAAAGTTCTATTCATTTCCCTATATGCATGCATAAAAGCAAGTCACCTGTTCCCCTTTGTCCCAAATTCCAATGAAATTGAAAATTGTTTTCTTTTTTCTTTCTATTTAAAGTCTACGACAAGCGTGTTCTTTTCGTATACATATCCTTTGCTTGTAGGCATTTTCGTCCTTTATGTAGATAGAATTTCAAGTATAGAAGGGTACCATCTGTCTCTACTTATATTAGATTCTATTTTTGTTTGTATAATATTCAAAGTTTGAAATAAAATTAGAACGTAAAAGTAATGCTCAGGTGTAATTTTTATATTTCAGATTCTGAACTAGAAGAGCTGGAGCAACCACCCCGCTATCGTCCGGATTCACTAAGTGCCCTATGCAGAGCAACTAGATTTTCAGAAGCGGAGATCAAACGAATTTATCGTGGCTTCAAGGCTGAGTGTCCAACAGGTGTAGTCCGGGAGGATACCTTTAAAGTGATATATTCTCAATTTTTTCCTCAGGGAGGTTCGTGCGGTACAGTATGCAAGTCCCTGTTAAAGAATTACTAATTGAAGAAAGTTTTCTTTGATAAGAAAAAAAAAATTGCCCCTCTGGCTGTTTGTGCTTTCATTTCGGTGTACACAATGTGCCTTATATTTGCTGCAAACGTACCACTTTAATATTTGACGTCCTTCTGTATTTCATGAACAGTTTTTTCTCGTTTTTTTAAAATACATTTTTTTTGTTAATATTGTTCATGAAAGTCTTTATTTTGAAATGGTGCTTTCGTAATTCATTATTTTAGATGTACGTATATGTATGTGAATGTGTGCTAGAGTTTGTTTACTCAATACCTATGTTTGTTTTATGTACCGCTTTATGTTTGTTTAAGAAATTGTATTGGAAACATTTTAAAGGACAAAAATCACAGTATTCCGACTTTTGCTGCTGCAAAATATAATTTGTTAAAAACTACTACCTTTACTAGTTCAAATGATATAAAGCATATAAGTACTGCTACATGATAACTTAAATATAAAGAATTGCTAGACCCTTTCCAAAGGACATAATTCTAGAAAGATATTGCATCCTTCCACGGTATAAAAGAGGGAAATTGTTTAAGTTAATTTTGTAAAGTTCTATTTAAACATTATTAATTCGGTGTCAATATAAAGGAAGAATCAGAAAAATCAAGTTAACTCTACGTTGTTCAGTCTCCAGTAGGTCTAACACAATTTCAACCAAAATTGAAAATTTCAACTACATAGTTATTTAGATATATGTGATTTTGCACCCATTACCTTTAAATTGTTTTCATTTAAAATTTGTTTTTGGGTGATTAAACTTAGAACTGAATGTTAATGTCCATTTCCCTTTTTGAAATTTTTAAAATAAACAAAGAAAGTTTCTTGTTCTTACGACAGACATATTCGGTACCCTGTTTAAACACAATGTGCCAATAGCTAATCTTACTTTGCGCAGCGCCATCTAGTTGTTAGAACTATCTAATAATATGATAATGTGGCAAAATAGTAAAAATATGTCTGTATTTTTCTTAAGAAAGCAAATAAGGAGAAAAAACACTTCTTTCGTTCCACACCTATCACACCAATACTCCTTTTGTGTCTGTCAGGGATACATAAGTACCTAGCTATTCTGAATACTCTGATATGAATATTTAAAGTTATCGATACCGCATGTCTATCATAAGAATCAGTGCATCACGAAAGTAAAGAAAAACAAAAAATTATTAAAAGGTGGTGGAAAATCTAATATGATTTAAAAATGTTCTATAAAGCTAAATCCAATATTCAATAAATGTTAAAAGTAAACTGAAACTATTGACAGAAATATTTGGCACGTGATCAAATTTGTTTCCTCTTTTACTGGGGTTTGGGATTGAGATATTCTTATTTCAGTCGATACCAAATACAAGTTTTTAGATTGTGGTTTAATTATTTATTTGTATATATTTAGCCCATGATTTGCACGTGACCCAAAAACAACATGGTTCCAAACAAAAATAGAATTGCGAAGGGATTGAAAATAACTGGTATTTTGACAACTTTAAACAAAAAAGCTGGGATAAATCATGATCGTGGAATTTCGTAGAATATACCAAAATATGTCTCGTGAAACCCGTTTCGATTCCTGCAAAGCTTTTAGAAACTTAACTTTTTATTAAATAAAGCTACAAAAACCAAGCTGGAAAGACTTGTTATTTTATCTGGCAAAAATAAAAAGTCAAACTGGTTTCTTATTTTCAGGATCCGGACCAGTTATGAAATTTTTTTCTTATCCGGTATCCGGTAATAAATGTGTAGTTAAGTATTCTCAATAATAATAACTAAAGGAAGGTATGATTTACGATGTGCTCTGCTTCGAAAAGCCGGAGTTCTTAAAACTTTAACAACTGCACGAGCGCGGCTTATCGTTGTCGGCTGCTTCCTATCTTTTTTTTATGTTATCTTTGCCGTTGCCTCGCTGTAGTGCCGGCAAATTATTTAAAAAGCAATTAAGGTTCCCATATCTGAAATATTTATTTTTTCTAGCCAAAAATGATACTCGGCTAGAAAAGTAAGAAAACAGCTTGACTTTTTATACTTCCTCAAAAAAATAACCAACTTCAAAACCTGTTACTTCCAACTCGAAAGAATAGAAAGTCCACCTGGCTTTTTATTTTTACTAGAAAAAATAGAAAGGCCAGCTGGTTTTTTGCCAGATAAAATAAAAAGCCTTTCCAGGAGGGTGATTCTGATCTTTTGTCGTACTTGAATGTCAAAATATACGCCTAAATGAAATGAACTCTTCTACTGATTTTTTCTTGTTTTTATTCAGGTCATCAACCCTTGCATGACGTAGAATGAACTGAAAATGAAACTTCACATTACAAATTCAAAATAATATTTCAAATTTAAGCACTTGTAATGCTCTAATTATGTGTAGAATTTCCATTTACCACAGTTTAAAATTTTTGTCACAACCTCTTGAGCAGTTGACTAATTTGTCGCATATTTAAGCGTGTTTTTTTACGTTTGTTCACCGAAAATTCAATATAATTCATTTTGTGGTAGATAATAGTGAAGACATAAAATGAACTGTGTTGAAAAAACGTACGACAAAATATGTCAAAAAACACGCCTAAATAGTACGACAAAAGATCAGAATCACCCTCCAGGGAGGTGATTCTGATCCCTTTGTCGTAGCTTAGGCGTATATTTTAGTCACTTATTATGACATTTCACCTCAAATTTGTCGTACTTTTATATACACCATATTCATTTTAATTTATCCTTTTCATCAACCACAAAATGAATTAAAATGAATTTGCAATGAATTAATGTCAGAATACACGCCTAAAGTACGACAAATTAGCCAAATGCTTCCGGGGTTGTGACAAAAATTTTATATTGTTGTAACTGGATGTTTTACACCTAATTATAGCAATACAAGTGCTTAAATTCGAAATAATATTTTGAGTTTGTAATGTGAAGTGTCATTTTCAGTTCATTCTACGTAAAGCAGGGCTTGATGAATTAAACAAAAAGACGAAAAAATCAGTAGAAAACTTCATTTCGTTTAGGCGTATATTTTGACATTAAAGTACGACAAAAGATCAGAATCATTCTCCAGGGGGGTGATTCTGATCTCTTTGTCGTAGCTTAAGCGTATATTTTTGTCACATATTTTGACACTTCACCTCAAATTTGTCGTACTCTTTTATTCACCATATTCATTTTGATTTATCCTTTTCATAAACCACAAAATAAACTAAAATGAATTTGCAATTAATTAATGTCAGAATACATGCCTCAGAGTACGACAAATTAGTCAACTGCTTCCGAGAATGTGACAACAATTTTATATTGTGGTAAATTTATATTCTACATCTAATTAGAGCAATACAAGTGCTTCAATTCGAAATAATATTTTGAATTTGTAATGCGAAGTGTCATTTTCAGTTCATTCTATTTAATTCGAGGCTTGCTGAGCTGGATAAAAACACGAAAAATCAGTAGAAAAGTTCATTTCATTTAGGCGTATATTTTGACATTAAAGTACGACAAAAGATCAGAATCACCCTCCAGCTTAGTTTTTTTAGCTTCAAATTATTATCGGTCAGAATTAACAGGTAAAGTTGGCTTTTTTCTTAAAAAGTCATAACTGGCTCGGTCCCTGCGTTGCGATAGCAACCCCACTTCATTTTATTGTTGTTTTAAGTGTAACCGTTTCGAATAAATTTCTTTGTAAATTATTTTTACCTAATTGCGAATATCTTGCCCACTCAGTTGTATTCTAAATTTAAATTAAATGATTAATTTTTAATATTATAAACACATCAATAAGTTGTTAGGATAAAATTAATCATTATGCGTAATATAGTGTATTGCGTTTGTGCAGTTTTTGCTGGCTGGCGAGATTGACAAATTGAGATCAAATATTTAAAATAGCATCAAATATCGTATTTTGGTAATCATGTGTCAACGGCATAACTATATTCAGAATTAAAAAAAAAATGGGTAAATAATATTACAGTTTCGTTTCCACCCAAAACTAGGGGGTTGGAGAATGCAGGTTGTGTTATGTACTCCTCAGGTTCGTATGCACTTACTCAGGAGATGGGTGTGGGAACAATCCTATAAAGGAAATTTTTAAGCAGTGCGCCACGGGATCTTTTGCGATTAACAGGGTAGACCACGAAACCTGTCTATTAAAAAATCCGATCACTTATTATAAAAAAAAATGGAATTTAATTCATTATTAAATTTGTCACGGTGCTTTTATACTGCCGCAAAGAAAGAAATATAACATATAAAAAAATATGAATGGAATCGCTAAATCATCGTCGCCAACCAGCCATTTATTTACCAACCAAAATTTAATAAAAATTTTTTTTTGATAATATCACTTCGCTCTTTTCAACGTTAGTGGTAGTCTTACTTTTCCAGTACAGTGTCCAGTAGGTATTTATTTATTTATTTATTGTTCACTTTTAATCTCTTTGTTTAGCTTAATGTGGTTTCAGCTATTGCTTCGTCTGCTTTAGTTTTTGTTTTAGCCAACTGTGTTACAAAACCTTTTTTTTATTCTAGATCTGGCGTCTTTACTCCTCCACAGATGAAACCAGAAGCCCTTTTTCACTGCTGTGAATAGTTTATTTAGACCAATGCACAGATTTGTTGACCCTCTTTTTTTTTATCGATTTACACACTTATTGCTTATTTTACATAATTAATTAGCTTTCACTTACTCGACAATAGCCTTTTTTATTTTCTACCAAATTTATGTAGTGTATGCAATATTATTACATGTAGTATATATATTAATCTTTCAAGGGGAGGATGGTTCATCAACGCTCAGCTTTTATGCATACATTGGTTGACTTACTAGAAGTGTAGTTGGTTGCACGAGTACAATTAGATTAAACTTAGAGTGAAACGCTATTCTTAACGAACAAAAAGGAAAAACATTTAATACGAATATTAAACAACCTCTTAACTTTATAGACAATTCATACTTCTTATCTATTATCTTGTTGCAATCGTCATTAGTTGCAATGCACGACATGTTGATGAAATGCGCATATAGGGTTTACACTTTTCATCGACTCTACTGAATACCAATATCTACTTTTCTTTATTGTTGCTCTTTAATTAGACTGAGTATAATTCGGAAGACGTAAACGAGATTACGTAGGCAATAGATTATCCAATAAACGAGACTGAATGGATTTCCAGAATTCTGAAAGCCATGGTTCATTCCACAGAAGAAGTTTGAAGCGGTTGTGAATAATTTGGTTCCTCTACAAATAAGAATTTGGCAAGAACATCATAAATCTTACAAACGACACGTACAATATTAAGGACGCTCATAAAGTGATTTTGGGGGCGTAACAGTTGATACGTGATAGCGTAATATCCCTGGAATATCAAACTCAGTTCATATTCAAAATATTGGAGGGACATTCATAACGCTTCTTACATTAGATAGTGGGCAGAAATACTTTCGATAAGTTTGGAAATGTATATTCTTCCTTCGTTATTTATAATGTTTTACAGGATTTAATTATAGATCCGTTTATTTTGAAAGTGATGCCAGTCCATTTTGGGTATAGTATTTCTGTACTCTTCAGACTTCGTTGGTAAACATAACCAGTTAATAAATTTCTATTGTCTTTAAATTTAGAATATACAAAAGCTCACTGTTAGATCCTATAAATATTTTAAAATTATTTGTTTAAATTTAAATATTTCATCGTAAAAGAAAATGGTCTTGCACCATTTTGAACATGAACGGGTCATGAACCTAGAATATAATTGGAGAATTTAGCAGAGGTAAGCTATACGAATGATGATTATTATTAACCTAAGCGTTGTAGGAAATAATAAAATTTCCCAGCAAACAATGTGAATTGAAAATAACTCGAAAGTAACTTGCCATGGGCAAGCATAGCCTTCTAAAACGATATTGCCAAATGTTCGTTTGTAATTTAGGCGGCGGACTAAACGTACATAAGAAAGCAAGATAAAAAAGGTAATTTATAAGTAATTCGCCTCTTCGTTACCAAACGCAAGTATATATATTTTATATACTTGCCAATTGCGAGGGTTAAGTAAATTACTTTTAATTTACCAATTTAAATTTATTTTTAATATGTCTGGATTGACATTTTGTTATTCATAAAAGTAAGTGCAATCTTTTTTAAATATTTCCACAATATCTTATTATAATTTTATTACAATTTAAGTCCGCTGCATTGGAAAACAAAATGCGTCAGCAATTGTAATAAATTGTAAAAAGCATTGTTGAAAAATTTAATAAGACCGAATTTGATAGAAGAAATATTTCAAATTTTGCACGAGGCTTGCTAAAAGCGAGAAATAGGCAATAGTTGAAAGAAAGGCAATCATATCTATACACACTTTATTGCAATAATGCTGTTCCTGTTTCTCAACTATATCTCATTCCTTACTTTTGGCAAAACCTCGCCAAATTGCTGGACTTTGACAGTATTAGTAATTACGATAATAAATTAGTATTTACTTGAGCAATAAAAAAAGTATGTTCGATGCATAGAAATGGGAGAAGGCGATGTTATCGGCTCTGTCCTTTTGCATGGAGTTCTGTCCTTACGACATAATTTTTGTAATCAGCCTTTTGCTACTTACTTCGTACTTCAACATTATTGTTTAATGTTCATGTCAAGGATCTATGAGACACTTTCATATACCAGAACTGATAAACAAATTTCAAAAGTATAAATGGCACGGATTCGTGTCTGATTAAAAATGTTCATATTAATTAATAGAACGTAGATAAAAAATGTTGCCCTTGAACTAGTTTCAGTTGATTTTCTTTTATAAATTTTCCTGAAAGATATGTACAACTTTTTCATACTGATTTAAAATTACAAAACTGGTAATGTCTGTGTAACATGATTCGTGTGGAAAGTATCTTCTGCTATTGTCTTCTAGTTACAGAAGCACTACAGATCAGTATGTTTACTAACAGTTTTCGACAAATCAGATTCTAATTATAAATAAAAGAAAAAATTTTTTGGGCTTGTAATGTTTAGAAAACAAAAAAATAAAAAAAAAAACTCCAGAAAGATCAATTATTCCAAAAGAGAATAAAAGAAATCATTCAATACAAAGAATATACAGGACAAATAATAAATAGCACTCATACAGTGTGAAAAAAAGTTTACTTTATATGTGATAATCTTAAAGTGAAACCATACAATCACCATAAATATATCCAAAAGTAAACAAACCTAATTTGTTCTTGAAATACATATGTTTCATGCTTAGTTATTTTTTTTTACATAGAATCATTAGACCCGTTAATATCCGGATACTCGGCTCCGGATCCGATTCTTTAAATTTCGGGATCCGGATGGCCCCGGATCTTAGTATATGGATAATTCGAATGCTGTCTGGATCCGAACTAACCGAATCTCGATTAGTGCTATCCGGATCTAGACTAAAGCAATGTAGTTTCAAATTTCCTCCAGATTACATTATTTCACTGAAGAAAAAAAAGAAAATAAAAACAAAGGAAATTTAATTGAACAATCTAAAAATAGGATAGATAAGCAGCAACATTAAAGGCTCCTGAACCACTTCTCTTCTCGAAATAAACCCTAATCCTCCTGTCCATATCAGGTGGAAGGATATACATTAAAAAAGAAAGTGGGTAGGGGCGGGGGTGTTAAATGTTTATCGTATTTTAAAGTTTTTCTATGTTCCCAATAAAATAATGCAATCCGGAGGAAATTTTCAAGCTTCTTTGCTTAGTCTGGATCCGGATCCACACAAATTTAGATATTATTATGCAGATAAACCGGATAATCCGTATACCAGGATTTCAGAAATCAAATCCAAATTATATTTTGAATAGCAAATTATCATGATATTTTTTAAGAGATCTTATTTTCAAATTTTAAAGTTTGCCTGGACTTCCTACAAGGCGACAGGGCCGTATAAGCTTCATGGATTTGAAAGTTCTATATCTTTATTTTGGTTTCATATTTCCAGAAGACGATAATAAATTCACGAGTGAACGGGAAATTTTAGGTTGAGTTCGTATTTACGGGAGCCTAGACAGAACTGCCGACATATAGCTACTGGCTTCTGTCCGACCGACTTTGTTAAAAATCTTAAGAGACAGTATTGCAAGCTATCCAAGATTACATTGTCCATTTGAGTATTAATACAACTCCCAATGTTTCCCAATTAAATTTGAATGATCTTTCGATAGGTAATCCTAGTCACGGTGATCAATTCTCATTTAGAAATGCTTCTATTGATGAATTAATTTTTATTATTAAATCTCTTAAATCAAATGCCATTGGGATTGACAACATAGTTTTAAGCTTTTGTAAGCTAATTCTTCCTTTCGTAATAAGACTGCTATTACTACTTCTTATTTGCCTTTACAGTGAGAAAAATCTGGAATACTTTCTATTAGAGTTCTTCCTGTGTTATGTAAAGTATTGGAGCGTCTTCTTTATAATCAAATTAAAATTCATATTGACACTCGATGTTTTGCTAAACAACCATCCGGTAATAAAGCTACATAACCATAACATAATTTAGTCGCTTCTATATCTCATTGAGACCGTTCGTTGTAATATTGAACCACTATGCTTACATGACTTGTCTAAGGCTTTGGATTCAGTTTATCAATGTATACTAACTGAGAAATTGATAAATCAGTTTAAGTTTTATAGTTCAGCAGCACATTTCTTTCTTTCCTATTTAACGAATCGTACTCAAGTCATTGCATGTAGATCTCGCAATAAGAACTTATTCAGGAGTACCACAAGGATCAAGGTCCTTTGTTATTCATGTTATACATCAACAATGTTGTGGATATATATGATATATAGTGATCCCTACTGTTCGATTTTATTTTATGCTGATGACATACAACTATTTTCTCCTCTCCTGTACATAACCATGCTATCAACATCTTTAAATTCGATCGAGATCTAGCTTGAGTCAGTGCTTGGGCGGCTGCGAACAAACTTTTGTTAAATCCTTCGTAATCCCCGAGTATTGCTTTTTATAATCGACAAGAGGTCGATACTTTCTGTTTGCTGTTTTTGTTTTTGTATAACATTCCCATCGAATATATGGAAATACTGAAAAACTTGGGGATGCATATTGGCCTTAGGTTATCCTGACATAGACATATTGATCCAAAGTTTACCAGAAATTGAGATATCTTTGATGTCATGCAAGATAGACCCCATTCCAACGTCTGGTGAGAATATTTTTGTTCCATTAGTCACATTTGGTAACTGTGTACCTATATTGGAATTTTTCATTAATCATGTAGTAGAAAATTCAAATTCGGAGGTATGATCACATATCTGTCTTCTCTAAACAAGTTATGGGCTGTGATTTGAATGCTATTTCAGTATTATGATATTCGCAATGATGTATAAAATTTTAAATAATTTGGCTCAGGACTATACTTCAGGAATTGCGTTGAATTTCTGTCATCTTGCCGAACCCAATTACTACCATTACGAAGATGGCATTCTATGCTTAGCACATGCGCCGTTCTCAGAGTTTGGAATGGTCTTCTTTTGGAGGTTCGAGCTTGAGGGATTTTAGAATAGGTTAATTAGGATCACTTGTATAATTATTATATAATTTACACATGCATGATGTTTCTGTTCTTTTAATGTTCGCTTAATGTTTTTTTTATAGTTTGACACTAGATATACATTTTACTAGATATAGTTTATTTTTGTTTTGCCACAATACTTTTGTTTTTATCATGACATTTGATTACTTAGTATATGCATATATCTAAGTGCTTTCAATCTGAACTGTGCTTTTTAAAAGAGAATATATAAATAAATTAGGGAGGGCCCGTCCGCGTTGCTCGTTGCCATATGTGGGTGTAGGGGGTGTGGAGTGGTTAGAGATGCATAATATCTGTTATCTGACCCGATCGCGCGATTCCGTATTGTAAGGTTTCACTGTGTGTATGTAAATGTGTGTACGTGCGTATGAGTGTGCGTGCATATATTCATATGTGTGAGAGAGTGTAGCTCTCTACATAGATGCGTTCTTAAGAAGTGCCTAAATATATAGTAGAATACGATTTTTTTTTATTGCAATCCAACGAAGGAGTTGCATTTGTATGAAAACGGTGGGTACAAAATATGAGCTCTCCATCTCGACAGGCAGCTACCAAGTATATAGTGAAAAACAAAAGTTTTGTATGTTAACACCAAGAACGGGTTGCCCGATTCAGACCATTTTTGTAAATTTATTTATTACTGCCATGAAAACACCAGACACCGTCCGAGTATATAGTTAAAAACGAAATTTTTGTATGGCAGCCCTACGAAGGAGTTGCCCGATTTGTCTCATTTTTGAATCACAATTCCACAAAGAAGTCGCCCGATTTGGTCCATTTTTGGACTTATCTTTGCAATTTTTATGAAAACGCTGCGTAAAAACTTTTAGCTTCCCACGTCGACGCGTTCTGAAGCAGTTTTTTAGACCTCGACAATAGTGCCATCTTTCGTGTTCAAAACTGTTCTACCTTTCAAGCTGGAACAAACCAAACTCATTCGTAAAATTTCATTGAAATCGGTTGGGCGGTTTCGGAGATTAGCGTGTACAAACACAGTGACACGTGATACCCTCATACCGATTCCGATTGTCTCCTTAAATCTTTACCTCAAATGAAAATTAAACAATTTTTAATATATTTGTGGTAAAAAGGTACAAATAAAAACATCAACAAAATTCTGAACAAAATAACACTAGTACTTGCCTAGACTGTTCGTCCTTGTGTAATCTGAAATGAAAACGCATAGTGGAATTACTGCGAGGGGTTATTCCTCATCCCGCGCAAAACATAAATTGCTATAAGAGCAAACTGTATGCAGGCCTCTTTCTAGATCGAGACTTTAAACTACACTTTAACAAATATGCAGAATTGTTGACACAAAGCTTAAATAAGTAACCTAAAATGCAGTGAATATTCCGCACATATTTGGGAATATGCCCTACATTTTAAGGAATATCTCCTTCATTTTAGGGAGAAATACCTAAGCTTGGTGGCAACAATTGTGCACATTTTTTACAGTGTGGGTATAGCTCAACTATGGAACTGTTTATTTTCTTGACTCCCTAGGCCTTAAGCCGCTAACCAAGTACTTACTTTCCTTATTTTTTTATATTATACGTGGCCTCGGGTTCAAAGGTAAGTTTACAGCTGAACACAAGAGCACTAATTAAACATTCTTCTCGAATTTTGATTGCAGTTAAATAAAACAAAAATCATTGGCTTTCCCAGATAAAGACCAAAGTCTTCCCCTTACTTGTCTTGAAGCTACTTGGCACAGATTAAAATGAGCTTGGTGTACCTCTGCATAGCGGCACATATATACAAGATATTTAAAAAAACAAGTTGAATTTAGGGAATCGATGAAAGGTATGCAAGCTGAAAATATCCCTTCCAAATTTGTACTGGTGGTGAGCTCATCGTTCCTATAGGTCCGCACTAAAGAGTTTATCCCTGCAAGGACGTGTTAACATACCCTCCATCTATTTCAAAAGTGATGTTAACTCATATCTTAAATAGCATAGTAAGTATTATATAAAACGGTTATTATTCAAGGATAAAACGATGTCGCTCAGAGCCAGATAGTGTATCTGCAGAAATTTTAATCATTACTGAACTCACGGGTGTGCAATCCTAGAGAATGGCAACTTGTTTGGCAGCAATTAGGGATAACAATACTATTGTTTCTGTATTTCACGGTACCGATAAAAGAGTGGTCGGCACTGAGTAGCTCAGCAGCCCTGAATAATTATTTTTATTTCCTTCATACAAAGCTTTAGAAATGCATCGGAGATAAATCCCTAGTGCTTTGTCAGTCTGATTAAAATAAATAAAAAATGACTGCCATAACTAGGGTTTTATTGGACACCACCACGAAAATTGCAAAAAATTATTGTTATAACTTTAGCAATTAGCACTTTTTGTTGGAAAGTAATCGTGAAGGTCATTTGCATATTTAGCAATAAAATTATCATTTATTCTCCTTTCAGAATTTTTTCAGCAAAATAATATATCCGACCTTTTCCGGGGACTTTAGGTTGAATACTGTTCTACGACTTTAATGAATCCCCTCCTTTCTGTCCCTCCTGGAATAGACTTAATGACCCTGGCAGGAAATAGAAATAGCGCGTTGTTATCAAACTGGGTATACGTAAATATTACGATGACGGGTCTATCTGATGGAAATAATTGTCCAAAAGGAAAATTCATTAGTTCCCTTAACGTTTTTACGGACCTATCATCTGGTTAATTTCTATTCAGAACCATTCGTGCATGGAATCGTTCTCACTGAAAATGATATAATCGCTGTCGTTAAAAGGATTTTTTATTTCGGTTGTTACGTTTCTGGTTAGATAGACAATTGGCGGAGGAGTGAGGAAGCAGAAATCCTTGATGTCACATCTACATACATAAATAATATACTTATATGTAAGCTATAAGCTAGGAGGACAGTATAGCAATTGGAAAGCTACAGTATAATATTCCCATATTATTACATGTCATGTCCTGCTCGTGTCCTACTACTGCTAAGTGCTGATATGCCGTGACATTTGATTTCCCAGAGGACTTTGACACTTATTGTAACGAAAACATAAATAGTTTAGCCGCCAATCGATATGAAAAAGTTTTTTGTGGTGTTTCTAGGCAGTTTTGTATATTTTTATTGTGAGATCCATCTGTGTCATTGTAAATGACACACAATGTTAGTATCATTATGCTTTCCACAGTTTTTACATAAGGTTCCTATTTTATATATTTTTTATATTATTTAACCCAGTACCTATCCTCTCCTAATGGATGAATCAACTGAGTCACATCGACGTCTTGTTATTCAAGAGAAATTTTGTGTTTTACTTAGACGAGATAATATGATGGGACATTTTATATTCCCTTATTGTAGGTATTTGTGGGGTACGTATTATTCAGCGAAATGGACTCTAAGTAGTACCTCAATTTGAATGAGTGAATCTAATGAACGCATCAGTTCAAATTAAATGCATCGATTATTACAACTTATGGCATAAATTAGTTTTCTCTTGAATAATTGGAATGAGGCATTAGGAAGACCTCAGCATTACCTGCAGGTCTCTATTCTATTTTTTATACCGTATAGGTAGAAAATCCAGTTTCATAGATCTTTTCAACTCCGTCCATCTACAACTTTAGAGCATATGGATCGTGCGAACTGTAACTTTATGTACCGAAATTCTATGAAAAAGTCGAAGGTGAAGTTTTCCAAATAAAATGGGATAACTCCTTTGTACGTTTTCTAAGCGAATATTTCTAAACATTTAAATTTTCGTCTAAACTGGAAAAGCAGTCTATCGCAGAAATTTGTCTAGTTCTGGGAATGTAAAGGCATATGAAATTGGTATCATTATATTACAATCTGATGAACTTTTCTTGAAAAAAAAAGGAAGAAAACAATTTTAGCGATATAATATAATATATATACGGACATTCATCTAGAGCTCTAGGGTATTGTCAGAATTAGTTTTAGACCGATCAAAAATTCTGTTGACTTAATTGAATAAATCATTTCCGCATATTGTGTCCGATGCTTTAAGTTGGATGATGTTTGAAGGCTGAAGCCAGAATGACGAAAGCAATGGCCATAGTTGTAGATCCAACACATCATATTTCCATACAGACCGTAATAAAAAACAAATACATCAACTAATAAGGCAAGTTTTATGTGACCTTTAGGCTCAAAAATAGCCAAAAATTTCTTAAGTATCAATTTTTTATAAAAAAAAAAATGAGATTTTTATACCTTTTCGCAGAGACTTGCAATTTCAATATTGCAATTTGCGCTAAACCGCAACTCTGTCTCTATATACTGAGGAACAGCTTGGTATACACTCGGTGTACATTTAGTATGCAGTTGCGGATCCAGGGAGGGGGGGGGGGGGTGTCGTAAGGGTCCTAACCCCACCTAAATTTGAAGAAAAACAATTTAATTAACTAAATTTGAAAAAGTATATTTATTATTTCATATATTTTTGTATTTATATAATTCAACTTCATAGAAATTTATTTTTTATTCCAAAACTTGAAAAAATCAAAATTTTTTTCAATTAATAATATTGTATACGCATGTGATGTATATGTATAGATTTTCTCAGAAATTGAGCTTGGGACCCTAAGTTTGGGTGATCCAAAACCCTCCAGAAAGACTTCCCAAGCCATGAAACAGACTCCCACACTATCACATCAGGGGCCTAAATTAGTCCTAACTCATAAAATTCCAAAATATTTGCAGCGTACTTATGTAAAACCACTGACATGTATAATATCAACTGACTACGTCTACAGATATACACTGTAGAAAGTGGGCTCATTTCTAAACAGCGTTCTCTTTCGGTCTAATCACAAGTACCAACTGAGAGAGAACTGTAAGCAATAAATTTGTAAGTAGGTTCGTCGAAATAAATGTTTCTAAATTAATTATTTGGATTAATTAGTGATAAAAAGTGTTTTACCAAAGGCAATATATTCATAGATACTCAACAGAAATTCGAAAATTTTCACTTTTCAACTTCCCGTCAATGGTTTTTTCAATGTTGGCACCGACGTAAGAACTATTTTTGACACAAAAAATTGTACCCGCATGAAATAGCATATCGAGCAGTCCATGTTATATAGCCAGTGTGTAAGACTGAGAAAAGTTTACTTTGAATGACTCCTGCAGTTTGTACCCTTAACTACTATTGTATTAAAAAATGACTTTTGTAAACAAGGATACTAAAATATCACACATCATGCAAACCGTTTAATGTGGAAACCTTCCTAGTACCTCACTACAGTACTGCGGTGGCTAATTTTAATGTTAGATCCGCCACTGTTAGTATGTATTATATTGGAACTCAATACTGGAGTTGCATAAAATGTCCGCGGTATATTGCAATACGACCCAAGTTATAAACCGTAATCATTTAATACGCAAACCTTTTAGAATCGAATTTTACACTGAAATAATGGCTGCTACTTTTTTTAACATTTTATGGTTGACACATATCAAAGTGAAGTGTCTATTTGTTTTTATTTTCCATATAGACAAGTAATTTTACAATATTTACTCGCAATTTGTACGTGGCGGAACTTTCTTAAGTCGAATGATAAATCAAGCGACAATTCGAGTGATAAATTAAATATAAGTTCTTAGATTAATTATCAGTATCGTAAACCGGAAATGTGTCCCTGAAATTTCATATTCCAATTGATATAATTGCAATATCAATATTGAAATTGAAAGTCTGTCTGTGGTATTACAGGGCATCTCATTGGGAATACTATTCCATTTGTAACGCTTGGAAGCAATGATGGGAGAGAAAACTATTATTAAAATTAAGAGTTTTGATTTTGGAATGTCCGTGTATCTGTCTGTCGTGACGAAAAATCGAAAACAAGTTTATTTAGAGAGAATTGAAATTCATCCACCTTGTTTCTTTATGCTAATGAGTACTGATAAAATTTCTAAAACCATAACTTATGTCATAGATTCGGCAATCGACAACGTATCAGAACTGAAACAGTACAGAATATCGGTAGTTGCATTTCTTCTCCCTTTAAAAATGAATTCAGTATTTATTCGCTTTACTCAAAAGAGTTACTAAATCTAGTACTGAATGAGTAGTGAATGACTGCCGATTATTGATACTATCAAAAGTAAGCACTAAGTCAATTCCGTTTGAGTGGTCCTATAGTCCATGTAATCTTGACAAGGTATGATCGTCTGGTTTTGGCACATGTGTGTAACGTCATATAAATCGGTTATAAGCACTGACTTATAACAATGGACTGAACGTATTTTCATTTTCCTATAGGAAGGAATGGCACAAGTTTTATAGTTTTCTCTTTCGCGCTATGGCATAGTTGGAGTTACCAACACAAAACTTCGCTTATTGAACATTTTCTTATGCCTTTTGATGTTTTTATGTTGGCTGCAGATGCAATCACTGCAGGAAGAATAAGGTAGAGATAGAATTTACCATGTTTCGTCTTTTTTGCCCATACTCAGGATACAGGCAAAAATAGCCTTATGAAAATTAATGTCGGAATAAGTTCAATTCCTTATGAGCGATTAAAATATCACTTGGACACAAGAAAATATATTTTTTTAATTTAATTCGATTTTCGGGTGTAAAATTTCATCTAGTATGTTGAGTTTTACATGGTTTTATGCGGCAAATGTTTTAAAGATTGCTCAAACTCTGATATACAGAAAGACAGTATTTTGTCTGCCACATGAAATAGTAAATCGCGTAGTCCATTGTTATAAGTCGGTGGTAAAAACAAATGATAATATTACACGTCCTTCGACTGAGTCATCCTGGAGAGGAACGGAACTGAGTTGACGTCAGTACGCTTTCGGTATATGGTGCGCAAAATAGTCTGGCATACGAAAATAATAAAAACAATTTCGAGTGTGCTTTTTTTATTTTTTGATTTATGGCCAACTTTCTAGGTCAATTGCCCTACTTTGTGACGGCACATTATAAACTTGTAATTCTTCAA
The DNA here is from genome assembly GCA_963930735.1 of Dioctria linearis. Taxonomy (NCBI): domain Eukaryota; kingdom Metazoa; phylum Arthropoda; class Insecta; order Diptera; family Asilidae; genus Dioctria; species Dioctria linearis. Next base: position 51,673,582 of record OZ005742.1, on the reverse strand, counting down.
AAAAATTGTATGATTCTACGTGAACTTGTAGCGATATTTAGTGACCTAGGTAACATAGAAGTTTCATGACAGACAATTCTGGAATTCATATAATGGGGGGGTTCGTTCAGGCAAACACCTGACAAGTTGAACTACGGTTAAAAGCATTCGTGCGAGAAATGTTCTATAAGATTCCAAATTATTGGAAGCGGCTCTCAAATAATAACACATCCATACTGAAAATTATATTTTTTCAAGTATGATATCCAAACTTCTAACAGCTGCTGAAAGTCAAATACTGAAATAAGAAAAGGTTTTACTATCATTTAATATTGAAAACTTATTTGTATAATACTGTTCGTGGAGAATAGAAATAAGAATTTGTTTTCATTATATATTCAAAACAGACTTGTTTGAATTGAAATGTTGTCCTTATTACAAAATTTCCGTTTGGTAAGTGAACGCATTTTGAAGAGTTATCTAAAATTATAAAAAGTTGAGAATTTTGTATGGCAACACTAGCAAAGACTTGCCCAATTTTATCCATTTACAAACTTGGCCCTATTTTTTTCAATAAGTTGATTTATGTCTAAAATTTCTGCATTTTCAAGTTAATGTACAGACGAACAGACAGAAAGACTTGTAAAAATCAAATTGTTTTATAATTTGTTACGTGTGCATCTAAATTGGTTTTGAGGTTCCGTACCCAAAGGGTAAAAACGGGAACCCTATTACTAAGCCTACGATGTCCGTCCGTCTGTCTGTCTGTCACCAAGCTGTATATTATGAACCGTAATAGGTAAGCAGTTGAAATGCCGCTATAACAAAAAATAATAAAAATTAAATTAAATTACAAATTAAAGGGGGGCCCCACTGACATATATATAAATGGACTGCTTGATCTCCTGTTTCATGTGGCACCAATTTTGATTTCAGAAAGTATGCTCTCACTGTCAATGCTACCAACTGTCGTAAATTGGCGCTATATTTAAATTATTTGCGAATTTACTTATATGCATGCCCGTGGGATTTACCGAATTTACCACAAAATTTTGGGACTATTTGTACTGTCCGTTAGTAGAACGTACACGCAAATTTGAACTTAGTGAAACTGAAATGGATGCACTGGTAAATTTGGATCAAGGTCAGTGATCGAATCTCTTATCAAAACATACACTGTTCACTACGTTTAACTTTCAATAACTTTTCCCACTTATTTCTTAAGATTGCTCACTAATTATATTAAGATCAGATTATGGAATGAGATATTAGGTCAGAGATCCACACACACTAGAAAACACTTATTATCACAGATTTAGAATATACGATTATCAAGAAAAGTTGTTTCGGATAAAACTCAATATATAAGTTTTGGGTCAGTGAATTTGTTATCACACTGAAAACACTTATTGGCAGAATAGTTGCAATATAAAATCGTCAAGAGAGTAATACATATAAATATGTAAAATTAATATTGAATAAAGATAAATTATAATATTTGATAAATATGCACAAGAAATTTAGAATATGTAAATATATAATAAAATAGATATATGAATAAATATTATTTTGTTATAAGTGACTGGTACTCACCGATCTACAACTTGACGCTTGAGGGTTGGCTTTAAGCTAATGTTAAGACCCTTTGTTCTAACCATTGGTTACAACAATTCTTTATTCCCGTCGAGACCAGAAAAAAATTGTTAATGTTAGTGAGATACCATCTCAGTCGAGACCCGAGATAATATTCTTTAAGTCAGTCGAGACCCGGCTTAAAGTGTTATCTCATCTTCAGTCGAGACCCGAAATAAGATGCGTTTATTCCCGTCGAGACCAGAAATAATTGTTAGTAAAAAATTATCTCAGTCGAGACCCGAGATAATATTCTTTAAGTCAGTCGAGACCCGGCTTAAAGTGTTATCTTATCTTCAGTCGAGACCCGAAATAAGATGCGTTTATTCCCGTCGAGACCAGAAATAATTGTTAGTAAATATCTTAACTTCAGTCGAGACCCGAATTAAGATGTGTTTATTCCCGTCGATACCAGAAATAATTATTAGTAAATATCTTAACTTCAGTCGAGACCCGAATTAAGATGTGTTCATTCCCGTCGATACCAGAAATAATTATTAGTAAATATCTTAACTTCAGTCGAGACCAGAATTAAGATGTGTTTATTCCCGTCGATACCAGAAATAATTATTAGTAAATATCTTAACTTCAGTCGAGACCCGAATTAAGATGTGTTTATTCCCGTCGATACCAGAAATAATTATTAGTAAATATCTTAACTTCAGTCGAGACCCGAATTAAGATGTGTTTATTCGCGTCAATACCAGAAATAATGTTAGTTGTTAAACTGATATATCAGGCGATGCCCGATATAAATGTTAGTCCCTACACAGCCAACTTACCCCAAGCGATGCCAAGCACAAAAAGAGATCGAGATCAGTCATCTTGTCGTTTATATAGCCCTTGCCTGCACACGACACCACTGATAGAGTAGCAGCGGCGCATGATTACAAGAATTGGCAATGCAGCTGTGCTCTTACGGTACTAGCGATAAAATTTGCCTAGCAACGAACAAAAATGCATAGCAACAAGAAATTTAGAGCTTCACATGCTGCTGTGTTAAATTAAATTATATTTGCAAAAAATATTCTCTCTATCACGTAGCAAAGAAATTCCCGTTGGATATAGTACTTGCAAATGATGATAATGATAGAGTTGCAAATTGATCGGCTTGATCTGATTATGTTTGTGCCATGAAATTTATGCTACATGACAATGCTTTTGTTAGCAGTTGTACCTTTTTTTGGGAAAAAATTGTAATTAGATTGAATTTATTTACTTTTCAGAACTCAATTTCAGCATGGTACTGTTGTAATATGTTCCCTTTTCAGGAATTGTTTTTTTTTTTGATAATAATTTTAATTTTAATTTGTTCAATGAGGCTATACTTTTATGTTGTATCTGTGCAATATGCTATGAAGATGACAAATACATGGCTATGTTGGGTAGTATACATGTTTTTCGCTTAAGAGAAATAAAATTAGATTTAATTTTACTAAAAATTTGATGCTTTGTTTTCAGCATGCTTTCTTTCAGAAGTTTTCTCTTTATGAAAATATATTCGAATCAATTTGGTTCGAACATACTGCCCCCCGTTGAAAGACTGGAAATGTCTTTCAAGTGATTAATTTTAAACTGACCTGTAAAGCAATGAGAGAAAATTTTGAGCCAAATTATTGAGGGAGAAACTTGTAGCCATATACTAAGATTCAAAATTTTAACTTTCTTGTATCGGTAGGATACATAGTTTGGATATTGGCCGTTTTACAAGACCATTTTTCGTTTTTATGCTTACTACACGGATATATTTGTCAGCACCTGGATGAACTTCAATTATTCGTCCTAATAACCAACGGCACGCTACCAAATTCGGTTCTTTGATAATGACTAAATCTCCTACTTTAGGATTTGATATTGGAGTCTGCCATTTAGGTCTATTTTGTAGGGAATTTAGATAATCGTGTGACCATTTATGCCAAAACTGTTGTTGCAACAGTTGGAGATGTTTCCATCTGGTGAGTGATGAAACCTTATTTTCCAGCACAGGTTCTGGTGGAAGTAATAAGGAAGTGCCAATTAAAAAATGTCCTGGAGTTAGAACATTGAGATCGTCTGGATCTTCTGTGATAGGACATAGAGGCCTGGAATTTAGACAGGCTTCAATTTGTGACAAAACAGTCGCGAATTCTTCAAATGTTAATGAAGAATTCCCTAAAATTCGCTTCAAATGGAATTTTATGGATTTAACTCCGGCTTCCCACAATCCTCCAAAATGAGGTGCGGAAGGCGGGTTAAAGTGCCAACATATCCCATCTTGGGCTAGTGTTTCCGCCATCTGCTTGTTAGCTTGCAGAATGGCTGTTCTGAATTGCTTTTGTAGGACTTTATCAGCTCCAACGAAATTAGAGCCACAATCTGAAAAGATGTCTGTGCTGAGTCCCCTTCGGCTGGAGAAACGGCGAAAAGCTGCCATAAAGGCTGCTGTGGACAAATCTGACACAGCTTCTATATGAATGGCTTTGGTTGCCATGCAAATGAAGATGCATATATACCCTTTATATACCCGATTATTTCGAAAATTAGAAACCTTTAAATTGAAAGGACCAGCATAGTCTAGGCCAGTTTGTTGAAACGGTCTAGTCATATTGACCCGTGGTGAAGGTAGATTTCCCATAATTTGATTTTTGATATTTGCGGATTGCTTAAAGCAAGTTATACACTTATGTAACACTTGTTTTATGGTTTTACGTCCTTGTGGAATCCAAAATTCGTTTCGAATGATGGATAATACCAGTTGCGGGCCTCCATGCAGCGTTTTTGTATGGACGTGTTCAATGATTAAGATGGTTAGTTTGCTGTCCTTTGGCAGGAGTATTGGGTGTTTTTGATTATAAGAAATGTTAGCATTTCTCAATCGACCACCTACCCGAATTAACCCATTGTAATCAAAAAAGGGGTTGAGTGATAAGATCTTGCTTCTAACTGGAACCGAATTTTGTTTTTGTAGACATTTAATTTCAGTACCGAAAGCGGCATTCTGTGCTGCTTTAATGAGCCGAATTTTCGCTTGAACGATTTCTGTTGGATGAAGTAATTTTGGGTCCATTGGTTGTTCTTGGATGGATTTCACCGATGGACTTTTGCATTTGTTTATGAACCTAATGCAATAGGCAATTATGCGTTGTAATTTTGAAAAGCTGGAAAATTTTCCAAACAAATCGTCGATGTTTGAATGAGCTATTGTGAAATGGGTTACGCGTCTTTGTTCAGTTTCAGGCTCATTAGCTGGAATTGTTTTAGATTTCGGCCAATCACTTTCATTGTCCTGCAACCAATGAGGTCCATGCCGCCATAACTCATGATCAATCAATAATGAAGACTTAATTCCTCGGGAATTGCAGTCGGCTGGATTGTCAGCAGATTTTACATGATGCCATGCTTTGATGTCGATCAAACCCTGAATTTCCGACACCCTATTAGCGACATATGTCTTATACTTATTAGGGTGACTACGAATCTAGGCTAACATAATAGAAGAATCTGTCCACGCGAACGTGGGACTAGATCGAATTGTAGATCTGTTTTAACCCGATTGATGGTTCGTGCCAAGAGTACCGCACCGCACAATTCGAGACGTGGGAGAGATACAGATTTAACCGGCGCTACCTTTGACTTTGCCATAAGTAAATTAACATGAACAACTCCTTCGTCATCAACAACTCTAATGTAAACGGCAGCAGAATACGCTTGATTAGAAGCATCTGAGAATCCGTGTATTTGGCAGGTGGATAAGTTACTTGTAGTATGTAACCAACGCGGTATGTTGATGCTACTAATGTGATGTAAATCTGCTTTAAATTCGCGCCACTGTTTATCAATGGGTGCCGGTATGGGTTCATCCCATGAACATCCTGCAAGCCATAAAGCTTGCATCAATATTTTGGCAATGATTATAATTGGTGATATCCAGCCAAGTGGATCGAAAAGCGTTGCAATTTCTGAAAGAATAGAACGCTTTGTAGAGAGGCAATCTGATTTCCTTTTGTATTGTAGCGTGAAACAATCAGATCCTGGAAACCAATGAATGCCTAAAGTTTTTACGGACTCATCGCTTGCGAATCGCAAAGGAAGTTCAACTTCTCTGTATGGTTCGGGTATCCTAGATAGTAAATCTGAAGAATTGCTCACCCATTTCCTCAGATTGAATCCGCCGGAAGATAACAGATTGATAAGTTGATCTTGTATTTGGTAGGCTTCTTCCTTAGTATCTGAGCCTGTAAGAAGGTCATCAACATAGAAGTCACGAGACACTATCTTCGCAGCTTCGGGGAATTTGTCAGCTACATCAATGGCTAGTTGATTGAGCGTTTTTATTGCGAGATAGGGTGCTGGCGTGGTGCCAAAGGTTACAGTAGTTAATTTGTAATCTTTAATTGGTTCATTTTGATTATTCCTCCAAAGTATTCTTTGGTAGGTTTGATCTGGAGGTTGTACCTTTATCATCCTGTACATTTTCTCTATGTCAGCAGACATAGCGAATTTGTACTTTCGCCATCTGAGGATGATTGAGAAGAGTTCAGACTGCAGTACTGGACCCGCATGCAGCTGTTCGTTTAGACTTTTCCCATTAGTCGTTTTTGCTGAAGCATCAAAGACGACGCGAACCTTTGTAGTGGTGCTATCTTTGATGACAGCATGATGAGGAAGATAGTAACTTTGTTCGTTGCTTACTAACTTGTTAGCTACTGTCATGTGACCTAATGTCTTGTATTCATTAATACAAGTTTTGTATTCCTGATAGAGTTCAGGATTTCGTTCTAATTGCCGTTCTAGGCTGTAGAACCTACGTAATGCCATACCTCGAGAGTCGCCTAGGCTAGGGCTTTCTGTGGTGAAAGGCAGACGAACTTCGTAACGGCCGTGTGCGTTACGAAAATGAGTTTTGTGGTAAAACTCTTCACATTCTTGATCTGCTTTAGACAGCTTTCTTCCTGGATTAACTTCTTCAGTTTCCCAGAACTGACGTAAAAGTTTATCCAGTGAAGTGTCGTCGTCGTAATGAGCCTTTGCTGTTAACGCAGATGCTGTTAAGAATGTGGATGTATTTTTTAACTTTCCGAAAAGTATCCATCCGAGGGCACTGTTTTGGGCAGTTGGTGTTCCTGGAGGACCTTTCCGTAAACCTTCCAAAAGAATTTCACTGTACACATCTGCTCCTAAAAGCAGATCAATTTTTCCTGGTTTAAAGAAAAACGGATCGGCAAGTGGTAGCTCATGTATATGACTCCATTCTTTGTTTGGAATGGTTGAAGGAGGTAAAATGTCCGTAATTGTATCCACTATAAGGGCTGTAACTGTCGTTGCCTTAGTTGTGGTTGAATAAGGGTAAATGTTCAATACAGTTTGTTTTTGAACATTTGTAGTTTCAGTTTTTCCCAGGCCAGTGATTTAAATTTCCACGTTTGTAGTGGTTGATTGCAGCTTACGTGCGGCGGCTTGGGTTACAAATGAAACTTGAGAGCCTGAATCTATCAAAGCTCTCATTACCAACATATTTCCCTTTTTTGTAGGAACGTTTAGCAATGCTGTTGCAAGAGTGCTTGTTTGGTATGATGATTTTTTGCGTGAAGCGTGTGAATAGAGTTATTGGATGTGGAAGGTGAATTGCAAGGTTGAGCTTCTGATTGCTGCTCCCTTGGTTTGAATTTGGTCGAGACCCTTGGAGTGGCATTATTCCTGTGAAGTAAAGAATGATGCCTCCTTCCACATCGGTGACATGAAAACTTACTCGTACAAGTTTTCGTGTTGTGGCCTTTTGATAGGCAATTATTGCACAATTGATTTGATGTGACAATTTTGAATTTATTGTCTACATCGAGTTTTATAAATTTCGGACATTTAAATAGACGGTGCTGCTCTTTGCACAAAGGACATGCTTGGGTGTATGAAGTAAAATGGGTAGATGCTCTCGGGACATGAGCATTTTTGTTGACTAGGGAAGGTTTGGTATCGACTATGGCTTCTAAAATTCTAAATCTAGATTGTAAAAATAATTTTAAGGACTCGAAAGTGGGAAGTCCTTCTGCAGTATTGACCTCTTGTTCCCATGCACGGTGCGTTTCTGCTGGTAAACATTGTACCACCATATAGATGAGAATTGCATCCCATTGCTTAGTGGAAACTTGCAATGCCTCGAGTTCGAAGATACATTCGGAAGACTTATCTAGCAAGGTTTTGATAACCGTGGCTGATTCGTGGGCTGCGTTAGGTAGATTAAAAAGTGCTTTCAATTGGGCATTTACCAAGACTCGTTTATTATCATACCTTTCAAGCAATATCTTCCATGCGCTGTCATAACTCGAGTTGGTCATAGGAAATTGACGCAATAAGTGCTCTGCTTCTCCAGATATACTTGACTTCAAATAATGCAATTTCTGCACCGGAGATAACGCAGAATTTGAATGCACCAGGGAATTGAATAGATCGTGAAAAGGCCTCCATGAATCGTAAAAACCTGAGAATTTTGGGATTGTGATGCTAGGTAATCTCAGAGATGATGAAGTTTCATGTTCTGATCTTGGACTTGATTCAACCTTTGTTTCGAACGCAACTAATGCATCCCTAAGAATACCTCGAAACATGAAGTATTTGTTTTCCACATTTGAAAATTGATCGTTTGCGAAATAATCGTACTTTTGAAGTTCACTATCATCCAAGGCTTGCGTGGTTTGGATAATTGTATAGTGATCTTTCTTATAATCTGACCAAATTTCACTTAGAGCGGTTAATCGCTCAGAAATAAAACCTTTCGTTCGTTTTTCTACATCAGTCTTGGTGTAGTTATTGAACGATTTTTCGAAGATTATTGCAGAGGTGGCTTGGTTGCCCAAAAGTTTTTGAAGTGCAGACATGTTTAAAAGGTTGACAAAATAAAACACTGGACCGAAAATCCGGCTCGAAGGACCATAAAATGTACTGTCCGTTAGTAGAACTTACACGCAAATTTGAACTTAGTGAAACTGAAATGGATGCACTGGTAAATTTGGATCAAGGTCAGTGATCGAATCTCTTATCAAAACATACACTGTTCACTACGTTTAACTTTCAATAACTTTTCCCACTTATTTCTTAAGATTGCTCACTAATTATATTAAGATCAGATTATGGAATGAGATATTAGGTCAGAGATCCACACACACTAGAAAACACTTATTATCACAGATTTAGAATATACGATTATCAAGAAAAGTTGTTTCGGATAAAACTCAATATATAAGTTTTGGGTCAGTGAATTTGTTATCACACTGAAAACACTTATTGGCAGAATAGTTGCAATATAAAATCGTCAAGAGAGTAATACATATAAATATGTAAAATTAATATCGAATAAAGATAAATTATAATATTTGATAAATATGCACAAAAAATTTAGAATATGTAAATATATAATAAAATAGATATATGAATAAATATTATTTTGTTACAAGTGACTGGTACTCACCGATCTACAACTTGACGCTTGAGGGTTGGCTTTAAGCTAATGTTAAGACCCTTTGTTCTAACCATTGGTTACAACAATTCTTTATTCCCGTCGAGACCAGAAAAAAATTGTTAATGTTAGTGAGATTCCATCTCAGTCGAGACCCGAGATAATATTCTTTAAGTCAGTCGAGACCCGGCTTAAAGTGTTATCTTATCTTCAGTCGAGACCCGAAATAAGATGCGTTTATTCCCGTCGAGACCAGAAATAATTGTTAGTAAAAAATTATCTCAGTCGAGACCCGAGATAATATTCTTTAAGTCAGTCGAGACCCGGCTTAAAGTGTTATCTTATCTTCAGTCGAGACCCGAAATAAGATGCGTTTATTCCCGTCGAGACCAGAAATAATTGTTAGTAAGTATCTTAACTTCAGTCGAGACCCGAATTAAGATGTGTTTATTCCCGTCGATACCAGAAATAATTATTAGTAAATATCTTAACTTCAGTCGAGACCCGAATTAAGATGTGTTCATTCCCGTCGATACCAGAAATAATTATTAGTAAATATCTTAACTTCAGTCGAGACCAGAATTAAGATGTGTTTATTCCCGTCGATACCAGAAATAATTATTAGTAAATATCTTAACTTCAGTCGAGACCCGAATTAAGATGTGTTTATTCCCGTCGATACCAGAAATAATTATTAGTAAATATCTTAACTGCAGTCGAGACCCGAATTAAGATGTGTTTATTCCCGTCAATACCAGAAATAATGTTAGTTGTTAAAGTGATATATCAGGCGATGCCCGATATAAATGTTAGTCCCTACACAGCCAACTTACCCCAAGCGATGCCAAGCACAAAAAGAGATCGAGATCAGACATCTTGTCGTTTATATAGCCCTTGCCTGCACACGACACCACTGATAGAGTAGCAGCGGCGCATGATTACAAGAATTGGCAATGCAGCTGTGCTCTTACGGTACTAGCGATAAAATTTGCCTAGCAACGAACAAAAATGCATAGCAACAAGAAATTTAGAGCTTCACATGCTGCTGTGTTAAATTAAATTATATTTGCAAAAAATATTCTCTCTATCACGTAGCGAAGAAATTCCCGTTGGATATAGTACTTGCAAATGATGATAATGATAGAGTTGCAAATTGATCGGCTTGATCTGATTATGTTTGTGCCATGAAATTTATGCTACATGACAATGCTTTTGTTAGCAGTTGTACCTTTTTTTGGGAAAAAATTGTAATTAGATTGAATTTATTTACTTTTCAGAACTCAAATTCAGCATGGTACTGTTGTAATATGTTCCCTTTTCAGGAATTGTTTTTTTTTTGATAATAATTTTAATTTTAATTTGTTCAATGAGGCTATACTTTTATGTTGTATCTGTGCAATATGCTATGAAGATGACAAATACATGGCTATGTTGGGTAGTATACATGTTTTTCGCTTAAGAGAAATAAAATTAGATTTAATTTTACTAAAAATTTGATGCTTTGTTTTCAGCATGCTTTCTTTCAGAAGTTTTCTCTTTATGAAAATATATTCGAATCAATTTGGTTTGAACACTATTTGTATCGTTAAATTTTAATTATGAGTCGAAGAAAGTGTTTTTACAAGGATTTTTACAAGCAATGTCTCGTGCCTAATCGTTACAGTTCAGTGGAAAAAAATGCTCTCACGGAAAGAGACAGGAGTATGAAAGTGGTGCCATTTGCTTTCATGCATTTTTGGTTCAACAAGCAGTCCATTTATATACATGTCAGTGGGGGGCCATACAAGAAACGTGATTTTTTTGGCGTTTTTTTCCTCGTTGTATTGTCATTCATTATTTTATTATCATAAGTAGGCATTATTTTTTCAAATTAGACCTACTCTCATTTGAAAAAATAAATAAAATTTCATAGTGTTCATTTTGTACGATTGTACGGTACGGAAACCTTCGTGCGCGAGTCCGACTCTCATTTGGCCGCACTCTGCCCGTATATGCCCTGCAACGTATAAATAAACTAAGTACATCCCATAATAATTGGGCTATATGAAAAGAATAAACGTTAAAGACTCACCGTTACTTAAAAACAGAATAAAAACCTCTTGGAAATCCTTAACCAAGCTAGATATATTCAAGTAATTCGAATCTGGTAACATACTACACCAATTTGGGAAAATTGAGATGTTTTGTTTGCAAAGTGAAAGCGCTATAAAGCGAGACGTTCCATAAAGGCGTTCTACATACATTAAATACATATGTATGTGTTGGAATTGTCGCAAGAGCTTTCTTGAATAAATAGAACAGACATGATGATACACACTTTCGCTTAAAGTGAGTTCCACAGGAATCTCATGCATGTAGCCAACATAAGTCTGACATGACTATGCTAACAACAATTTTCGTGAATAGTCGTGGACTTTAAGAATCTCCGTACAATTTTCTCAATGGTTACGACGAGTGAGGTAAACTTTTTGCATAAACTTAAGCGGGAGTTGTTAAATTTTATGCATATGCCAAAAAGCTTTCAGCACCAAAATAAATCTGTTCTCTCCAGTTACTTCAAGAAATAGGCAAGAACCCTTCAGAAAACGACTTGCACTTAACCATATAGGTATGTACCTATATGTAGTAACGAGACGAGTGTTCTCAAGCAATTTTGTAAGAATTAAAGTAGGAGATATAAAAAAAAGCCATTCGACTGTCAGCAAATGGAGTTGAACAAAAGAACTGGATGAATGTTTTAGGAAAAACTTCAAACAACATGGACAATGCATGTTGTAAAATTTTCAAGTGCATGAATGAAAAGCTTATAATGGTTAAATTGACCCTAAAGACGATCATCTCAGCGAACTTGGTATGTCTGTTAGGAGTCGCACGGATCATCGAGAGACATACTGAGAAGATTTAGAAATTTCGGTAGAGTTAATCATGGTAATTAAGACCTTAATCGTCTTGGAGCTGTCTCGAAGGCTTCCCATACACAATCGAGATTGCACCAAAACACCCTGGGTTGGGTGAACACAGTTGTTTTAGTTAAATGAGTTGAGAATTGCAAGAAAACTAGAACTTTGGGAATACATAACCCAAACTTAACGAAAAACCCCCTGGGACTTAATAACTAAACCCTGAGAACCCTCGCACAAATTATTATTGAACACTCATTCTTCATGGGTCAATTTCACAAGATGAGACATAATGACTATACAGGGTAGCAGAGGATCCGAAGAGGAATTCAAAACGGTAGCACACTCTCCCTGTCATTATCGAAGACTCTCTTAAATAAACTGAATAAAGCGGATAGCGAGGGTTGGGGCCAATCCCATAAATCTAGACAAAGCTCATGAATCTAGAGGGTGAACAATGGCCCTTGTTGTGACCTAAGATCTAGATCACCCTTGGTACTCTTAACCTCATACCAATCCATCCATCCAGCTGATCGCTTGTAGTACTCTCGACATAGCACAGTAAACATGCAGATCTTTCATTTAAGCTTTACATTTGGTTTGCGCGCACCTTTCTAATTGTTGAACAAGATTTTACAAACATTTTTCATTTCATTGAAGTCAGTCTAAGCATTACGATAGACCCTAGGAACAATAGCCTCCCAAGAAAATCCTGAAATGAGGTAGGACTCGAGAGTTGCTAGCCAGTATTAGTAGTCAGTTTGAATTCCAGAGACAACCACGTGTCCTTTGTGTGTCACCAATACGCGGGCACGTAGTGTCTGCAGTGCATGTAACAACGCCTTAAAATTCGGTAATGTATTTATAGAGAGCATAGAGAACAAAATATTTGCGGTGAGTCCTAGTGCATGAATCCTTCTTGCAGAAGACCAGTATTGTTTCGCTACTAGCCTTGTCGAGTACTTCTAGACACTGTTGACATACCTTAAACACCTGTAAGTAGTGCAAATTACCAGATGGCCCTACGTCAAACTGGTCAAGATGGATTGACTAGCTCTGCCATTGAGGCTGGTTGAACCAGTACTACGATCTCGGTGGATAGTTAGTTAGAGGTCGAACTAATTAAAGCTGTTCTTGGATATGGCAGATGCGATGATATATAAATAAAAAATAAATATTCTTTATCGTCCACAAATTAGGTGTGGCGTTGTCATAATACCACTCGAGTCGGGCTATCCTAAAAGGAATAAAGGGCTAACCACAATGTACATATGCTCGCTGACATCAGACTGAACTTTCTCTGTTTATAAAAATTATTGATACAAATCGACGCCTACCTAGCTACGGCTTTCTACACTGAGCAAGGTATTACTAGTTGAGAAATTCGAAAAATAAGTTGCCCGATTTACACGGTGCGGTGGTTGGTCACGCGTAAAGAAAAGTGGGACCAGACTCAGACGCGTCGCCATAAGGAAAGGGATGTTTGAATGTTATCGAGATTGACACTCCGAGAGTGGAATTATTGATCCAATTTCTTAACCATTTCTACTTATTTTCTAAGATTTTGTTACCTTCCAATTTCCTTGGTCTTAGAATGTCGCTACATACGTTTTGCCGGCTCACGGGTTTTCCTCAATGTGTTCCAGCTATTCAATAAAATTTGGCATGGACAATTTCTTTCATTAAAACTTGTATCTACATCGTTGTCTGCTCCTTTCTTATGGGATTAATTAAGTTCTCTAAGCATTGCAACCTGAGAGATTTGTTAAGTTATGTCCCTGCCGTGTTAGGTCCAGCCTGCAATCATCCTTTTTAGATTTCTAGGAGGATAATTATCTCATTGAGAGTCAGTTTTCTGGACGTTTGATGGGGCTGTGAATTTTGATACTTAGACATTGGAGCCGTTGGCAAGCACCAAGCACGATCCCAAAGCCTTGTGTAATTTACACCTCGATCCCTAGATTACTATACTTACATGTCCTTTTTTTGTATCCATAATTTGTGTAGGTACTAGGTGAGTGATCCGAATGGGAATTCAGCTCACCAGTCGTCCACTTTTACGAGCTTTGATGATCATACTTCAAGGTGACGCTTAGGAGATTGTGTCTAAGAGCTTAAAAGCAATAGAGTCACTTTGAATCTCTTCAACAATATTTTGACTGTCGTTAAGTCTACCAGTTTACTAGAGGTGTATCAATTAGTATCTCTGCACTAAGAGCAGCAGCTCACAATATACAGGATGTTCCGGAAATGTCTTTAATCCTTTAAGAGGATGAAAGTAGAGTTCATTTGGGTCAAAAAAGTCCATAAACTTTTATATCGAACTACGCTTGGTTTTCGAGTAAATCGATAAAATCGATTTTCGAGGTTTTGCATACCTCTTCAGAGTAATTTCGTTATAAGTTCTATTGTAATTAATGGATTGTGACGTTCAAACCTTTATTTAAAAGAACACATATTGGCCTTTCTAAAAATGCATAATATGTTATAATTGTGCCTTCATTTATTTAAAAAAAAACAGTTTTCTCTATGATTTTTCATTTCACCATCATTTTTGTCGCGCTTCAGTGTACATTTGTTCGAAATATCACCATTGCACGAACTTGGCAAAACTATGAACAAATTTTCGCATTATGTCCCCTTTCCAAAATGACTTCCCAAGGTGCTATCAATAATAAAAATCAAAAGTTATAAGCAAACATTTGGCAGATGTGCCCATCGAGGTAATCTTCAGTTTTTTCGTAGGATTCCATCTCCTCCTACAGTTTTTAAGCTACGACAACCATCTATATGTCATTGTACGGGAATCTTAGCTGGCTATTAGATAGGGTACTTTTTGATATCGAATTTGAAACTTTGAGCACCGCCCCTCCCAGGGCTTGCCCCTCCCGCAAAAATGAATAGCACTAAAAGATGCGAAATAACGAAATCTACGTAAATATCAAGTTTGGTAAAAAAGTGTTTTTTTTAAATTACCCCCTCCATTTTCGAAAGCATATGAACTTTGTTGACCCAAATGACCTATACTTTCATCCCCTTAAAGGATTAAAGACATTTCCGGAACACCCTGTATATAACATAGCAAGCATTACTTCTATATTCTTCAATTTGAATGCGTTTCATTGAATACAAATTAGTAACTCAGGATTTGACAACTCCTTTTTTAGCTCGTCCCAATCTTTAAACTAAACATGTACTTTGCTTATGAAAAGAAAAATATTAAGCCGATAAATGCTTCCAAATGCCGTTATTCATTTGGATCAGACACTAGCTGAATACTACTGAAGCTGTGTTACGGATTTTCTGCTGTAATGGCTCATTATGGTTTTTGAGATATGGCGGAAGAAAGATAGTTTTGTTTTTCTCTTTTTATCTCCGAAGAATATTCGGGCTTACTATAATTTACTCGTCATTTTGTATTTGAAGTGCATAGATATTTTGCAAAATTCTATATCCTGTTAGTATTAGTTTTTCTACATATAGGGAAAGATAACGCAAAGAAAATTTATTATCCATATCAATTGAATTTTTTTCCATGTATCTGAAATTCATGGCAATCATAAAATCATAATATTATCGCACAGTCGAAAATCCCAAACACTAAAGATTCATTCGCTTAGCCCCTTTTGCAGATTCAAAGTCAAACTCCTTATATATACCTGGCTTGCTTCATACGCGAATAATTTCACACAACTTCAAAAGTTATGAATCGCGGCATGGAATGAGTTGTTTCTTTTTTTATAATCAAATATCTTTCCGTCAAGTAAAAATAATATTAAAAAAAAAAGGATGTCGACCGGTGACATGAGCTACATAAAACAAAAATTTGCATATGTTGATCCCATAGTATTCATTTATTCGCGTTCAAAGGATCATCCGAGACTAGCAGAAAAGAAAACATTCCTTCGTAATCCCCCCTGCCTAGCTGCAAATTCAATTTGATCCTACTTGACTTCCCACAAGTTAGAGGAATCGTCTGGGGACTGTAATTTTATGCAAATTTTTACTTTATCTTGAGATTGGTGACATGATTTTTCCATTTGAATTCAGTAGGTGAAATTCTGTCCTCAGTCATTTTATGGAAGTCTATAGAATTCCTGCTATCTCTACTGCCACCCGGAACGATATCAACATTTACCCGTCTGGGAAATTCATTTGTCTCTTAACACTAACTTTGGTGTTGCATAAATTCATATTCTTGAGAGCCATTTGTTTTATTTCCGCTTTATGTAGCAGGATGCATTTAATTACATTACAAATATATATATGTATGTTTGTCGGAGATTGCATGAAGTGCTTATTGCTGTTGTATAACACCGAATATTAAACAAAAGTCATACCCCCGCCCAATATTAGATAATAATTTTAAAACAGATAACAAATGCCAATATTAAATATTTCTAATTTAAGATTTTTCTCTTTCTTTATCGACTCAGCAAATACAGGTCTGTACGCACATTATGTTTTTAATACTTTGGATCAGGACCATAGTGGGATAGTAAGCTTTGAGGTAAGTTAGTAATATTGGTTTAAATAAAATTAAATAATACTAATATTAGTTTATTGGCTAATTTTAATTATATATGCAAAAGGGTGGAATTTGGTAACATGGCATGAACAGAAGGATCGGATAATTTACACATCTTTATCCTTATGTTTTGTATGTTTTGTACGACCAAAACGGGATTATAAATGACCACATAACCAGGGGCGGCAAGACTAAATGGTCCACCGGGGCCGAGCCCCACTAAGAAATTTGAAAAGGGCATAACAAAAGCAACCCCAAAATATTTCAACATTTGAAAATATATTTTCAGAAAATTTTTAATTTTGTAAGTCACTAATACAAAACACTTGGCGGCGTCGGCTGCTGGGCCAGATGAAACTGACCCCAGAAGAAGAGATTTTAATGGGAAAACTATGGGAAAAAGAGCGCAAAATTTCTCGTTTTCTTGTGGAAAAGAAATGGAGTTCTGGGGCCAGCCGTTTCTGGCCGCTGATAAGATTATTGTTCTGTGCTACAGTGGCATATAAAAAACTTACGAAACTTATGAAAATTTATAAAATTCTTGTTACATGCTTTTGAGAAAAATTTGTGTTTGAAGAAATATGTAATCTTGCGGTTTTAAACAGTAGTTCATCTGCGAATTTAAAAGCATTTAAAGGAAGTTGGAAGTACTTCTCTTTGTGTAAATCAATCACTTCATTCGTAGTTTTTGTGGATTTTGGAAATTGGGTGATAAACTGTGAGTTTGAAAGGAAAGAAAAATTTGGATTTCCTGTGAATTAATACATTCATAAATAGTTAGTGCCATTGCCAGTTACGTACGTACATACATACATATATATAATTGTGTCAATAATAAAGTGTTTAAAAGATTCGTGTATTTTTTTCATTATTTGGACAAACTATTCGCCATGAATAAATAAAGTGGACTGCTTACTAAGCACTAACTTCTCTTTACTAAAGTTAGAAGAAAAGCTAGAGATAAAGCGTCTTGGTCCGTATCAGTCGTTGGAATTTAATTTATCTCAGCGGGATGGAAACAAAAACCGACAATTTACCAGCAGCTCGGTCAAAAAAAAGCCATGGTTAACAGTAACTGATAAAAAAATGCCACTTTTTTGTTTTTATTGTTTACGTTTTGGTGGGAAATATTTATGGGCAAAAGACGGTTGTAAAGATCTGAAACATTTATTGGAACGAGTCCAAAAACATGAATGCAGCTCTACGCACATGATGCTGTAAAATATAAAATTTTAGGTACTATTAATATATTGTCTCAAATAAATGAGGTATATAGTTTGTCTATTAAAAGGCATAACCGGCTCGTTGACAAAAACAGACATATATTAAATAGAATAATTGATTGCATAAAATTCTGTGGTGCTCATGAGCTAGCTCTGTGTGGACATGATGGAACATATCAATCACATAATCGCGTAATGTTTTTAAATCTAATATCTCACACAGCGCGTTTTGATAGTATTTTGGATGAACACTACTTGTGCTAATATATCAAAAAATACTTCTAAGACAATACAAATTGATCTTTTAGATGCGATTTATCAAGTATATTTAGAAATCTAGAAACTGAGATAAAAAGTGTTAATTTTGTCTCTGTTCAGGCAGACGAAACATGTGATGTTTCCTGTTGGTCACAGTTTGTCATAATTTAACGATTCGCTAAGGACTGTGTTCCAGTTGAACGGTTCTTAACTTTTGTTGATATGAATAATACTATTGCTCTTCGATTAACATCTATTCTTTTAACCGATCTGACTAAATTTAATCTCAAAGATAAACTCATGTCGCAAGGATATGATAGAGCGGCTGCTATGAGTGGTATAAGAGGAGGTGTGCAAGTTTAAATGAAAGAACATTTTCCTTTAGCACATTATGTGCATTGCTATGCGCATCAAATAAACATTATTAAAAACGTATGTTCATTATTAAGAGAGCGAGAATTTTCATTGCAAATATTAGCGGAATATTCTCAGAGAGATTTGTATAAGCCGTATACCAACAGCATCTCAAATAAGGAGAACTTATGCCACTGGAATTTTCTAAGTAATTTTTAAAATATTGCCTCGAGCTTCTTTTCTGTCCAGGAATACTTCATTTTTGGGATTCTTATGTGAAAGATAGTTACTTGGTTTCTTTTCATATCTTATAAATTAACATTAATTGTGATATATGGTGGGTCACAAATGAGCCAGGTTTAGTCGGTTGCGAACAACAAGCACAAGGTTTGCTCTTTAGTCAACTGAGCTGTAAAATGCTTACGGAGTCCTTTTTCTCGGTATGCCATGTGTTGTATGTTACCAATAATAATTTGAAATTAACTGACGACGAAGAAAATACATTTTTTGGGTATTTATTTAAAAATTTGTGTTCTTCATTTCTACAAGTCCTGCTTGACCAAACGGCTCTATCCCAATAACATAAATATTACTAAAGTGATAATACGTT
Organism: Dioctria linearis; assembly: GCA_963930735.1. Taxonomy (NCBI): domain Eukaryota; kingdom Metazoa; phylum Arthropoda; class Insecta; order Diptera; family Asilidae; genus Dioctria; species Dioctria linearis. The sequence goes on along the minus strand of OZ005742.1, from coordinate 51,654,669 downwards.
TATTTTTAAAAGAAAGTCGAAAGAAGCATCCAGAAGTAGAGATATTAATCTGTGTAAAAATTGACCCGGTCCTAGTCGTCTTGAACTTTCTTTCTATACGTGAGCAGCGGTCGCTTCTTATCCTTTATGTAAGCCATGGCATCCACATACCTATGTAATTGGTCGGATCTAAATAATTATATCATTTTCGGATCCAAAGACCACAAATGCTCCTCAAAATAAGTAATTTCCTCCCGTCCTTGGAAGTGAAAAAAATAATCGTACAAGCACTCAAAAGCTTTTGTAGACAATAAATATATAAGATGCAAATTTCTGTATTAGAAAATCTTTAGGTGGACAATTTCTCGTGTCTGTAGACTGATATTCACTGAAAATAATTTAAATGAAATTCTATAATACATTGAAGGAATGCAGAAAAAATCAAATTTTTCGACTCAGCGATCAGAGAAGTCTCATCTCTGATCACCTACCATAGAAGTGCGATAATAGGGTGACCCGATTCCCCATATAATATTAGTAAATGTCCGGTTATACCCACTTAGGTTGAGCGCTAAATTTTTAAGAAAAGAAACAAAAAGTTTTATAAAAGGGCTTCGCTGTTTTTTCTATCACTACAGCCAGCCAGAAATGCATTCTAACAAGGCAAGCAAGGGCTGGGAAACTATTTTATTTCTATCCTAATAAAATTAAATATTACTAAAGTGATAATACTTCTAAAATATGGTAAACATTTAAGTTTCTTAAATCAAATTCCTGTTAGTAGTTATTCTCATTTCTTTAGATTGTGACTATTTTAGAAAGATAAGGCCTAAATCTGGCAAATAACGTCGAGCTTTTTTTTAATTTTTTGGCTATAATAGTACAGTCAAACCTCTCTAAATCGAACTGCCTCTTAATCGAATTTCTCTTTAAGTCGAAATTTTTGCACTTTGGCACTCCCTTGAATTTTTCATAGAAAACCCTTCTCCTAGCTCGAATTTCCTTATCTCGAAAACCTTCCTAAGTCGAACATATTTTCAGAAATTGTTGGTTTTTTTCTCACTACTCGCCCACCTCTAACTCGAATAAATTCAGATAAACCCTTCCTACTTGTTTGGAAAGTTTGCTGTGCCTTAATTTTTTTAACTTTTTATTCTATTTGCTTTATGCATTTTCAATTCTACTTAGAACTATAGTTTCACTGCAAGTCTATATTTTTAGATCTGCATTCGATGATCACAGTTATTCAGCGAAAGTGCGTTGGTGAAGTGTGTGAACTGTGTACAATTTTTTCTGCTTATTTCGCCATTAAAGTTAACTTCTTTTGCAAGGGAACTGGTAAAAAATTAACAAAATTAAGAATGTTTTCTTCATAACTAATAAACCTATAAATTTTTAGAGAGACATGGCCAAAAGAAAATTTAAAACTTTAGATCTCCACACAAAAATAAAGTTGATAGATGAAATTAAAAAAGGAGGAAAAAACGGATATCGTATATAAATTTAGCCTACCGCCTAGTTCTAGTAAATTGTCAACAATATGGATCAGAAGAGAAGAACTGCGGAAAAAGTACCAATCTGTTGCAGTTATTGGGCGCTTGAAACGAGATAGAGCTTGCATGTACGATGACATTGATGTGGCTGTATATGAATGGTTTACTGTTATTTGTGAAAACAATTTACCTGTAAGTGGGCCTATAATAAAACAAAAAGCACTGGAATTTTCCAGGGAGAAAAATTATCAGGACTTCAAGGCTAGTGAAGGCTGGCTCTATAGATTTAACTTGAGGCACGGTTTAGTTTAAAAAGTGCTTTGTGAAAAAGTGCTGCAGTAGAACAATGGATAAATGTACACCTGTTACCGCTTCTGTCGAATTACAACCCGAATGATATTTTCGATGTAGACGAAATAGGACTTTTATACAAGTGTTTACCAAATCGAACATTAGCATTGAAGGGTGAAAAGTGTTTTGGTGGTAAACACAGTAAAGAAAGAGTCAGCTGTTTAGTTGAAGCGAATATGAGCGGCTCTGAGATATTAAAATTATTCGCAATGGGGAAGAGTGCCAAACCTCGCTGTTTCCGTCATATCAAAACACTTCCGGTTGAACCTGCTGCAAATAAACGGGCTTGGATGACCGGAAAGCTTGTCAGCGAATGGTTGCTTAAAATGGACAAACAATTTTTGAAAGAAAAATTACGGGTATATATTATAGACAATTGCCCAGCTCATCCTGAGGAAATTTCTCCTAAACTGAAAGCAATAAAACTGCTATCTTTTCCACCTAATATGACTAACAAAGTCCAGCCGATGGATATGGGGATTACTCAAACTTTGAAACAACAATACCACCGACGAATTTAAAAAAAAAAAATTGAATCACTGGGAAACTAAAAAAGAAAATTTTCCGTTATCTTTGCTAGATTATGTAAGAGAAGTATCCAAAGTATGGACTCAAGACGTTGGATCCTCGACTATAAGAAATAGCTTTCGTAAATGTGGTTTTAAAGCTGCTGACTTGGATTGGGATGAAGAAGATGAATTGCCGCTCATTACATTTTTAGAACGTAACGTGGAGGCCGAATTAGAAGAAACATGGAAAATGCTGATTGAAAACGACTATTGTGCAGGCAATTGCAACTGGACAGATTATGTTGAAGTTGATGAAGACGTGTTAACAAGTCCTTTTCTTGAGCAAGATTCTCTTGAATCCACAAATGATCAAGTTTCTGATGACGAAATACCGGACATTGAAGAAAATAACGTGATTGTACCAACGAAACATCACTTAGAGGAAGCCTTCAAAACTTTGCAATATGCAATCGAAACAAAAACGGACGTTCCTGATAAGGCTCAAATGTCCTTAAACAACAGTGAATGTTTTTTCAATAAAAAAATTATACTCAAAAGAAAACACTCAAAAATTACCGATTTTTTCACCACGTCATTCTATTAATAATAATAATAAATAATTCATTAACAAAACCAGAACATTTTTAATGAAAACTCCTTTCTTCGTAATTCCCCTACCCTAATTAACTCGAAATTCCGCAAACCCTCCTTAACTCGAACTGATTCCACTGGGAAGTGCGATTTCGACTTAGAGAGGTTTGACTGTTACTTGTTCTTTCTCCCGATATTACACCGATGATAAATTGCAATATTTCGTTGAAAATTGTTGACAAATCAAAATTGTATATTTAAAAATTATGTCCACAAAACATTTAGGAAAGTTGATTCTCGTTAAAAAATTTTCCATTTATTTGAACAGCAAATATTCATTTTTCGTCATAAATTGTATAATTTTGTTGCATGTTGGGTTTCTGTCTTTTACGCAAGATGTCTCTAATGTATTCTGTGGTTTAGGTCTAGGCTAATTTTATATGAATTTTCTCACTTTCAGGGCACAAACCTACGTATAGTAAATTTTATTGCGTACAGGCTCGCAGGTATCTAAATTGAAACTTTTGCTGAGTACTGACCCCTCTAATTATACAAAAAAAATAAAAAATATTGAATTTGTAAACGGGCCGGATTCTGTAGCACGGAGAGTTATGGAATTTGAGAAATGAGAATTGTTTTGACAGTTAATGCTCCACTTGGAATTCTGCAACTCGACGAATTTGTTTTGAGAATTCCCACATTCTCTACTCCACTTGTTAGAATTCTCCGGTCTTTTAGTAGTGGAAAAGTAAGAAAAAAAATTCTCAACTGAAAGTACCTATTGTCAGTTTTCGTTGTGATTTGGGAATATGTTCATTAAATCCAGAGAAAGGTATTAAAATCAACTAATTATAGTTCTAAGAAGAGTGCGAGAAGTTATTAGAAAGAAAAAACTATATTAATATAATTTGTAAGGACAAAAGCAGTTGGACATTTAAGAGATATGAGACGTTTAGTTGTTGCAATGAGTCTGGTATGCTTAGGTTTATACATTTTCGGAAGAATTACGCTCTTTAAGTATTGCTTTGATTTACAATCGACATTCAAATTAGTAAGCAGGCTGCCTGCTATGTTTATAAAATATATATGTAGAAAATTGAATGCCGTAATGAGAAAATTGAATACCTTAATGAGCAAATTAAGGAAGTTCAACAAATTTATGATACTATTACACGGCATAATGAAGAATTTGATGAAAATGAATCAGAACCATCAAACATCACTCCGACAATGACGTATGAGAAACAAGATGTGAGATAAAATAGACTTTACGCAAACTCCAATCATGAACGAGATTATTGAGGGTGTCCCGGATAAAGGTTAAAGATCTCTTATTTTTCAAATGGAAAAAACAAACTTATTAATTTATGGTTTAGTGTTGGGAAGAACAAATGGATGTACACCTCAGAAACCACTCAATTGACAAATGTTATTCTACCAACAAGATATTGTTGCGAGCGTGGCCTTAATTCGTTATTTAAAACACAATATTTCAGATATAATTAACAAGTTCTTTCTTTTATTTAACTTCACTATTTACTTTTATAACATTTACAAACAATTATCAAATCAACTCTTTATAGTTATCGCTAGTACTGTACTTCTAATTATCGCAATCCAAATAGTTTACTTCGTTCACTTCGCTGTCTGAAATAATACTCGCCTCCTGGATGTGAGCAGCGCCGTATTTATACTCTACGAATTATCCTAGAACCTTCCTGAATATTCCATTCTCCAAACCCAGTTTACTAGGATGTCACTAACCTAAAGTTGTTTCCATTTCCAATAGATGTCGCTTGTATCACTTTGTGGCGCGTAACAATATTAACAAAAAGCTATCAAAAGTTTTCTAATCCTTTTCAAATTTAGGATGAGTATGTACACACTTTCTGAAATAAAAGTATGACGAAAAAAAAGATATACAGACTCTACTCCAACGGAGGTGATGAAGATCCTTCTGAGGAAAGCGACTCAAATATCCAGGAGACCATATTAGAGACAAAAACTGTTTTTCATGGCGACGCTGTCCAGTGACTTATATGTTGCTTTCGAATGGTCGCGTCCGAGAAAAATGCGGTAATCTTTATGTTTTTCGTATATCCTAAATTCTCTTTAATCTTTTTTTTTATTTTAAATTAATTTATTAGCTATTTTCTATAGTCTATAAGAATCCATTTCTGATTGAATATATAATAAATATATAAAATACAATAAATAAAGAAATTCTTCCATATCGTTTCGCTTGAACAACGCGCTTCTTTCATTTTACTTGGTGATTAAATTGGCTGCATCAGTTTTTATATATTGCCTCGAAAATGAGAATCGTAATTCATTAAGCCACTTTCTAATCGATTACCATAACGTTGTAACGTATCGTAAGCTGTTGTTTTTAATAAGTGCTTTTCTATACTATTCTATGAGAATAATTTTTCTTAAGAAAAAGAGATTCACTTTAAGCACATTCCTATCTCCCTCCACTTCATTTAAGTCTGTAATTTCAAAACTCTAAACGCATATGTTTCCATAATTTCTACAAGGTTCTATGTACGCCAATTTGCGGAAATAGTCCACTAGCCGAGTTAACTTGCAGTTTTGAACGTGGGTAGATGATATAAATGGCGCGGGCGAGTCCTAGATAGTAAATGTATAAATAGTCTTCACAACTCAAACTTTTCACACACCTCATCAAAAAGGACGTTCGATGTCGGTGCACTCAAAATCCAAGAAGTGAAATTTTAAGGCTGGGTCTATGTCATAATTGGGACAACTCGGTACACAGTTAGTAAGATGGGCGGGGCGTTAAGATTTTTGAATAAATCGCAAATTGATTAATGGAATATTTATTTAAACATCTAAGGCAACAAATTAACGTTTTCTACTGTTTAAATTTGTCCCCCAATTTTTTCTGAAAATGTGTTAAAAATGAAAATTCAATGATTTTTTTTTAATTTCTCTGGTTTGCGGAGCGGGGCTGCCATAAATTTGAACTAAATTAAATAAATTTTTAACATAAGCTTATTGAAGTTTATAAGCAGAAAATAACGGTTTCCGAGTTTTATAGTTCTACTTATATCTACGACAATTCGACGCAATATTTTTCTGTTACCTGCATTTTACCCATTAAGAAAGCAATCTATTGCATCAAATTTTCACGAAAATAAGTAGAATTTTTAAAATCGGAAACCGTTATTTTCTGCTTATTAACTTCAATAAGCTTATGTTAAAATTTTATTTAATTTAGTTCAAATTTGAGGCAGCCCCACTCCGCACACCAGAGAAATTAAAAAAAATCTTTGAATTTTCATTTTTAAATCATTTGTTGCCTTAGATGTTTAAATAAAAATTCCATTAATCAATTTGCGATTTATTCAAAAATATTAACACCACGGCCATCTTGCTAACTGTGCATCGAGTTGTCCCAATTATGACATAGACCCAGCCTTAATTAGTTCGATTTCATTCACACTAGGCCGGACTCACTCGAAATCCTGCTAATCAAAAAAAGAGAATAAAGCTCAGCCAGCTAGACACAATGTCAGAAATTTTGACTGCAGTTGATGACTCTGATCAGCCTTGTTTAGTTGTAATTAGTAGATAAAGCTGAACCAACAGCGCGTTTGAGTTAAATGGCAGCGCAACCTCGCAAATTATTACCGAAAAATTAAATTCGTCCAATATCCTAGATATAAGTGAGATTTTTGATGACATGTCATGAAATCTTGCAAGTCTGTTAAGTTGAGAAGATTACCCACCTAACTGAACTTGGACTCAATTGATAAAATACGATTATCTATTTTCTACTCGATGTACCTAACGTAACGCAGCGTAAGCTGAGGTTCCTTAATAAATGCTTTTCTATTCTATTCTCTTCTATAACTTGAAAAATAATCATTAACTAAATTCCGAGCTGTCAGCTATCAATATGGAATGACATGTTTGGAATTAACTAATAGAAGCGCTCTAGCGGTCGGAATTGCAAACTTGCTTTTATCATTTCTCTCACGCTTTCCCTAATTCTCAAATCATGTTCGTGAATTGGGAATGGAGAATTAGGGAGTTTAATCGGAGAAAACGATTATTCTCATCTCCCAAATACCCAAATTCTCCGTGGTTACAGAATCCCGCCACAGGGAAATTAATTATGGGCCACTCTGTATAAGTCAGTCGTTATATAAGAAAATGTTTCCAAAAGAAACAATCATATACAATGGCGGCCCAAAACTGCTCCAACAAGTTTCATCTATTAGATATAATTTTTCTTTCATTAAAATGGTATTAGTTGGGGGTGGGTGGTTCCAATACCGCATGTTGCATATCAAATTAAAGGTCTCGTCGAGTACTATCGGATGATGTATTTGTTTTCCTATTTAGATATCTATCTCGGGACATTTTTGCCGTCGACATTTTAATGCCCTTGGGATCTCATGCACCCCAGTTAATATATTTGGTATATATTTTTGCAGTTCTTTCTTTCATGGCCATTAGTACTCTGTTGTAAACCTTGTTCTCATAGGAAGTTATTTTCAAAAATGCAGTAATTCGAGATATATAAAAGCCCACACGTTCACCTAAGAATACACATAAAAGATCATATAAAGTAGAACGCACAAAGAAGAATGGTGCAATGCTATGCAAAATTTTTATGGAACTTTGCTGTGCAAAATTTTTCTGCAAAAATTTAGTTATTTTAAGATTTATTACGGAAAAAAAATTTTACTTAAGTTACAATTACCATTGATTTAGGGGCCCCTACGTGGGCTTGAGGCCTGTGCCATAAACCCTCTTAGGCTTAATAATATATAAAAAAAATCAATCCTGTATACATCGAAAGCAAATTCTTTAAAAATAGCGAGCACAAATAACAATTGAATTGAAAACTCCCATTAGATACTTTAATTATGGTTTGTAGATAAAAACAATAAGCACAAACCTCGAATTCTTAATTGACATTAAATAGTTATTGCTCTTATCCAAGATCATAAGATTCCTTCCAACCCCATAGCTTGTTTGCTTACAATTTATTCATTCCTCCACTAAATTACATCCAACCCAAGAGATTACATCCCTAGAAAGCTTAAGGTAATAAAAAACTATTTCTGACTACAATAGATTCATTAAAAATGAATTCCCTTCCTCCTTCTCACTGGGTATGCTACAAGGTGGTTTGTGGTATTGTGTGCAGAGCAAACATTTAATGATTCCATTGGAACATCAACAGGTAGCTGGAAGCTAATTGCATCGTAGGAAGTGGTGCTTTCAATTTTCTTGGCCGCGTTTTCCGGGCACTGCCGCCAACTATATAAGGCTCATTCAACATTTATTAGCACATTTCACATTGTATACGAAGATAAGAAGACTTGGAAGGAAACATATACCGGACAGGATATGTCAATTTACTTATCTCCAGGTCATTATGTGCTCGCTTTAAGTAGATGTAATTTCCGCGCCATTAAACTGCCAATCTCTAGAATGCTTTCGAAATCACATTAATGCTCTTGTCCTTGGGATACATGTTCCGCAATTTAGTATCATTTCTTAAGAACATTCGCTATTGTTCTGAAGAGCAACACATTTCGTAGACCGAACCCGGGCGGGGTGGTAGTTTCCTCGTTTCCGAGAGAACTTTTTGTTTACTTTTAGGATGCTTTTCAATCCTCTTTACAAGCGGAGTAGATTCTACTTCTTGTGCAAGCTCTTAAAATGAATTGTCTTTGAAATGTAACTTGAGTACACATACATGCACACATTACAAACATACATACGAGAAAAAAAGAAAAAGAAAAGAAATTAATGTTAGTTTTCTGTTACAGGAATTTGTGCAGGGACTCTCGATATTATCACGGGGATCAGTAGAAGAAAAACTACGATGGACCTTCTCACTATACGATATTAACGGAGATGGCTACATCACAAAGGAGGAAATGACTGATATAGTTACTGCCATATATGAGCTAGTGGGACGACTGCCAGACGCATGTCCGGATGAACAAAAAATTAAGGATAAGGTGGAGAGGATATTTCAGGTAAGCTGTTTCTCATTTAAATATTTTTAGGTTATATACGAGTATAATAAGTATACATCGAATACCATTACCCCATAATACATGGTAAACATTGACTTCATCATTCAGGACTTTTCCATTACTTCACATTTCTCTTGTTTGATAAAACCCTACATGGGATTAAGTTTTCCTTGAAAGATGCTTATCTAATATGCAAATAATCTTGAGTGAATCTTATAAAATAAAACTTTAATCAAAGACCACTTTTAGATATGTACGGGTAGAATAGCTTTTCTCATCATGAATATGCCTCAACTTTAATTCCATAAGAAAAGATTCGAAGGTAAAATTATGGGGCTTATTAGAGAAAAGCCTCATGGGTTCAGATCCTGGAGTATACGGCTTAGTATAATAGAAAATTGAAAGGCTGACCTCTACAAGGATCGATTTCATTTGAACTTTATACATTTGCCTTTATAAAGAGGAACTTAGCTTTACTAAAAAAGACGATTAATTTTTAGATGGTTTGAAAATAAAACTATTCAGAATTTTATCGAGTGTCTGTAATTTATTATTTTTTCAATTTAATTTTTTTTTAGTCAGTTCCTAAGAGCTCAAACGAGCACTACAAGCGCATATCATGCATAGTTTGTGTGTGAATTGATAAAAGAAGTTAACTTTTCTAATACAAATTAATTTTTACGAAGTGAAATCAAATCTCCATCAGCAGGCGTTACAGCAGCAATTCATATTCAATTAGTCTCTCCAAAAATACTAAAATGTATCAGTATCCAACAAAATAATGAACGCGTCTAGGATATCTAGGCTCTACTACTCGCCATGAATTTATATTATCATGAGCAACTTCTTAATCTATCCTTCCCAACTATAAAACTTTCTTCCGAAACGTTTTTGGTCGATTTCCACTAGTGCCATAAAAGCACTTTTTACACTAAAAGTCGATTCCATATTCCATCGATGCTGGGACATAATGTCTTCGTACGTGAATTCTACGTGACCAGAATTTAGACGGGCACATATAAGAAGCTCTCACCTAAGAAAACATGTCACCCGACCATATCAACACCATTACTATCACTTTTGGAAAGGATATAAAATAACCAAATAGAACTGTGCACCTACGTAGGTGCTACGAAAGTACATTCGTGGAAACTGTAGCAAAAGTCACCATCGACAGTTTGATGACTGCAGTTGGCTAAAATATTGCAGTTACTGGGAGAGAGGTTAATATGGTTACTAATAGCACCACACGTTGCATTAATGGGAATGTGCTGCTAAATTTATTGAATGAAAGCTGAACGAAATGAACAGGAAATTTACAGCATGTCAGCTGCCAAACTGCATTTCAGTGTTATCTAAATATCCTCAATTCTCATCTGAGGTTGTTTAATTTAAAAGGTCTTCATGCCTTTAAGGCACACTCACTGCAGATAAATCATGTTCGCAATGTTCTTTGGTGGCCTGAATAACGTTCGTTGAGGGTAGCATATGTTCATCTTTAAATTTCATCTATAAATCACTCCCAAGGCAAGAGACCACATATCGAATTCTGGTTAGTAATATTTCATGTCCTTTACTCGAGTCCTGTTTGGAGACATCGATGGGTGTTCCGTTCATAGCTCTGGTCTAACATTCTTGTTAAATCGAGTGACTGGAAGCTTTTTATACTGTGGAATCTTTTGAGCAGAACATAGTTGTATTTAAGTTCATAATTGAATTCTTTGTCTGTACCATTTTAACGACTATGCGATTGTCACTATCGTATTAATTTATGCTGTATTATGCGTTTGAAAATAAATGTCACAACATAATTAAAATTTTCGTATCGATTGAAGAAGTAAATAGGTTTTTTTTAAGGTAGCGGTACAAGAGATCCCATGCACGGAGGCCAAAGCGGAGCATTGTGCTGTCCTGCTACCAGCCCTATCACCCTTCCTGTCCTCTTAATTGGTGAGTAAGGTTTATCAACTCCTCTACAGATAAGAGGGCAGAGCCTACAGTATCCAGCCTACTCCGGGCAAAGGCCAGACAAGGACACACAAAATATGTGGTTGTCTCAGGCTCTCCTTCCAGATACGACAGACACTCCGGGCTGTCAACAACTCCCATCCTTGTTTGATGGAGAAAATCAGAGATATTTCTATTGGACCCAATAACAAAATGTTTTGTGTACCTCCAAGTACTCAGGTTCGAACATCTATGCTGATGCTTCCTGAACATTGGCTTTGATGAGAGACCCGATACTCGAGGTGGTAGCTCCTGCGGCAAATTCTGGTCCAAGGAATGCAGAATATCACAGCCAGACCTAGCTCAAAAGTCAGCCCTTTCATTCCCCATGATCGCCATGTAACACCTTTCTGTGGAAGTAAATACCTTTAGGCTGGTGCTAAAACGGATTGTGAAGGATAAAACGGAAAAAATTACTAACAAACGAGGAAGAGACGAAAAAATTAGTTAAGGTTACAATTAAGACAAAAAACAAAAATTATACACGTGATAAGGTGAAATATCCGAATTTCATATAAGACATTTTTCATCATAACCTCCAATTTTTCGATAAAATGGCGGAAAACCGATTTTTCAGTTTTTTATTTTTTTCTCTCCCAAAAATAATTCTAATTTCAAGAAATTTTGTGAAAAGATACCTTTTTTTACATCGAATAAGCAATTTTTTTTTTGGTATCTGGGAAACATGCAGTTTCCGATATATTTACAATTTAAAAAAAAAAATCAAAATTTTTATTCGTGTTTTTTTTTTCGATTTAAATATTCTATATGGAGTCATTTTAACCGTTGAAATGTAACTTATCTCGTACCCTAAAAAATCTTTTGATAACGGAATTTCGCACTTCTTTAGTTTTAATTTAGATCCCTGTAGTGTTTTTCTTGTTAAAAGATTTGCTAGTTCTTTGTCGTTATTCTGAGCTGTTTTCAATTGATTCCCATCAAATACTGGTGTAGCCATGGATACGATATCATCTGCGAATCGTGATAGGGCATCGGCTACTACATTGATGCGCCCTTGTATGTGTCGGATGTCCGATATAAATTGTACGATGTTGTCCAGGTGTTGACTTTGTCGACGACAGCGTTCCGTCTTTATGAATAGTATCCTGGTAAGAGGTTTGTGATCAGCAAACACTGTAAATGTTCGACCTGCTAAAAATTCTCTATAGTGTCGAGTTGCTGAATAGTTTGCCAGAAGCTCCTGGTCGTAAGCCGAGTATTTAGTCTCTGCTGGTGACAACTTCTTTGAATAAAACGCCAGTGGTACCCACTGTTCATCTCTTAGCTACGCCAGGACCCCCGCCAATGGCGATACTGGACGCGTCTACGGTTAATCGCAATTTTGACTTATTAGCCCGGTGTGCCAATAGCGTTGCTTGCGCTAAAGCTGTCTTTGCTTGCGTGCAAGCTTTATTACATTCTTCTGGCCAATTAAAATTCTTGGCTGACTTGTTGATATTAGACTGAATTTTTATGTACTGATGCAATGGAGTTAAAATTTCAGCGAGTGATAATAATATTTGATCATCACGAATTGTTGAAGGCGTCGCAGCAATTTTGGCACTGGAAATTCTACAATTGCCTTTTCGTAAGTCAGATGGTAGAATCCCCTTGACGCATACCTTGTGTCCTAGGATATGTAGTTTGTTGACGCCGAAAATATATTTGGATGTCTCAGATCGTGGTCATTTATTTGTTTGAATGTTTCCTTGAGATGCGGACTGCGGATTGAGGACGCCAATTATTTCGGTCCATCTTAGGTACTATAGGCAAGTTTGGTTGCCAAATTGTTGTTCACGTTGTTATGGCAACCATTCGCGATTGGTTTAAAGAAAATACAAGTGGCCCCGAAATGGTTCTCCGAACTTATCCACAACTGCTTATTGCTACTAGAGTGGCTTATACGTCTAGGACTGATCGTTTTCACAATGATACGTACGTAAAAATCCTAACCATGCTGCTAGAGCAAAATGGATTGGACACCCACACACACTACTAAAAGTTATTTTGATTTTTGCATGTCTGTTTGTTCGTCCGTCCATCCGTCCGTCCGTCTGTCTGTCTGTGCGCACGATAATTCGAGAACACGCATACTTACAGAGCTGAAATTTTGTACACGGTCTTGAAAAAAAAAGGTAAAATTAAGTTTGAAAATGATACAAATCGCGCAACTCCTTCGTGGAGTTGCCATACAAAAATTTCCTTTTCCACTACATTTTTGGACACTGTCTTCGAACGCATAGAGAGCTGAAATTTGGTACATGGTGCTTTGATAGTAATAGCGAATAAAGTTTTAATGGTGTTGCCATATAAAAATTTAGGATTTTTACGTATACTGTGAAAACGATCAATCCTAGACGGTTTTAATGTACTAAAAAGTTCTTCAGAATGTGAAATCCAATGAAATTGTTTATAATCATTTATACTGTCCGACGAACTGCTTTAAAAATATATGCGAAAAACCACTTCAAAAATCATACTTGCACAGATAGGTGACCATACGAAATTTTATATGTGCATTCATCTAGGGTATCATAAGGATTGCTCTTAAATTAATTCTAGCTTTTTAACTTGTTTAGATTGTATTTACTATTTTATGAAAACGTCGTTTACAAAATTTTAGATTTTTACGTCGACGCACTCTCAGACAGTGTCCAAAGATATAGTGAAAAACGAAATTTGTTATGCACTATTACTAAACTAACGTATTTGTTACAATATTATCACTAGAAATCTAAATGGAGAGACGCTGTAATAAAATCGACCTTGTATAGTGGGGGAAACATATAGGATGTCGTATGTGGTGCCTTTTCTGCGCAAAAATTAAGGCTCCTTGGAATAGTGTCTTTCTATCGCAAAGGTTTGACAATGCTGCTCTTTTAATCACCTCGTAATTAATTTGAGTGTTGTTCTTATTTTGATGGATTAGTTAATTTTCATTTCATAAAATAAACACCCAAATAAAAAAAGCCAAACATAAAAGAAATTACTTTACAAAGAATTTTCAATATATTTCCAGAAAATGGACGTCAACCGAGACGGTGTAGTGACCTTAGATGAATTTTTGGAATGTTGCCGAAATGATGAGGCTATATCAAGATCAATGTCCGTATTCGATTCATCATTCTGACCGTATCCGTACGATGCAGGCGATCGAGAGCATTGTACGAATAAACAACATCATCTTCCTCCTCCTCCTCAGACATCCACACATAATCAACATTGTATGAGACACAAACATCAAAACTGTGACTCTAGCTATATCTGTAGTTGTCCTCCAGAACCATCGCCTGCATTATGCAGACATTGCGCACGACCCAGACGAACAACTGGAATCCGGTGTAGAAATAAGAATACAAGTACGAGTAGCTGTCGAAATAGGTTAGGTACCACATCAAATAGCAAACGGATGAAGACTTTTCCAAGCGAAGTAAAATCTAGTGATACTAAAGACGATAAATCAGTAAATAATATAAATAATCAAAATGTAAGCGTTAGTCACAATAATGTACCAATTAGTTCTAGAAACGCGTCGAATGATCAATTGCAAGCTCCGGATTCGCCGTCGCTGGTTCGGGTCCGGACTTGGTATACAGTAGCCAAACAGGGTGTATCTTGTTAGCATCAAAAGTAAGTTTAAGTTGTTTTTCTATTATTTTAATTTGGATTTAGACTTTTTACTCTATTCGCAATTTGACGATAATATTAATAATTCAAAAGTTGGCTGAAAGTGTCCTTTGTTTATATATTTAAATTTATTTTGTTTAATTTTTGTAAATAATTTAAAACTTCTCCACGTCGCATCGCGCCGCTATTATTTAACAGTTGAAGCTTTAAAAGTATCATTAGGGATGATGATTTTTAACTATTTTGTAGTTATAATAGAGATCGGCACTAAGTGAAATGGAATTGAGTTATTTACTTCTAAATCACTGCGCCATTAAATTGAATATTTTATTGGATTATAAATTCAATAGAATTGAGGAATATCTAAGAGACTTTTGCCTGTATGAGACTGTCCAATTTCGATCATTTTAAACCAATTTTCGACAAATAAAACAATAATCGGTAAAGATCTGAATTTTAGTATAGTATATGCTTATTACGGCTTCCCATTGAAAATGCTGATTTCAAAGTATGTGTTGCGCTTGAGCCGCCATCTTAGATGAAAGGTACACTTTTCAGGTTAAATAAGAAAATAGTTCAATAAATTTTCTATGAGAAAGCAAAGAGAGAGGGTGAGAGAGGGTGAGAGAGAGAGAGAGAGAGAGAGAGAGAGAGAGAGAGAGAGAGAGAGAGAGGTAGAGAGAGAGAGAGAGAGAGAAAGAGAGTGATAGAGAGGGGTAGATATAATGGTGAGGTATTATATGGCGGGTCAGAATGCATTTATGGCCCGTTTCGTTGGTAAGAATCCAAGCCCCGAGCTACAGATGGTCACTCTCACTGGTAACGAAACGTTGTGCGACACAAATCTTCTCTACGCGTCTATATTCATTTTATAAAAAACGTGACATAAATTGTTTTATTTGCGAGTGAGTAAAGCCAGTGACTTTTAAAGAAAGACGACTTACCACGTCAGAAAAGACAGTGGCAGCAGAGTAAAATAATTTGAGGGATTGTATATAGTGACTCGGCATATTTCGTGCAGAAATGAATATACTCGTGAAAACTGAATTAAAATTGAAATGACAAAGCACCGATGAAGCAAAACTTGTTATTTCACCGAAAAAATCGAAGCTCAGGCAATCCATTCCAAGTATTCAATTCCAAAATGCGTGTTTTTACTGTGCAAAAACAATCGATTCGCAATTTTATGAGAGAAAAAAGAAAATCATGCCGATAAATGTACGAAAGTGCACAGTGTTTATAGTTTTTTCGTGAAAGAAAGTGTACTACAAGCCGGTAAAAAAAGAAATGAAAAATGAGTTCGAAAAGTAACTCAGCGGATAAGTAGTGCTTCGGACTTGTTAGCCGTTGAAGCGGTTTACCATATGATAGATATTACATTAACTTCTTAAAGAATACAAAAAAGTGGACGTTCACCAATCAACGATGTAAAATATGATTTTATTGAAAGTAGCCATGAGTGACAATTTTCACTGAATTGTTGGATTTACACTCGAAGACTACGTTCCTGACGAACGTAGAATAAAACAAATATTTTGAAGAGAAATACGAGGAGGATATTATTATTACGAGGAATTAGAAAAAGTTGCTATTGTTTATTTCCGTAATACCGGTTATAAAATTTTGTCGGATCACTAGTACAAACAGAGAAAAGTCAACGAAAGAGAGGAACGGCTTCGACTAACGAAATCTGCTGTAGCGATATTTCGGTAGGACATAAGAACACAGGTCAATGATACTTTTTTCCTATCCTCCGAGCGATGGGTTTTTAAAAATCTTGAATAGCTGCATTCCAGGATCTCTTTATGTACTTCTGAAATACGTCATTAGAAAAGGTATAAAATGTGAGATTTAACCACTGGAACGGAATTGCTCTCCTATAGGTCATGTCGTCATATTGGCGACCAGACTACGGACCATCTTTTTGCCACTTATAATTAGCCTCGCAATATTTTTGTACTGGTAATTCGGGTACAAAATTTGTTTATTCTACTATCAAATTTTGGGTTTGAGTGCATCCTACAACGTAGCACAGCTTTTAGAAGCATTAACAACTCTCCGATTTTAATATTAGTAGGTACGCTGGATGGCGTGAATACATTCCATAGTATGGGCGAGTGCTTGATACCAGCTACTGCACTTGTTGTTGAAAATGCGGAAAGTTCTTCGAAAGTGCAGATCTCCTCTGGCTGGAGGAGGTTTAAACTGCCAGACAAAAATTTGAGCGAAATCAAGTACTTTGCTTGCCTTTCCTGAATTCACCATAACCTCATTACGACACCATTTACACCGTGTTATTATGAAACACTGTTGAGGAAACTCGGAATTAGGTCTGAAGACTTTTTTGGTCACATTTGATCAACATCTATACGTGAAGCCACGAGGTATAGTATCTGGAATGGGTCAAAATTTAGATTTGTCCAATAGGTACATTTTTCATCTGAACTAGTTTTTCGTATCAGTTATTGTTGCCGAGTACTAAGGTCCGCGCTATACTAAATTTTAGCCAGACTCCAATATCGGCCCGTTTTTTGGCAGGTAAAATATGATAGCGGGGACTCGGAGAAAATATATTGTAAAAAGAAGAAGAAGGAGCATTTTGAATTTTTTTTTTAAATACAACGCGCTGCCATAATATTTCTAGAAACTGTTTGTTAAAGTTATTTGGAAATATTAAAAATATTAAAATAATAACTATAATTCATACAATAAAAAAAATTAACAATGATATTAAAAATACGGCCACGAGAAGAAATTCAATTCATCCGGACTTACAGCAAAGACGTACAAAACTACGTTAACTATAATACAAAAATCCGGTCAATAAATTTATCAAATCTCAGAACTCTGACAATAAATACTTTTAGTGTGTTAAAGAACGGCCCGGGTGGATAACTTCAAACTAAATTTATTGGAGACTTATTGGTGGTGCCATCTCTAATGAAAACCCAAAAGTCAAATTTAGAATGTTGACCTTAGTACTGCTCTAGCAAATATTCAGGATAAATTTCCGCCAATAGCACTTTGCGCGCAAAATTTTCATATAAAATTTAGCTTAGCGCGGACCTTAGTGCTGGGTTTTATAGGCAAAAAACTGAAAAAGTGTACCTTTTTTCCAAGATGGCGGTTCGAGTGCAAGAGATTTTGACAGGGATTTTTAGTATGTTCAATGGGCAGCCGTAATAAGAATTACATAATAAATATACCAAAATTCAGATCTTTACGATACGATATTTTGGATACCAACGTAATTGCTTTGCATTTGTATTTCGAGTAGGAGTCGGAAAGAGATTCGATAAACTAGTTTTTCTGATTGCGCGGATCAAATTTTTTTTTCTACCAACAGAAGTAAATTGATTTTGGTGGTTATTCTGCAATACTCATAGTTGTTACACTTTTAATATGTGGATTTTTGTCTGAAGTTGAAAATTGTTTTAAGATTTCTTGCAGATTATAGCTACAAGCTACAATATCTGATTTTCTATTAGTTTCGTTTGGGTTTCACGACATTTCAGAAAATATATTGCCAAATTTTATAATAATTGTAACAACGTTGCTAGAATTTTTACAATGCACGACAGCATCAGTAACATCATTAGATACTATGGAAGTGACTGTTTAAGATAGATTGTAACATTCGTACCATAAGAAAAGTTGAAAAGTCGTCCAAAAAATTTAATTAGTGGAAACTTGTTTTAGTAACTCATATAATTTCGAAAGAAGACAAATTTTATCAGATATCTATACACCTGTCTCCAAATCACATCAATCTTTCAAATATTTTTTTGGGTTTCCTATCAATGATTCTATTTTGAAATTAGAAACACGGTCACATCATAATGGTTTTCAAAATTGGTAAAAATGTTTCCATAACAAACATTTTATTTGATCCGGGTTAGTTGAAATTACGAATCTATTTTTGTTGTATTAGAAATTCTTATATGTTGATACTTGGAATCAACTTTAAACATTTATTTGGACAAGAAACAAGGCAATCTAATGAAATATTTTACATATTTTACGTCATTAGTACTTTTAATGGTTTTCAAACCGCAATTCAGTTTCTAATATTTACTGATCTTGATAAAGTGAAAATCAAAAGCTCTCCAATCCTTCGTATGTAAGTAGTGTAAATTGAGTTAATTCATTTTTGTATACTTTTTGCTGAAATGACTAGCTGGAATCTCTTCTACAGTGAAATTTTGTAATATGTTGCTAAGGTCGGTCTTGTATATTTGGTGGTTCATTAAGCTAATATTACACACAGCATAATTTCAGATGGCCGCATATGAATTAAATCGTCAGGATATCGTTTATAATTATTAGATAAAAAATAATAAATAAATATGATATAAGTCTATCCTGCATGCAGAAAGAGTTTCATTAAACTTTTTGCTGGAAATTAGAATCAAGGGCACAATTTTTAATTGCACGAAAGCGATAAACTTTTTTTTAATTTCGAGACTATTTTATTCTAATTTCGTTTGTTTGATTCCAATCTTAATTATATCAATGACCATGTGAATATAAATTTGCCATAAAGTGAATAATAAGCGGACTCTACTAAAAATTACTGAAATCTTCTATATCACTCTAGTTTTTACCGAGATGATTTCCATTGAATATTTCAAATATATTTCGTTCTAGTATGATTGGCTTGGCTTTTTCTTTAAAAACGAGAATGGGATGTTATCTATTACTATACAAGTTCTTCTTCAGCCAATACTAAGAACCTGCTATGGTCAGTTATGGATAGTGCTCATACATTCATCCGGAAAAGTTTGATGATTCCGTTCTTTTTAAGCATTTCTACAGTTAACATCAGTTAAGATGTTTTTATTTTAATGTAGAAGAAAAAAATTCCAAGTGAAGTGGTTCTTCAATGAATTTGCTGGTAGAAGCAATTTAAGAAAAAAAAATGGAGATCCTATAAAATTCATCATGTATCTATTCGGGCAATCAAATGAACATTTTAAAAAGATAATCGTGAACTACTATGTAACTAAGTACTTACATAGTTATGTTGCGAGCCTTGAAAAGTACATGGCTCTACATTTTGGCTCGTCAATTAGGTGCATCCTCTTTAAAGAGAAATTTATTAAATCTGGTAACAATGCCTACGTAGCCTCTGTTCGAATAATAGTATTGGTAGCTAACAGGTCAGATCTCCTATTGTCCATAACTTCTTGATACCTAAAAGGTAAAAATAAATCACAAAGCGATATTTAAAAAAATGCAAAAGCTTTCCACAGCCTCATTGCAATAACTCGGAAAATCATTTTCATATCAACAATTAGTTCCACTGCCACTTTAACCGCCTAGATTTCAGAAAACAGTGAAATGTATTTCAAGCTATTGTGTCAAAAGGCGCGGTTCAAGATATTATCACTATCACAATTTTTGTGAATAATCCCTTTCTGAAGGTCACCTGAGATAGCAGGTAGAAGATCGAATAGATTCCATCCACTGTCCTTCAATAATAGGAATGTTCACCCCACCGGTGACGTGTACTGGCCTGACATTTGTTACTTTGTCTAGCTGATTTTATTCTTTTTTTAAATTTACGAATAACAAATAATATAACATTTTAGTAACTCGTCATTGTGATTTCTAATGTTATTTTTAAGCTGGCTAAACAATATCCGAATGAACGGCCTAATGAATTATATTGGTTAAAGATTGATTAACACTAAGCGAAAGTCAATATCTCGTCATCTATCGATGTTTTTTTTTTCAAACTAAAAAAAACTACTAACATTTCTGTTGATATTCCCCATATTTATTTATTTTTTTAATATTAAATTTCAATTTGAAAATATCGCGTTTAAGTACATTCTCTCAGTGCGAATCAATCTACATTCAATAAAATATTCTCTTGCTTGTCTTTTCCTTCAGGATAGTGTACCCCTGTATAGCTTTAAACACATATACACCCATGTAATTAACTAATTCTATCACAAAGCTTTATCAAATTAAATTGTAAAATAAATTGTAAAAATTAATAATAATAATTTTTTGTACTTAGATTTTAGTTATCAGAATTATTTCCTGTGAATCCATGTTAATGAAAATATAGTCTAGCCTAGAATATTACTATATTACAAAATTTTTAATAAAAAGCAAAAAACAGAAAATATAAATATATAACTAAATTATTACTGTTGTTGTTGTTGTATAAAGAGATCTATCTAGTTTGTATAGTAAAAATATAATACTTGGCAAAAATACGAAAAAAAACAAATTGTGAAACCGAAATCATATTTGACTTGAAATTTGTTTCTGGTTAAAACATGTGAAAAAAACAAAAAATGTAATATAAAGTAAAAAAAATATTAAATATAATACCCATTGAATACAAAACTTATGATTGTACTTAGATAGAATTTCTTAAAAACGAGAACAAAAGGTAGAACACAGCTGTTTATATTTTATTACTTTTTCTACTTATTTCTGATAAAACTCAAATTAAAAGTTAACGAAACACATTACTAGAAAAGTCCATTAAATTAGTAAATTGTGATGTTAAAAGGGGAAAAAAATTTACCCAAAATTTCATTAATCGCTGCCAGTTAATTTTTTTGTATCATTCTAAATATTTTTTTAAAAGTTTGGAAATTTTTGCACAAACTTGTAGACAACTTCCTAAAAAATCTTAATAAACAAGTTAGCAATTTCTAAATGGAGGGGATCAGTGGGACTTTCAGTGTCATGCTCTACTTGTATTAACTTAAACTATTTGTTTGTGGTATTAAAGTTTTATGAATTATGATACTTCGTCAATATAGCAAAGTAAGAGCGTGAGCCTATCGTACCTCGCTCTCTCTCTCTCTCTCTCTCTCTCTCTTTCTCCACAATGCGCAAGTAAAATGTATTGCTCGGAAACCCAATGCCGAAATTGTTATTATGTAGATCTGTGATAAAAATTGTACTTTAATTTTTTTTTGTTAACCCTTAACCATTATTTAAAAAAAGAAAATTTTTCAATAAATAATAGTTATTCTTCGATTTATTTTTATTGGTTATCGTATAACCATTATTTCATAGCTTCTTCTCTTTAATTTTGAAATAGGAGTTAGTGATAATCTCAAGAGTATACCTAAGAGTTAAAAGAATTTGATTACCGGATTCGTTTTTAACATGCAACAAGTTTGAAGAATCGTCTGATAGAATTTATGTGTGTAATTGTTGTGGACCAACCGAAAAGATAGATTTAAATTGTGGGAATAGATAACCCATTAATTAAAAATAGAAAAATAACTTTTATTATTTGCAACAATTATAAAAGTTGATTGATAACTCTTACTGTATAACCAAAATAAATAAATTGTGAAAAATTGGTTATCCGATAACCAAAAACAATTAATCAGAAATTAAGGTGCAATTTTTATTTAATTGATTATACTTTTTTTAACTAGGACATAAATTGAAAGAAAATTAAGTTCATTTAATGAGGATAAAATTGTCATATTCATTTAAAGTCTCCGAATATTTTCTATTTCTATGTGATTTTTTTGTTCGAAAAATCACCAGATCTTGGGTACCGCCCTTAAATCACAACGCGGATGTGTACACGGAATCATTGGACAAAGCCGATTTGTTTGCAGCTAAGCTTACTGCGCGAGTTCCTTCTAACCACCTTCTACAGTGAGAGATCGTTACATTTCCGCACAGAGAGGGAGGTCAAAGTGCTCGCAAGCCGCAAGTGTCTAAGGCTGCTCAGCCTGATGGTATTTCGCCCTTGGTTCCCAAGTGCTGCGCCTCTTCTTTAGCTGAACCTATACGCAAACTATTTCACCTGTCCTATTCGACAGGAGTCTATCCTTCCGCATGAAAACTTGCACATGTTCAGCCAATACCCAAAAGTGGAGAGGCAATCGATGCCTCAAATTAAAGACAAATTACCCGTACTTCGAAGGTTTTCGAAATACTCATCAATATCTCGAAAATAATCACCTTATTAGTGAACGTCAATACGGCTTTCGGCTGGTCGCTCTACTGGAGAACTCGCCATCCGCTAATATCTTAGGCATTGAAATATCCAAGAATTTTAGTTGGTCTGATCGCATTTTTGGTATTACCAAAAACGAGATGATATACCTCGGCTTTTTGCAAGTATGCAAAAAATATTTTACTTCATCATACTTGCCGTAAATCTACCAGTTTCATATCAGAATATAACTCCCATATTTAGGCAGGGGCTGGACGCACTGCATTGTTCGCGTTGGACAAAGTCCAAAAGAAGGCCTTCCGGCTTATTGACGATGACGTATCAGTAGTAACTATTGATTGCATAGAGCACTGGCGTAATGTCGGTTGTCTATTTATCTTTTATCGCTAGTTCTATGACTGTTGCTCTGACGAAATCTCTAGCCTCATCCCAGTGATGCCCCGGTCAAGAATAAAAACAGTTTTTCCTCAACTAATACATTAGTACTGCGTCCAGTAATTTTAGGACATCAGTTTTAATAACTCTGCGTTCAAAAATATGAACCTAGGTAAAATTGTTACATTTTGGTGGCTGAGAAGACGACATCGTAGATAGAGAGCTATGTGAGAAAATCCCTTTTTAAGAAATATACAACTGAAACGAACAATTTCAGTTATTTTTTTGATGCATAAAAAGTGATAAAAACAACTAAAAAAGCTCGAATTGGTTTAAGACCAATTCTAATTATACCCAAGATGAATACCCGTATGTAGTTTCGTATGGTAACCCATCAGAACAAGTTCGATCGTTGAAGTGGTTTTTCGCATATATTTCTAGAAAGGTTCGTAGAACACTAAAAATGGTTACAACCAATTTCATAGGATTTC
Source organism: Dioctria linearis (assembly GCA_963930735.1). Taxonomy (NCBI): domain Eukaryota; kingdom Metazoa; phylum Arthropoda; class Insecta; order Diptera; family Asilidae; genus Dioctria; species Dioctria linearis. The sequence goes on along the minus strand of OZ005742.1, from coordinate 51,631,275 downwards.
ATATTCTGAAGAACTTTTGAGTACAATAAGACGGTTAAGACTGATCTTTTTCACAATATACATATAAAACCTAAACATTTTATGGCAACACCAAGAAAGGATTTTCCGATTTCGCCCAATTTTGAAATGGGATTTGTATTGTATTTTTATGAAAACGCCGTGTACAAAATTTCAGCTCTGTATGTTGACGGTTTTCAGGCAGCAGTGTCCAAAACCAAATCCACGAAGGAGTTACCCGATTTGTCACATTTTCGAACTTAGGAGAAGTTGGGTATTTTAAAAATTATATCTTTTTACATCAAAATCTGTTGAACAGATTTTCCTCTGTTTCGATTTAACTTACATTTCAAAAAAGTCGCATTACCGATCGCTTTCAGAAGTGCAAGTCCGAAGTTTATGTTAATTGAGGTGGTACGCGATTAAAAAATTCGCGACCCAATCTCTTGAACAGAAGTGATCGTGCGACAAGTCCGCGATTATTTCCATCATGTGAAGATCACTTCTGTGTACCTTGGTCGCATCGTGTGATGGGCTATAAAATAATCGCCCCACGAAAGTATGTAGTCAAAAACTCGGACGAGAGCTCCACTGCGATATAGCACGGGTCATTATTCTACCCTATCAGCGAAGTCTACAGCACTTTTGTAACTGATAAAAGCTAGGTAAAGGAGAAACCGTAATTTTGTTACAATTTGTTAGATACCCAGTGTTAAGATGAAGACCTCTCGTTCAATACTCCTGCAAGGAACAGTTGTTCGATGGTCTTTGAAGGATTCTGTTTTAAATAAATTTGACGGTTCTATTTTCTATTTCAATAGGTTTACCTTTGTCGATACGAGATTCTTTTGAAAGCTACATATGTATAGATCCTGTTTTGTAAGTTCGATTGAGATATACTTAGTGGTAGCTACTTGGACAAGTCATTCGTAATTTTGTGGCGTAATTTCCCTTTTAATTGGACAGGTTAATTCACAGAAGTAGGTTCAAGGGGTCGACCGTGTTACTTTGTCCAATGACTGTTTAGTAAGAAGCAGCTCTTTTCTAATCGCGATAATAATGGTTGATTGATCTTCCTGATTTACTTAGTTTAGAAAATATAGAGAAGACTAACCCATATCACTCATACATACATATAGTATGTTTGTGCTACCAAAATATTTTACGATAAACATTAGTATCACATATAATTATAAGATCCTTATTTTCTATGAGTATTGTGAAGATAATGATCATATCCTGTCTGCATCTTACGGTTGGTATCTCTGACTGAAATGACACTTATTCTAGAATTGGAAGATAAGTTTCCTTTCTAGATGCTCTTGATCTGTTAATTTGATTATAATTATTAAGCATACGAGATTTTGTATGAAGTCTTCTTCGGGAGTAAAGCCAACATAGCTGTACCTTTATGATAATGCTAGTGACCTCATCCGTGGCTAACATAAATGTGGTACAGGTTGATTTGGTGGCAACTTTGTTTCCCGGTTATGTTACATTTCCTGCGAAGAGAGGTCCATACTATTTGCAGTGATAAGTGAAGACTGCGTATTCTCTTAATTTGAGGTATAATTTTTATCTGCTTTTCTTATCCAGGAAGTGCATGCCCCACTGCTCTTCAATCGAGATGAACTTAAATTGAAAATTTTTTGAGTTATATAGCAGATGACTACTTTTCCAAAAAGGACTGCAATCTGTTTCATATGTATATGCTAAAGCCTGGTTGGGTTGTTTGTAAGAAATGACTTTATCTGTGATAATCTTTGCTCACACGATCCAAATCATAAGTTTTGACGCCTTCTTCAGCATTTCTATTGAAGTATTGTCATTGGAAAGGGCCAACTATATTGATGAGATCTCTTTCGCGAAGATCTTCTATTACATTTCTTCTAGCTTCTTATTTTGGCCATTTAGCATGGTCATTTTATATGGCGAACTGTTGGGGTGTAATAAATATTCCCTTCGATAGTTTTTAGGTTAAATTCTTCCCAGTGGGGTTCCACTTTTGGGTACTCATTTCGCAATGACATACTTGCAATATCTCAATATGATAACTTCAAATGTTTTTCCTTGCCCCTTTTTAAAAATAGAGTTAATAATGGCCCTTGGAAGGGTATTTGACAAAAATTCTCACTAGTGATGAGCGATTCGCAAGGACTGCTTGAATATGTATATTCATGTTGGGTGGCATCGATTTTTAAGCATTTTGGCTTAGCTTATAGAGTTGGGTCTTCTGATGGAAATACGCTTCTACAAGAGAAATTGCTGGGACTCTTCTAGACGACACATAATATTTATAATACTTTTTTGTTTTGCAGCCACGAAGTAGTGGTTGCGATTTACTGTTATTTCGAGAGATCTCAAAATCTACGATCCTAGCGTTAGGATCGGATTAAAAAGAAGGGAAATAGTTGTCTAATAGAATATTCAGCACAGTTACTCACATTTTCGTATGGTTTGGCCCTAGTCGCACGCATCTTAAGTGCAAGTTTTTTCAGAGGGTTGAATGGAGACTATGGGAAAGACTTCGATATGAGTGAGTCTTTTAATCCCTTCTACTATGTTTAAATGGTATTTTGAAAATGGTTGTGTTAACTATTGCAGGATCACACAATTTATTTCAAAATATTTTAGTTCTATAATTTCTGTTGAGCACTGCAGTATGTATGCGAAGCGTCATATTCAAAATAAATAGAAAAAGAACGGTTTGAATTATTTTGATAAAGGAGGAAGAAACATAGCTCAGGGCTTTATATGTTTACGTTCAAATTTGAGTAGACGAGTACAGATGAAAGTGCTATTATGGCATGGTTGCAAACGGCATAAAATGATTTCGTTCAGAAGTCCTACATCTTAGAAGCTTGGTTTTAATAGTCATTGGTAAAAATTTTACAGACATAAACATTTTACTAAAATAAAATTTAATTTTAATAGAATTGTCGTTATATCCTTATCGTTCATTTTTCCGTTTTTTACCCTTACATATCGAGCTTTTTGTTCCCTTGCTTCAGATGATTTATTGAATGTCTATTGGACCTGTTGGTATGATACATCCTGTATGTATAAGTTGGTGATTATAGGCAGATAATAAATCATGAACTGAATCAGATATTCATGATAATAAATATATTAACCTAAAACTCTCGTTGTTTGACGACATTTTCAAGACCAACATATTCCATATGCTCAATATAGCCTTCGAATGATCTTCTAAAGATTCTAAAGAACATGAAACTCCGAATAAGCTGGCTCGGATTGAATTGCAGATGCTGGCAAATATTTTGAACAACGATATTTTGAAGACAGGTAGATTTGGACAATGATAGTTTGGTTGAACTACTTAGTTTTGACAGGATGATTTATGTAATATTATTTATCAAATGGGATCAAAACTTATGACGAAATTATTAGAAAGCTGTTTTAATTTCTCAGAAGTAATTCTCTAGTCGTGAAGTATATTTTTCAATTAATTAGTGAATTCTTAACAGTCTGTGAAATTCTAGTAATTTTTATCAACGATTTTCAAGAAGTTCCTACATACAGGCAGTGTGGATACATACATAACATCAATCGCATTAAAAATTGCTAATAAAAAGTTACGATTCACTTTCGTATAGATATTTGTATAAGATTCTTCGAAATTCATCATTTCATACAAACTATTTCCCCACGTTCTAAATTTTAAGCTCAAGTACTTCAATCCGTCACACAAACGCATCGTATAAACCACATTTTATCCACAGTTGGCAGCAATTTTATAATTTAAAGTATTACGATAAATAGTATCATTAATGCAAGAAAAAAAAACTAAGTAAAAAAAAAACTTATAAGAAATAACAAAAATCCTATTTTCCTAGACCATATATTATAAAAATTCCACTATTTTGTATATTACCATAAAAAATATTCCTATAAGCCATAAAATTTGCCAAAATTTTAAATCAATAGTATCAACAGTGCTAATTGACCATATTTCTATGAGGAAAAAAACACTTGAATGTGAATAGAAAGAAGAACAACAAAAAAACAGCATAGATGTATATTTTAGATAAAAATAAAATTATTAAAATATAACTAGAATTAAGGAAAGCGAATATTTTTCAAATAGCGAAATGAATTAACTTTTCAAGGATTCGTGGAAATTCACTTAAATTTGAAATGAAAAACCAGAAAATTAAAATATAAACAAAACAAGAAAATCTCGTTTTAGAAGATTTTTAACATAAAAAAGAAAATTGTAGACAAGGAAAGTAACTAAATTGTAAAATTAAAATTCTGTAGAAAAATACTTGCATCAAGATGAGATATATTGTTGTTAAAAATATTCTTTGTGTAAATTACGATTCCCAATTAAACGGAAAATGAAACAAAACTGAACTTCTGTCTTTCAATTCATTCAAATCCATCTGTCGCGGACAGATGAATTTATTATTCATTTCTCCTTTAAATATTAATTTAATGTTAACGACACCAGTAATCAATATCTTGAGCATTATCCTGTTTGATAGGCATATTCTCATTCATTGGATTTTATACATTAATTCCATTTTAATTAGAGCTCACCACTGAAACAATAAACCTTGGACTTCAATAATAATTATTATTCCTCCGTGAAATCCAATTATTTACAGTAAAAAAAAAACAATATTTCCAGTCATACTATCGCTATTCAATCATGTTAATTCTTACTCAAGCAGAAGTAATTATTGCCATAATGACGTAGAAATATATTTTAGGAGGTATTCTGTGCTATTTTAATGGCATGTATTGTATTATTTATCCCGTTTAAGCTATTTTCGCTAGCCGATGACATTAGGATATTAATTAATTCAATCGATAATGATTTCATAAAACCAGATTTCATGACACATTATGCGGAAATAATAGCGTCCAATAAAGAATTGATTGCATTTATGTAAAGCTCCAGGACGGGGATGATCGAGCAGATTGATACGTATAACTCTAGTGAATATAATTTTCATCCTTTGGCTGTACGCTGGCAAATGTGCAATTAATTTTGTATTAAACACATTAGCGGCCTACTTAATTCGATATTTATGGAAAAGTTAAGAGTCTTTGCATGGAGACATAATAGCCTACAAATTTTAATAGAAGAAGGAAGGGGACATTCTATCTCCGCTCTACCTCTCTATCCGATTTTGATTCGGAAGTTTTTGTTTTTTCTCCTTACTTTAGTAACGCTGCATACATATATATATCGGCGCTTGACCGTAAAAGTGTTATAGATGACAGAACCTGCAGTACATTAAGTGGAAAATGGTGCTTAAATCACTAGAACCATATAAAAAAAATACTTATTACAAAGAAAAATGGCGCCTATTACAAGGTTTTTGACAAGTTTTGATCTTATGATGAAATTCACGTCATTTATACCAAAAAACCCAAAATGAGGATCGTATTTTGTATCAAACGCCAACCATTACACAATAAAGTTAACATAGTAAACATCGGAAGGAATAGAAAATAGAAACTGAGTTCCTTGGGTGATATACATACTTATTCCGATTGTGGATTACGGCTATCTTCTTCATCAGATTCAGGTAGCAAATCATTTTTAAACCGTTTTGAAATAATACCTTTTTCCAATAATTTTATTATATCGTTCCGTTTTGCAGCTAAAGTGGACAACCGTTGTTTATTAACTCTTTGAGGCTTATCCCCGTGACACACGTGATACACACTCGAGACTAGACACGACGTAAAACCGGTTTTTGTATCGAGTATGTATCAGCCCATCATATACGTATTTCATACACGGTTGATACACGTTCTTGAGACAGTAAAGAAAATTCATCATTTTCATATGGTTCATACGCACACAACCAAATAAAACACTCGTGTATATACCGAGTCTAACCCTCTGCTCTAAATTGAGGTATACACGAAAATGTTCTAAAATAGTGCTAAGAAAACCAGTTTTTAGTACAGTGTATCGCGTGTGCATCAACGTGTATCACCGGACTTAGGAGTTTTTTCCTTGAACTTATTTTTAATATTCCATTATCAGGAGTGTTTTGGGCGTAATTAAAATATTCGTTAATTTTATTCGATCCTTTAATAAAGATAAAACGTTTTGCTTCCGATATTTTGAATTTTTTTTTCCATCCATTTATTGTAACTGTCCTTGGAATATATTTAAGTGATGCTGCTAGGTAAGTTAACGAAATTTTTTTAATAGTGGTAGATTTATTTTCTAAGAAATAGTGAAGCATTGTCAGAGTTTGTCCATGTTTGTTCTGTCCTGGGCAATTATCGCAATATAAGGAAACAATTTTTATGTTGCTGTTAATATCAACAATTTACAGGTACCGATAAAGAGCTGAACAAATACATCGATTTCAAACACATTCTCGCCAAAGAAAAGCGAACACATCTTGAGTCCCGCTTTCATAAACAGTTAAGTTATAAGAGGAGTATATGCGGATGTAATAAAAAAGCACAGTATCCCCGTGCGGGGTATTTAAAACTTTCTGCATATCAAAACTTGCACATAAAGAGGAAGAATTAGTTCTTGATTTTTGTTGATTCTGTAAACACATATTTTTTGCTTGCTCTTTTTGACGAATATGGACATCAAAATCTTCTTTTCCCAACTGATTTGTTATTTTTTGGATTTTACAAATCACATATTTGTCCTTTATAAACGCTTTTATATATTTGATGGAACATACGCTCCGAAACAATTACATTCCCTTCTTGCTTTTTTTTTTTAAATCCTGTATAAATTTCAAATGCTTTTAAATTTTGGAGGAAGGTACTTCCTTCTGCAATAGTGATATGGTACAGCAGGTATAGATTCAATAAACTGCTGGACATTTTTTTTTAATACTTCTTCTGGTGTGGCATTTCCACTTTTAGTTTTACCGCGCATATCTCTTTTGCATTTATTATCACATGAGCACATTTTTATGGTGTTGTTAATAACACGACTGGAAATATTTAATATATTTAATATTTATTTTAGATGGAATTGGAAGTTTTTTATCATCCACAATTAAGTGATATTATCGGTTTCTAATCTAATCGGATCATTTTTTGAACGTGGTTGTTTTACTGGTACTCTATCTATGCAGGATAATAACCAATCTTTCCGATGAATATATGACTTCGACCAAAAAGTTTCAAAAATATTTTTACGTACTCCTTGGTGTTTTTGCATTTTGTTTTTATATTATGTTTCACTGCCTATGCACGCTTTCTGATTGATTAGCTTTTTTCCAGGGGTCGTAACAATTATGGAACTTTTTCAATCTCTTCTAGTTTATCGGTTCTACTGGAACCTTTTCACATAAATCTTCGAGCATAACTGTTCCATTTGGAATTTATAATTTAGAGTTCTAAATAATAAGTGTTCTTCTCCTGTGAAAACTTCTATCTTCAAAAAATAGACATATAAACATAGTCATATAAAAAAAAGAAGAAAAACAAATCTTCTTTCTCTTATTTTATGTTAGGCTCCAATTAAATGAAAACGTTTTGAGAAAGTTGATCTTTTCACTGCCGGGATTTCAATTTTGGTATTTAGCAAGATACAGTAAAATCAATAAAAATAGTGACAATTCAAAGCTTTTTTTTGTCACTAATAGTAGGAAATTTTCACACTGTGTTATTAGTTTAGCAAATAATTTGTGTCATAGATTTATTAAACAATGTATAAGGTCTATTAATATAAATGTAAAAGTTTGAAAATGAATTTCCTACTATTAGTGAAAATGTTTTTATTTTTAATTTCACCATTTTTTATCGATTGTACTGTATCTTGCCAACTACCAAAACTGAAATCCCGGCAGTGAAAAGATGAACCTTCAAGTAATAATAATACACTAAAGTTGCAATAAATGCATACAAATGCATGAATGTATAGCAATTTTAATAAAACTAGTTGCATACATCGCAAACAAAAGTCTATCCCTATTGTTGGTATTAGTCATGAATGGCATTCTGGCACCCTGGTCCTAACTTGATTTGAACTTGCTTCGCATCTTTTCTGCATGACATGTACACATATTTTTCATCGATACTGATTTCCTCCACGAGTTCCTGCATATCTACTTTCATACACGATCATTTTCCCGCTGAAGTATACCGTTGTTTGCAAGTAGTAGTGAAGTGCGATTGTCATATATATACGTAGTATATAGTTTTGTATATAAGTAGTTTAGTCTGAAAAGTTAAAAAAAAAAATGATGGGTCGTAAAAAGAACCTTGTTATAAGAAATTTGCTTATTTTTGATAGTAATTCATATCAAAGTGAATGTAAGAAGTGTTCCACGAAATTATCAAGATCGCATTTAACCAACTTAAGAAAACATTTTCAAACTCAGCATATTTAACTTTACGAGCAATTGCTTTAAGAGGGGCAGGAGGATGAAAACGCAAGTACATCTCCAAAAACTTAACGGCAAATAATAAAAATTGAAATGACTAACGAGAAGGTTATTGATTCTTGTATGAAATTAGTGACGAAAGACGGGCGGTCTTTCACATTATTGGACTCGGAAGCTTTTCGAGGAGTTGTGGAACCAATTTTTAATGCCTTAAATATTGAAGCAATTAGTTCATGTAATATAAGTCAGTTCATAAGAACAAAATCTGTAAATATTAGAAACGACATCAAAAGATTATGCAAAAGGTAAATTGTTGACGCTAAATATCGATATTGTAACTCATTTGGATCGGTCTATATTGAGAATTAACAACCAATTCTTGAAATCTAAGGAAGTAGTGATAAAAACTTTAGCCAGAAATGAACTTAAAGTTAGTCATACCGCCGCAAATTTAAAAAAAAATAATTTTAAGTTTGCATGCTGAATATGATATTAACATAAATCAAATATATAGCGTTACAATTGATAATGAAAGAAATATTATTAAATCTGTCCAAATGTTACGTGTTCATAAGTGGGATGTTGATCATTTTATGGAGTTATTAGATGGTATTAGTATCGGGTCTGTAAAATCTCTACGTTGTGCAGCCCATAGTCTTCAGTTAGCAGTGCACGATGTACTTAAAAATGGAGAGCAAAAACAAGGAGAATATGCAAGATATTGCGCACACCATCATACAGGCAAGCAAAATTGCACTATTGTAGTAAATTTAATTCAATAGTGCAAGTCTCGTTTCACAGAAATCTGATATCAGAATTAGACTATAGGAAACCAATACTGGACGTCGTTACTCGTTGGAATTCTTCGTGGGATATGCTGCAAGATGTTACGCAGTACAAACATTTTTTCCGCATTCACGAAGTAACAAATCCTCCACTGAAAATTGCTGATCAACACCGGGAAATAATAGGGAGCATTATTTCTACCTTCCATCCAGTCAATTCAACCACTTTGAGGTTACAGAACAGCCAGTTACTTTTGGGTGATTTTTACATAAGCTGGATGGAGCTCAACTTAACTATTGAAAGCATGGAGAGCGACCTTGTTAGAAAACTTAAAGATGCATTGAAATTTAGAGAGACTAGCTTGATGAACTATGAGACTAAAATTTTAGCAATTTTCTTATACCCACGAATTAGTCAGCTTCTAAATAACGAGCAGAAAGGATCAGCAAGAAATCATTTAAAGCAACTTATTTTCTCAATGATATCACTTAATAAAGAACAAGTAGAAAACTTGAATTGCTCAGATGTTCCACCTATAAATGAATCCCTAATACCTACGCAATCTTCTTTAGCCACTGAAACTTTGGCAGATGTTTCAAGATTTGTATGGTTCTCGATTTGCACGGCTTCGGTTTAATACGACTGAAAAAATGAGGAAAAATTCCAAAAGTTTTTGAAAAAGAAACAAAAAATTTAAAACAATCGCGTAAATTTAGAATTCAAAAATCTAAAAAAACTACAATGTAGTACACAGTTATCTCGCCTACTCAGTTCGAATAGCATTCGTTATTTAAAATATTATGGAGTTGCGTGTGCGTTCATGCTTTCATTTGAACGAGCTTAAAAATATTTATGCTTGAGCGCTCAATTTTCAAAAGAGGAGAACAAGGCGTACAAAGCAACAGAACAGAATGAAGCAAGAAATAGAATAGGAATTAAGGCATAAACAATAGCTCTTTGAGCCATCGATGTACCTCAGATCCATTAGAAAAAAATGTGTACTTTAACCACGGATGATCCTGTGAATCTACCCTAGCGTCATGCGACCCATGCTAATCTACGGCTCTGTGGTATGGTGAAAGACAATGCAAATCGCCAATCATCGCAAGATACTAAAGAAGATTCAAAGATTGTGTCTCTTTAGTGAAAGTTACGCTTGAGGTTATCGCTAACATACACCCGTGCACATACACTTCAAGAATGGGGCATCAGTCGCTGCGTCGAGACTGCATCTCAACCGTAGGTAGATTCACAATGGTACAAGATTTCCACATTAATACATCTTTGAATTCGTGCAGTCTATCGTACCTGACCAAGAGAGGGACAGTAATCACCTCCTCGAAACTATGCTGAAGTGCAAAAGTTCCAGATAGAGCAGAATGGGAATCACATTCCGTGCTTCATCCATTGATAAACCCTATCACAGACAGATCCTATTACAGACAGCTCCAAATCGGAAGAGAATACTGGAGCAGGTGTCTTTTGCGATGAGCCTCACGTGGAAATTGCCATTCACCTTGAAAGCCATATACCGGTTTTACAGTCGGAAGTCAAGGCCATCCTTGAGGCAGGAAAGTATCTCCGAAGTTCAGATACTGGGAACAAGGAGATTGCAATCTGCTCGGACAGACCAGGACCTTGTCAAAGCTTATAGCAACCTCCAAACTTATATTGGAATATAAAATCAACTGGAATTCCCTTTCTCGGAACAACGGGGTACTGGTGCTTTCGCTTTGGGTGTAAAGTCACTCCGACATTAGCAGGAATGAAAGGGCGGACGAACTTATTCGTCTTGGTGCAACCTCCTCCAAAATTGGGATCGCACAAAAACACGTTAATAATTTTACCTCTGTTTGGACCGACTGCCAGCACAGTCGACATTGGTTGGATGACCTTGCAGTTTGAAATACAAAGGAGCTGTGGGGCATACCCAGCCCAATTGAAACGGAAAAGCTAGTGAAACCAAGCAAACCAATGCTCAGAACTTTGGTATCAATTATCACTGGACACTCTATTCTCAAGGTACACCTGCATAAGATGCGGCTTGTTGAAGATCCGGTATGCAGAAGATATAGCGACGAATCGGAAACGTTGACTCATTTTCTTTGTTACTGCCCGGCACTCTCAGGAAAACGTTACAGATTCCTTGGCTCACACCTCCTGGAAGAACTGCATGAAGCTGGAAAGGAGCATTTGGGGGCGGGCAATACTGAGCTTCATCAGAGCGTCCGGTTGGGACCCATGAGCATTTGCTCATAACTCTGTAGGGTGAACAATGGGCCTTATTGTGGGCTACGTTCCAGGGACCCGTTTCGGATTCCAAACTCGTTTCAATCCATCCAAGGACTAAAAATAGTTGCGAGTGCAGATTATTGCAGTAATAGGAACAATTTTCTCCAGGAACGTGCAGTGCCGTCGGCCGTCGACCTATTTATTGAATTAATTCAATTACGACGGCGATAGAGGCCGACGGCACTGCAGGTTCCTATGGTCATGTTTAGACGGGTCAGTATGCTGAAACTGCTTCACGAAAATATGTTGGTAAGGTGATGGTTGGGGGCAGGAAGAAGGCACCACCCTACCTATTGAACTGTTTAAACTGGGCCTAAGTAATACATACTTTTGTTTTACTTTAGATGTATTCTTTTTCAATATGAAACATAAATTTAATTACAAAAGTATGTAAAATTAAAGAAGAAAAAAAATTGGAGATGCTCATGTCAAGCATGTTGCCAATTTAATATCGAATGAACCTGTATTTTTCAGTAAATAAATATGAAAACCCACGTTCATGAATAAATCATAGCATTAAGATTTTTATCACAGAACAAAATTAAGAATTCAGTTGCTGTAAAAACATATGGCTACAAAAATTCCATGTTCAAGCATCCCCTTAAATATGCCACAATTTTTACGTCTTCCTTTTGCGATTTATCTTAGAAATTGTTGTAATTTTTCCTCCTGATTCTCTTTTTTTTTGTTTTTTTTTTCGGCAACAACCATGTAAAACGAAGCAGTTGACATTTTCTCTTGTATGAGGATATCCCGAGGGATACGAACATTCTCATTACCTTAGGCAAACTTATAAGACGTAAACCAATACTAAGGAGTAAATACAAGCTGCCATATATGTACATATGTATGTACATAGGTACATACTAGTGTTGAATGATTAATGCCCATGTGCCTCCTAACCAGGCCCACTAATTTTTCATCGCTTAACCCATTAGTAGTAACCAAAGCTTTTTCAAAACCTTCTCATCTGCGTTGGAATGATGTCACAAATAGAGAAGTGAAAGACTTTCAGTTAAAAATTACCCTGCCGCCCTTATGACACTTCAGTAGAATACGTCTCACTGTTCTATATAACTAACTCATCAATTAGATTTAGACTTTGATGGATAATTGGAGACAAAAACAGTATTCAGCTGACGTCTGCGTTTGTTTTGACAAGAGTGATTATGATGAAGTGCTGCCTTCATCGCAAAACCTATGTATGACTGGAAGCTGAATTTCTACAGATTTCTTCGCTCGAATAGTTATCACATGGTCGACATTGCAGCAGTGAATCTCGACATCTCACTACAGTGACTTTTCAAGGATACTGTTAATGAGATGTAATTTGACCGAAAGGATAATTAAGTCGGGCAGACTTTCATTACGACACACTTGTGGACTAATGAGGGAATTCGTAATTCCCTTTGAATTATCAAGGGAATAGCATGATGAGACTGATAATAACTGTAATAAGCTGGAATGGCGGGGATATAGTTCATATCTGGAAAGTTTTTCACACATAAGTAGTACTTTACTTTTCAGTTAAAATAATCTTTAAATTTTAATATCATCGTACCAAGAAAATTAGAAGGGAATCATCTTTAAAGCAGTAAATCTTTGGACCCTCTGTTATTATTTGAGTTGAATGCGTGAGTATTTATGGAGGTTAATAGGGTAGATGTTGGGCATATTTGTTTCTGCTTCTTGTGCTTGCGTCACGTTCGATATACCTTAGAGTAATTAATCACAGGCTTTAGGATATATCCTGCACTTTCAAAATAGTGGTATTATGGATTGAGTTCCTAATATTTCTGACATATTTTCTTGCTGAAAAACTACAATGTCCCCAATACAGATCTCAATAGAAAATCTGGGGATATAGGAAAATTAATAAACCCTAGCAGAGGGCAATCTGAGTGGTTATCCTGAAAATGGACTTATGCACTCAATGAAAAGTTGAATAGATTCGCATAGGTGCAGTTACTATATTATAGTTATCCCAACTACATATAGTTATGAATTCCTAAAAAATAGGAAAAAATCTTATTATTTAGATGCTGCATTTATTTTATAGTTTTATGTTGATGAGAGATGGATGATATTTTTGTGCGCTGTAATCCTGTAGCGGAGGTAAGGATATTTGATAGTGTAGTTGAGCTTTGTAACGGAAATGTTAGAAAACTATAAATAAGATAACATTTGTGTGAATATGTCAATTAAGGGCTACTCCTTGAATTTAGATGGGACTTGTATATACTATGACACAGTTTAATGTGTTGAATATGGATTTATAGTTAAAATTTGTCGCCCAAGTTAGTTAGAGGTCAAAAGTTATTCATCAGAACAAAACTCCTTTGGCATCTTTAACCATAAATTAAATATGTAGGTATTACAAAAAATAAAAACTAAACTATAGTTGGGGCTTATCCAAAACACATAAAAAGTTAGTCCACGACTACTACTATTACGCTCTCAGGATCTAAAAACATATAGATGTAAGCAACTATATTCATGATTACTTGTAAATATAAAACGTATTTAAGTATAGCTGCTAGTGACTATTATACCTATAGTTACTGATAACCATAATTATAGGTGCATTAATAAAACTATATGGAAATTATATCAGATTATTCAGTGGTGTCGGATCGTTGTGAAGTGAAATGTAAAATTAACAATAATCATTTTAGTAATCAAATTCTTGTAAACTGGTTAGTAGGAACTGTCCAAATTATTGAAGTAAAGTGATACATATATTGAAATTCAAATTGTTCTTTTCATACATATGTACATAGCACATAATATTAGCATACTTCGGAATACATCAACCAATTTCCAGCATTACGTGAATAGATGGATATGAACTTGTAAATAAAATTAGTTTTATTATTTCATGTAAACCATTTAATTTAATTGTTCTGTAACACAGATATGAAAAAGAATCCAGCTTTCCTGTTTTGAAGACAAAGCTTTTGATGCTGTACCTACTGACTAAAACTTCCAGAAGAAATAAACCTTTAGAAAATATTTTATCATTCATCAATCAAAATGCTACTGGTAACCATATTTAATAACATTATTAAAATTCGTATAATATTAGGAGTAAATAAAAACATATGTGTCTCATATTACTGTCCGATATTGTAAATAGTCCTCAGGAATAAGAGAACAGCTATTTCGAACAATACGGCAGAACAACGTTCCTCCTGTTGTTGATGGTAAACGTATACATTTAAATACAACAGTATTAATAGTACTTACATTTAATATAGTTACATAGTTAAGTTAAGAGGATTTACAAATTAGTGAAATTTTGTAAATGATTTTGCAGGGTTAACAGTAATACACAATTGTCCACGGGTACAAATATCAATAACTGAAGTATTTCAAGGTATGTTATAACACGCCGATGACGTGTTGGCTGTGCGTAAGGGCATAACAAAATAAGGGACCTCACACTTTGCTCGACGGCATAAAAACGCAATAGCGGCAGTACTGCTTTTAGTGACAAAATTCCATGCGAGAAATCACTGTGGAAATGAGCGTAGCAGTAAAGATAATCCACGCCGGAAACAACGATAGCACTAAAGGTGGATCTGATAAATAGGGAGAGCAGCGGTTCCGTTCTCTCTGTCGTAGGCCGTCAAAGTGGTTAGTCGTAGCAGTGTAATTCGTTCCGAAAAACAAGGAAAAGGAATTAGAAACAAAAATAAAACAAGTAAAAAAGCTAGAATTGGTCTAAGACCATTTCTTATGATACCCTAGATAAATGCCCGTATGAAATTTCGTATTGTCACCCTTCTGTGTAAGTTTGATTTTTGCAGTGGTTTTTCGCATATATTTCTAGAACGGTTCGTCGGACAGAAAAAATGATTATAACCAATTTTATAGGATTTCATATTCTGAAGAAGTTTTTAGTACAATAAAAATGTCTTGGACTGATCGTTTTCAAAGTATACATAAAAAACCTAAATTTTTATATGACAACACCAAGAACGGGTTTCCGATTTAGTCCATTTTTGAAATTTTTTTGCTAGTACAATGAGAACAGCACGTACCAAATTTCAGCTCTCTACATCGACGCGTTCCTAGGCAGTGTTCAAATATATAACGGAAAACAAAATTTTTGTATGGCAACCCTACGAAGGAGTTGCCCGATTTGTCTCATTTTCGAACTTAATTTTACTTTTTTTTTTAAAGTCCGTGTACAAAATTTCAGCTCTCTAAGTATACGCGTTCTCGAGTTATCGTGCGCACAGACAGACGGACGGACGGACGGACGGACGGACGGACGGACATGCAAAAAATTAAAATAACTTTTAATATTATGCGTGGGTGTCCAATTCATTTTGCTCTACCATCATTAGTTCGAGGTGTTACAAACGGAATGACAAACTTAGTATACCCCTATTGATTTCATCTAGGGTATAAAAGGAGAGGAAAGTTCCAGGCAGCCAGCCATCGTGCTATCAGGTGATTGTGTTTAAAGTTATTTTTTTATTCAGTTACAAATTCTCAAAGATTGGTACTTTCCACGCGATATCAATTAATTATTAATTATTAATTTTCGTTTGCTTGGGTATTGCTTTAGCCCATTTGTAATGACAAATAATTAGATCTCTGCATTGTGAACAATTAATTAATGAAATATCAAATATATATATTAAAGTGTGAGTGTGACAAGTAACATCCTGGTGTTTCATTACGAATAAGAGTTTCGTGGTACCTCATACAAAAAAAAAAACCACGTGGCGCCCATAATATTTGAACATTTCATTTTCAATCCAGCCCGTCTCCACTGAGCAATCACTCCTCTTTACGTGAAAGAACTGTGTACGTAACACAGCACCTACCATAACCGATAACAATTGAAGTACAGTAGTCCTTTTCACGATATAAAGTGTTCATTATTTAATTTAAGGATAAATCAAAAATTTTCGAATACTAATTTGATTTTATTTGTAATCCGCAGACTGACCACGAAGCTGAAAACTATATGAACTGAAACTTTTGGAAAAGTTCAGAGGAAAAATATTCAATTAAAACCAAAAAAGAATTAATTGGTTTTTAATTATATTTAAAAGTTAAAGAATTATTATATGTATCTCTTTAAAAAAAAAATACAAAATGTTTGAAAATATTTTTATCAATTAGAATAAGTTCTAGCAGCCATATTCTTATTTACCTTTTAATTAAAATATGCCATAAATGAATATATTTTAATTACGAGGTAAATAAAATATGATTTCTAACATAGATCCTAATTTTTAGTTTTATAGTTGTTATGTCTAAAATAAGAGACGGTAGCCACTACAATAAATGAATGCGAGTAGAAAAGTAGATGGTAATGACTATAATTAACTTTAAGTAAGTTGATTAGGTACAACTATATTTATAGCTAAACACAACTGCAGTCGCAACAAACAGAATAATTAGATGCAGACCTTAACAATATTGTTTTGACATCAAATAAATTTTGTCGTGCGAATCTATATTGTTTTCGATGTCTAGTTTTTATGGCTGTTTGAAATTATATTCGTGGCATATAGATTATCCTTTCACTGTGGGTAGCTATAAATAAAGGTAAAATTGAATTAGCGACACCCGAAACAGATTTTAGTTAGCCACACTTAGCTGCTAGATTGGTCTATTCTGCTAATATCTCATTGGAATCAACATAAAATATTTGCTTTAATTACGGTCAAACTAGAGCCACACACAGATGTACGGTTGCTTTTTCTCTCAATTAATGGTAGAAGTGAGTTTAATCGTTCTTTAATAAGATTAGTTCAATGAAAAGCTCGATTTGTGATGTGTTACGCGTCGGTATGACACATCCTTAGCACAAATGCTGTTTTATCGCCACATATCTTTGGCTATAGCTGCATTGAGATAAATCAGTCTGCAAGCCCCCTATAATTCAACAATCATTCATCTAAACTACTTCTAGGGATCTGTAATCCAATATACGTAGGTAAATCTTTCGTAAAAAAATCATTCACCGCTTGGTTTCATCTTGCATTGATGTCACCAGATAAGCAGCAACTAAACTTCAGAGGCTATTATTGCTTCAACAAACTAAGTGCGGGCTTGAATCCAGTGCTTTGATACCTGTTAGGTAGGTGCATGACGCTTATTTTTTGCAATTACTATTGACACAACTTCCGCGACGCATTTCTACTCGTCATTTTTGATCTATCTCTAAAAACACATACAGGGTGTTTCAGATAAGGATGTCATCCTTGCAGGGGATGATAAGGTAGCTTGAGAAACGAAAAAAATTGTATCGACAATTTTCAATTCACCTAATGGTTTTCGAGGAATTGGACTTAAAGGGATATTCCATCTTCAAAGTGGAGAGTTTTGCATTTTTGCTTATATCTTTAAAACTACACAACGATTGATAGAGATCTAGCACGCACTTTAAAGCAGAGAAATAATTCTTGAACTAAAACAGTTTTGAAGATTTCTATCAATCGTTGTGTAGTTTTAAGATATAAGCATAAATGCAAAGCTCTGCACTTTGAAGGTGGAATATGCCTTTAAGTCGACTTCCTCGAAAACCATTAGGACAATTGAAAATTGTCCGTACAATTTTTTTCGTTTCTCAAGCTACCCTATCATCCCCTGGAAGAATGACATCCTTATCTGAAACACCCTATATATCCAGTTGTTTGGCATAATTTCCCAATCCTTTCTACTAAGAATATTTTTAGAGAAGCTTTTATTGTAATTGAGTTGTGGAAAAGTTTAATCCATGGCAACTCATATACAGTTCCGGGTATAGATCGACAGTATTTTATTATAATCCTATAATACTGTTAATCTTTTATTTTTGGGGCGGTTTTTTAGAGTAAGTTCATAATACCATGATTATCTAGAGCATGCTATTAGAGTAGTGAACAAGAAAAACAGATCTGCCTAACCAGAGAAATTGTCAATTTTTATGTAAAGGTTTGGAATATATTTAAAGGCCCACATCTTGCTAAATATATGCTTGTTGACATAAAGCGCAATTATGCCTTTTTGATGCCATCATTTACATATGTTTGTCATCTAATCCACTTTAGAACGTAATATACCTAGCTCCTAAATATTTGGTTTCACTTTTTAATTCGATTGTGATGTTAGCCAGCTTGGAAAATTGAAAAATCGAAATCATTCTTTTTCCATATGGAAAAAAAACTAATTTGGTCTCTAATAAGTTTAGCTCAAGACCAAAGTATATTGCTCAATTAAGATGCTTTTGCAATTCTCCTCCGTTTACTTCAATAAGCGTTGATAGGAATTTTTCTGTGACTCAGAGAATGACTTATCAATATATGCTACAGCTTTTTGAATCCTTCTTTTTATAGTAAAATAAAAATTGCTAATAGTCAGATCCGGGATAAGAACCCTCCTTTTCGGAAAGTTCCTTTGCAAGCCTCCTAGTATTGTTACTCTAACTGAATTCCGGACTTATGTTTATGATGTTTTCTCGAAATTAATTCATTCCAATTGCAGTGGTTTATTTTTCTTCTTCTTTATAATTGCATTTTCAATCTTCAGCTTATCTCCATTTTATACAATAATTTGCTGCTTATATCTATACACCATGAGTCTGGAAGTCCTTGAAGAATTATTTTACGCACGGGCTATCTGGGTAAGTGCGAACAACAACCGAGGAGCAAAAGTAATGTAGTTGTCCAGCTTGATGACAAAATGGAGTGATACATAACTAACTCTGAAGCTTTTCCTCGGCGAGTCTTACATCTCCGCTAACAATTTGCTCTCTTAGTCCACTCGCTGACAGGTGTAACTTTTTATGTAGTTACGAAAAGCATCGGTCAATGTTCACATTGTTTGGATCACAGAACTGGATAGTGATGCGGATATTCTTTTTAACAGGTGTTAAGATCACATTAGATTAGTAAAAGTGTGTGCAGACGTTAGCATTGCAATCACTGCAACCTGCAAGATCTATTGTGTGTCGCCGTTAAATTTATTCTCTTTCTAGATTCAGACTGTTAATAAAGTATAGAACCATTCTTATTTTGACGTTCCACATGTAGTTTGCTGGAAGAAAAGCAAGTTCGTGATAGATTAATCCCAGCCTGGCCAATGCTTCGCAGTTGAAGGGCAAGTGCTTCGAGGTTTCATGAGCATCCTGACAGAATAACAGGTGTTTACAAACTGCAGATTTTATTATATTGTTGCCCCTTCTTGGTCTCGTATTGTGGCCATTCTTGTTCTCGTATTGGTGCCCAGCCTTCCTCCCGAAGCATAAGGTTATTTCCAGCCGAGTAATACCGATCCACTACTGCTCCACATATTACTTCATCGGTCTGGCAATGCTCATCGGTAGCTCCACTCTCCTCATTCTTTTTAATCTTGCTAAAATTGAAATGTCAGGCCAAAGTGCAGATTACTGGCGAAATTTTTATTTTATTTGTTCATAAGTCCATAAATTCCATAGCTGCGCTGACACAACTATCGTATCAGGATGAGGTGATTATACAACCCAGTGTTCCCAGATTCCCTCATTTTGGATATAAAAATCTCTTAAGATCCTTTAAGACTATATTTCAAAGAAATCTTTTAAAATACATTAAGAATGGGTTTGTAAAGTGACATAATCAATTTGGAACAAAATCATTTATTTCAGAACGAAATTATCACATTGAGTAAATCTATGGTAAATAAAAAAGTAAGAAGAATAAGTTCAGAAATATTTTTATCATTTGCGTAAAAGCCTTCACTTTTAGGGACTTTTTGATGCATTTATCTGGTAGAATGTCTATCTAGTTCAGATGTGCCACAAATTAGAATTTTTTTGCAAGCCTGTAAATTATTTGAAGATTCCAATGATAAGCAAATTTCAAAACTGCATTTAGCTTTTTTCGGTCATTGTACTTTTGAATCCAGGCTATATATATTTGCTTTCGTTTTTCAACCAGCAATCGGAAAATTTCTAAACATATTTTTTGTTTTCAACTTTTTTAAACTGTCTTATTTTTAATTTTTTTTTTTTTAGGTGTTGAAATTTAGAATTCCACATTTCCTGTAATGAAACAATATGTCATATTAATATGTAATGTTTCTTCCACTATTTACTATTTTGCTACTTTACTACTTTATTTCCAATACAAGATATTCACGTACACCGCAGCGCATTGGGGTAGGCTTATTATTACGTACTAAATATAACAGTATAGCATAGTGGCAGTACACAAGTCCCTCACAATCAAATAGAAACAGTCACTGGGCTCAGAAAATGTTTTGTACATGTGATATTAATAAAGAAAATTTGAAATTTCTTTAATATAAGGTTTCACCCGTCAAATCTGGGACAACCAACCATCACCGGACATCGCAAGGAGCTCGTTAATTGATGACCTTCATATGACATTAATCTCTGCTCATGAGCCCGATTCGATACCGTGCTATATTATGGTGGCGTCCTATTCTTCATATAGTTCTATCTATATTTGCTATTGGGTTTTATCGTGCGATACGTTCCAAAAGCATAAAAAAATTTCTTGACACCATACAGAAAAATTCTGATGATATTTTAATCTCATTAGACGTGGTATCGTTATATACCAATGTGGGCACAAAATTAGCTCTCCAAGTAATCACTTATTAGAAAACATTTAATAGAAAACGTGACTCCCATTGACAAGAAACTTTTCATGGAAATCATAAAGATTTGCGATGTTGATTGTAACTACTTTTCGTAAGACAAGCAATTATATATAAACAACAATTTGGACTGACCCTCTATCAGGTATCTTAGTAGACTTTGCGCTTGATCATGTTATTAATGAGACCCTTACTAACACCATACACAAGCCCACATTCATCAAGAAATATGGTACTATGGCATTATTTGCGCAATCATAGAGCAACACATAAATGAACTACTACACAATTTTAACTACATTGACAACAATTTAAAATTCATTTTAGAAACAGAAAACAACAACAAAGTATGATTCCTGGACATGTATATCAATAGGACAGAAGACCGAAAGATCATTAGGGATGGGTATTGCAAACCTTGCAGCTCAAACTGCATGATTAATTATTTTTCTAGCCTCCCACCTTTAACACAGCACAGACATTTGCAAACAGAGTCCTTGATCAAAGAAACAAAGAAATATAAGCACAACACACCGGCCAATAGCTCAACACAATTTCTCGAGTTAGATAATACCAACATCAAAATGTTCAAACTCATCCAAGCTCTCAGGAAATAAGACGCCATCTACAGACTGCTAATGATCAACTCAACATCACTTTCAAACCAATTAATAAGCTACACTGTAAAAAATATGCACAGTTATTGCAACATAGCTAAGGCATTTTTCTTCTAAAATGTAGGGATTATTCCCAAAAGTTTAGGGAATATTTATTACATTTTAGGGAATATTCCCTACATTTTAGGAAAAATACCTAAGCTTTGTGGCAACAATTGTGCATATTTTTTACAGTGTAAATAAATTTTACACAAGAACTAAAGATGATATTATAACACAGAAAAAAAGTAATGTAGTACAACGTCCAATGTGATAACTGCCCTAAATCTTACATCGGCCAAAAATTAAAAAAATCAAAAACCCCAACTGTCATCATAGGAGCAATACATAGAAAAACAGACACCCGACTCAGTACTGCCAACCCACTCAATTCACTGGAAGCAGGTCACATCTTCAATTTTGACCAGGCTTCCATCATCGACATAGAAGATTGTATAAGGAAGAGAGAGACAAAAGAAGCGTGTCACATTTATATCAGTAGGAAACACTTAATTAATATCATTCTAGATACAGAAATTATACACAAGTATTATTACATAAATTTAAATAACATTAACAAACACGGACATACACACAACAACCAAAAAGAATACATCAAAACAGAGAAATCCATAATTAGACAACTCACACAAACCAACAATCACACACACCGGCATTAATTTATTAAGAACTTCATCAAAGATCTGAGTACAAAAGTATACATAACAAAATAGTAAAAAGAAAAGTAACTCTAACTAAGCTGATTTTTTATTTGACGTTTTGAAAAATGAAAGTCAATGCAACCAAACTGACGGTTAAAGAGACGAGACATTGATGAAGTCGGCTCGTGCATGCCATAGTTTGTACTATGCTGGGGAACATTGAAGAAGTCGTAGTTCCTCAAGGAGCGCTCAGGAACAGATATATTATGAGAATTTAAGAGCTCAGGGGAATATATCGCTCCCTGTATACACTGAAACGCAAAAACAACTCTGGAAGTTTTACGTCTATTCTCGGGAGAATCCAAACGAAAGAGTTTAAGCCTGTCGTGGAGGTAGAATAATATGGTTATCTCAGTGAAGCCCACACAGGGCAAAATGAACGAATCTCCTATGCACAGCCTCGATTTATGTATACAGCATAGAAGGGAGACCAGATCGGACTGGCATACTACAAAATATGTCTAACGAATGTGCAGTAAAGGACCTTCGTCATGAATGGATCATTAAACTCATTCGACCATCTCTGTACAAACCCCAGAGTAGCATTAGCCCTGGCAACGATTGTGTCAATATGATCCTCGAAAGAAAGAAGGAAGACACCCAAATCTTTGGTTTTGTCAAGTCTGGTTAATATGTATCCATCTAAAGTATAACTGAAGTCGAGAGGCCTCCTTTTACGATTCACTTTTAGAAACAATGCGGAAGAGTTTGGCATCGTCAGTAAGGCAAAGTATTCTTGAATTAGCCAAAATCAGAGAAACATCATTAATGTAAATTATAAAAAGAAATGGTCCAAGATGGCTACCTTGAGGAACGCCAGAAGCATTATCTATTTCATCAGAAAGAGCTGCACGAAATATAACCCGCTGCGTGCGATCAGATAAATAAGAATGAAGCCAATTGATAAAGACAGTAGGAAAACCAAGCACAGTCAACTTGTGAATTAAGATTTTGTAATTGATTCGATCGAAAGCTTTACTAAAATCTCTGAAAGTACAATCGACTTGCTTTCCGCTTTCAAACTCTAATAAATTAGTCGTAGTAGATTTACCTTTCATAAAGCCATGCTGAAAGTAGCGCAGGAAAGGCTTACTGTGGAAATACATAACATCACAAACCAAGGCTTCAAATATCTTACCAATACAACTTAAATTAGCGACAAGTCTATAGATAGAAATATCGCACTTGTTGCCCTTCTTGCGCAAAGGAATAATCAAAGAAAGCTTCCACTGTTTTTTAAGAGTACCACAAGTTAAAGACAAATTAAGAAAATATCACAACACAGAAACGATGGACGTAGCACAATGTTTTATGAGCGTGGAACGAACACCATCCGGACCACTAGAAAAACTATCAGCTATGCTTGAAATATACTTGGAGTCTTGTTTAGGTTGGGTACACAAGGACGACCTCATTCTATATACATATTCGTTGTATGATTCAGTTAAACACGAAGTGTACTGTGAACGCAAATTAGAATAAGTTGAGGAACAGAATCTCCTCTAAGCTTTATTCTTTAAATTTTTAAGATGCTTCAAAGAGCCATTGAACCACGGTTGACAATTCGAAGTACGATTCAAATTAACAAGTGGCACACAGTGAGTAAAACAAAGAAATAGTATGTCATAAAACTAGTTCACAGCATTGTAAATGTGATGTTCACCCAGAACACTTGCCCAGTTAAATGCGGATAGCCATTCATTCATTTTATTAAAATCAGCATTTTTAAAGTTATAACAATACTCGTAGTTACTAGAAGCATTAGATGATGAAGTAACAGGATCAAAAAACAAAACTATATGTAGTGCTGGATGATGACATGTTTCAGGAACCAAAGGAGTTGAACAATGCTTGACGAGAGTTCCATTGGAATCAGAAGAAAATACCAGGTCAAGATAGCTTCTATTTAGTCATTAGTCCCGCCGCTAGACTGCATTAGGCCTTCAGAGATAATGTTGTCAATAAAAGAAATGGCATGTTGAGTAGTAGCCGAAAAAGAAGGCAGCAAGCCTTCGTCATCCTGAGAGTGTAGCCAGTAGGCAACAGTACCCAAGTAACAATTTTTCCAATTTTTGGTGACTGAAGGTGATGGGTAGTTTTATTAGGGGTATATAATGGTTACTCGGTTATATAAGAATTTCAGTGGTTATATAAGAGTTTTATAATATTACCAATTGGTGATGTAGTTATATTAGATTTTTTGAGGTTACTAATGGTTATCGTGGAAATAAGTTACTAATGGTTTTATAAGTTGGTGATGGAAATGTTTCAATCAGCAGCCTATATAATTTAGAGTAACCATTACTAGAAGGTATATAAGAAAGTTTTATAATTGTTTTGATCACCACGTTATAAACTTATTGGTAATAAGTGTTTATTGCGGTATCCGTGGTTACCCTTATATAACTCGACAACTTTCAGTAATTTAGGTGAATTTAATAAAAATTGGGAACTTTCGGTAATACATATACCCACTATAAAATATCGTAACATTTTTTGGTGGGTCTTTAGTAACTACGGTGATGGTTATAAAAACAAATTACTTTTAGTGTCGAATGGAGCCATTATAAAACTGTTGCTATTTATATAACATAATATAACCAAAGGGTATATAAGAACACTAACGTCTGTTTTTTGTGAGTATAATTAAGATATATAACATTACCAAAGGTTACACATTATGACTAAAGGTTATATAAGGACCACTTTCGAAGCATGGTAGTGCCTTTAGTTTATATAATAATTCTAGAAGTTTTATAAGGGTCATTCAGTTTATATAAAACTACTTGAAGTTTTGTAATGGTAATTTGTTCATTTAAGTAAAAGCCGCCATTTTTTCATCTGTCCACTGCAGATAAAAAAGAAAATGTCGGTTAAGACAATTTTTTCAATTGCAGATATATGGCTTCCGTTTTATTTGTATATGAAGAAAATACGTCTTTTTAGGTACATAACATTTCTAAAGTATTTTTGGAGCGGTCTGTATTTTTTAGAAGTATCTATGATGATATTCACAGTAAAATTTCAATTGCAGCTGAATTTAACCACATATGCCGAAAAATTGTACTTCTAAAATGTAAAAATATTAAACCCTTACATTATAAAAATACAATAAAAAAAAATCGAAATTCTATGTCAAGATAGGTTTCGTAAATATTTGCATATTATTGTTTTATAAAGGTAACGAAAAATAATTTCCCTAACATTTCTATCACTGAAAGTAATCAGTCTGAGAATTCCGAGCGTTGTGGAAACGTTACCATCACCATTATAAGCAAAGTTTATAAAGGTAACCGAAACATTACCGCAACCACTGCTATGACCAAAATAAATTTATCGAGAGCACCTTGGGTTATATAAGGGTTATATAAGAAGTTATATTAAGGTAACCAGAATATTTTGGTTACTCATTTTATAAAACTTTTAGTTATATAATGTTACCTAAATCAAGTCACGGTAACCTTTATATAATCCTCCATTTAAGCTCTATAAGGGGTTTATAGTGGTTACAAAGACATTTCGAGCACCAGTCTATATAACTTAAGCTATATAATTTGGTAATAGAAACCTTACGGTTCCTACTATATAAAAAAATTGTTTCTAGGGTAGGCAAATTAAAATCACCAAAAAGCAGCAATTCATCTGCAGGTAGCAAAATTTCAGTAAGCCAATCGATGCAAGAAGCCAGCAAGTCAAATATCTCAGCTGATGGGCATGGATGGATATAAACTTTAGCAATATATACGTTTTTGTGTGAAAGCCTGAGAGTCACACATATAAAGTCCAAATCGTCGGACTCAACAGAGTCGATTAACATGCATGGAACGTCGCAAAGCACTCCACTTCTAACAGGAGCATCCAGAGACAGACGATCGCGGTCACGGCGAAACACCATGAACTCGGGACCAAAAAGCTCTCCATCTGCAATCTTTCCACAGACCCAAGTCTCGGTCAGGCAGGCCACGTCGAAACAGGAATTAGTCGAACTTGTAAAAAATCGGATCGTCTTGGAACGAAGACCAGTTACATTGGCATAGTAGACGGATATTTCGCTAACAAGTTTTTTTGTCACAATAGAAGATCCAGAATGTCTCTTTGGAATAAATTCACGCACGATGGAATTGCCAGGGCCATATATCCGGAGAGAGGACCGCCTTAAACAGATTTTCGGGAAACAAAATCCTGAAGTACACAGAAAATGAGCGTTTCTCATGATCATGTCGAGCTGATATTTTCTTACAGGTAATCAAAGAGCTGGGAGTCCCGACACGTGAAGAAATATGTTTAACAATCTCCTCTTAGGTGCTGTCTGGATGTACTCTAGATACGAAAACACATTTAGGAAGCCTGGCTGGCCGCAACGTAACAACATCTCCAACTACAGGCGAAGTATCATTGGCGGAGGCACAATGCGCAACCGAAGCAGACTGCAGAGCACTGACATCCGAAACAGAAGCCTTCGTCCCCTCGTCAAACACCCTATCCATATTCGGAGATACCACAGTATCCACGCCCGAAGATTCAATTCGGTCAATGGAGGCCCCATCAGTATCCCAACAAATTTTCTGTCGAGCCACAGATAAACTCGAGGCAGTAGTAATGTTATTTGGACGGTTGCTATGGTTCCTTTGTCTCTGGCGACGATCTAATTTCGCTGAAGGAAATATTCTCGGAGGAGGGAGGAGTTGAAAAATGCGAATAGGAGAAGACTGTCGGGCTCAGGCTGTAGAGTTTCAGAACTGCGAGACTCCTTTAAATCTAAATTCCCAATGTCGTGAGCCAGAGAACTCAAGAGCACAGAATTCTTTAGTACGGTCGATGAACAAGACCCAATATCGCCCTTGACCTGCTTAATAGCGCGCCTGATATCATCTATGATAGGTAAAGCTTGCCCGTTGTTTGCGCTGGACGTTAAAGGTGCATCACATGGTATTACCCTACGCGATACCACAGTCAACATAACAATCAAAAACAGCTGACGCAGCTCAGTACATATCTAGTCTACAACGCATCTAATTTTCATTCTATAACGTCTTTGTTTTTTATGTTAATTTATTTATTCTTGCCGGCTATTTATTACATAAATGCAGTTTTTTCCGTTGTTTTTATACTCGAGTAGTTTGTTCACATAATTATACAAGGTAATCTAATTCTTTCATATATTTATATTCAAAAATTTCTCTCAATATGTTGAATGACCGATTAAATGTAATTTCACAGACCCCTTGAAAAGAACTCTAAAATTCAGAGTCGAAACGTCGGGAAAATTTCAATAAACCACAAACACAGATTTTTCTCACTGATCGGAGATCCCCAGAAAAGCCCACATCGTTGTTCATATTAAATGTTTCAGTAAATTTCGACATTACTGGGGAACTGTAGCACCCGAGTACAAATCTAAACACACATAAATGTTGAGGTTAAGGTGAAAATCTCACCAAGCTAAAAGCATTGCCGCGATAAATTTTTGTGTCGCATAGAAAGAGTAAGTATGTTCAGCAACAACCACTTTGCTCTAGCCAATCAGAGCTCTGTCGCTCTCGTGAACAAGCCCTTATTAGCAACCATTATCGAACACATTATGTTGTCCGATCCGAGAGACTAACAAGGAGAGAGCTAAGCAAAAGATTTTGCCTAAACTTAATTTATTATTTTTAAATAAGAGAAGGATTGGCTTGGAAAATCAATATCACAGTGATCTGTACAGAGGATTTTCGCTCCTTTTTGTACTGAGATATGTAATATTAACCGTCCGTGATGGATGATTGACTCTTTTCGCTGGATACTGAACCAAAATACTGGAGGGTACCAGTTAATTAATTGCATGACTTTAGCAAGAGGAAAGTAGGATAAAAGTATAACGACAGAGCAAATCACAGAGCAAATGGTAGGTACTCAGAGTAATTACTTTAACTACAATAATGGTATGTCTATTTATTGCTAAACGAATGTCAACTGCTCACTTGATAAATCAATTTCTGGCAGAGTTATATGTGAGAGAAATCGAACCTAGGTTAAAGCTTGACTACGACTGATCCCATGTAGAAGGTAAAAAAGTACTATAGCACCAGAATACGATTAATCGTAAATTGTCAACGCACTTCGGTAGGGAAATAATTGCTACTATTAATAATAATCGCACAAATTTTCTCGATCCCGTAAGGATCTTACAATAACTGTGTGGTTTGTATATATTTACATTGATATCCTACAGGTCCTAATAATAAGAAGTGACAGTCTAGGTAATCAAAGCTGATATTAATAGCCATCTTTTTAAATTGAATGTATGTCACTCATTTAGTTTTATCCTTATTTTGAATCCTTATATGTCTCAAAATATGTGACTTAATCGTATATGTATATATCTACGTCATTTCTTATTTTCTAGCTAGTGACGTCATTGACCTCAGCTGTTTCCTGGCTACAAGCGCATCCAGATTTCAATTATTTTCCACTTAGGTAAAAAAAAAAAACTTTTCAACCAACCAGAAATAACACCGCCTCCCCCCATTCAGTCAGAGTACAATAATATGCTGGAGGAAACTCATTTTCAAAATATTTTTTATCATTCACAGGTAGCTGGTAGCTTGCAATTCTAAACACTTTCAGCTGCTCGTTCTTAAATATAATAATTTTCGCAAATGCTTATTCATTGCAGAATGTGCCTGCATACAAATAGTGTTGCACAGCATCCCATCTACATTTACCTTGGGTTGAGATGAGATTTTGTGCAGAATGCGACTTCCAAGGAAGAAGGATGAGTTGTGCGGTTACAATAGGAAACCATTGCCACTGCCTTGAAAATTTGCGGCAATACTTGACGAAGATTGTGAAAATTGTTTTTGTGTGTTATGAAAATTTCTGTAATTGCTGTCCTTTGTGTTATCTGAGAGTAGTCCTCATGTTCGGAGACAATCTTCCATTCATTTCCACCCCGGACCTACAACAACTGTTCGAATAAACAGCGGTTGTACTTGTATCCTAGTTCCGCAAACCTTATATACCGAGTACACGTGTTGTGAATGGAATACTTGATAGCATGGCAAGAGGATTTTGTCCTCGTCTGTTTTCTATAGTCCAAGAAGTACTTTATTAGTTTCACAGACAAGTCGGAGAGCTTAAGGGGTCAAGTGGTTTGGCTGTGGCAAACGCTCTTCTGTCAAGCTGGTGTAAAATGGAGAAGGGGGATTATCTAGGTTGTAAAAAGGACGGCTTGGTCGGTTGCCTAATGATAAACGATTTCGAAATTATGAAAATTGTCACATTTGTTTCCTACCGCATTTATAGAATGAAAACGATTTGCGCTTCATATATGTAGAGAAAATGGTTCGAAAGACTTTTGGATAAGATAAAATCAAAGTAATTAAGAAGAGGTTCTAACTTTATTTTAACTCTAATGAACGGTTAGCAGTAGTCTTCTGGAAAATTTTTATTTAAAAAGTTAATCGTACTTTTTGAGAATGAATAGTTTTGGAAATTATTATAACTGCCTTAATGCAAGTGAAATATATATCTAATTCTGGAGTGGATAATAATGATCGAATCCAATTGAAAATGTCCGTAATATTACAAGTCTGAATATTTTTGCGTTTTGCTGATTTCATTGAAATAGGCTAGCTCTAAGTCTAACAGAAAATTTTACATTTATGAAAATATCCTGTGCACGTGAAGTAATTAATTTTACATAGCAATCTAAATTAAACATAAAACTTTGGCACTAGTCGATGCTTTAGTTTTACTAAATTGAACTTCGAATTTAAATTATTTACCTCGAAACAGTCGGAACACAATTGAACTTTACTAATGGTATCACAAAGTAGATACAAACAATACATCACAGCTAAATGGTCATTTTTGTTCAGTGCTGGTGGAAGCTGGAATGAAAACATCATTTTCGATGACCTCAACCTAAATTCCAACCTAGCAGTTCTGTGAAATTTGTGAGAATTGATTAGTTCTAATAATATTGGCAGAACTTTTATAGTAGCAAAGTTGAAGGGGAAGGAAAATTGATGGTATTAGAAATATAGTAACTAATCCCCGAACATAATAATTTCGGTTATACTAAGTAAATAATGAATTTATGAAGCTGGGCATAGTAGCGATTTTTTTTTTCGTATGCGAGAAGAAATTATAGAAATTAAAATTCATAAAATTTAAGTAGGTATAGTTACTAGTTATTTATAATAAAACCCTATGGGACTTTGGCAACAATTGGAACGCTTGTTTACATAAATATTGATTCATTCTCAAATATAATTTAAGTATAATCTCATTTTACAATTGAAACCTGAAGTTTAAAAATGTAAGGTGTTACGGAATAAATCATTTCACTTGCAATAGTTTACTTATTTTTAATTTTTCTGCTAACAGATAATTTCTGAGAAGTATCAAACTTTGTAAAACAATTTTCAAAGAGGATGCGAGCTAAGATGGCCTTGCTCTATGTTAGCAAAATAATTCGGTTTTTGATACGAAAAGGATATTCCGCCAAATACTACTTACTATCCCAGTAAAAAAAGCATTCAACCTCGGAATGGAAGGGAATTAGCTGTACACATTGATACAAACCTTTGTTTGGGCATTCTAAAGATCGGGAAGCAAGTCCCATATAAGGTCGTGTTTGCGTCACTAGATATTCAAAGGTCAAAGGTCGCGAAAATCGGTTTTTCGCAATTATCTCGTTTTTCATGAAAATACGTCATTCAATGTCATTATAAAACTTGTAGATTATAAAATTACCTACAATTTTTATTGCAACCATTTTTTTCTAGCTACAATCGTTTTCAA
Source organism: Dioctria linearis (assembly GCA_963930735.1). Lineage (NCBI taxonomy): Eukaryota > Metazoa > Arthropoda > Insecta > Diptera > Asilidae > Dioctria > Dioctria linearis. The sequence continues at coordinate 51,600,078 of OZ005742.1, read as the reverse complement.
GACGCAGCACGGAGAGTGCAAAGACGCATTCGTATACAGGCGTATATTATGAATTTATTCAAAGAATTTATAAATAATTATAATAACAATATAAATAATATTATTTTAATTGAATTATTATTTTAAATAATTAAATATATTCTTGGCCCCGCGTTCACATAACGTTATACGTCTGTATACGGATGTGCGCTTGCTCTCTCCGCGCTGTACCTTGAATACGGTTGTAGATACAAAAAAAATGCTTGCAATGGAAATTGTAGGTAATACTAAAATCTACAAGCTTTATAATGACTTTGAATGACGTATTTTCCATGGAAAACGAGATAATTGCCAAAAACCGATTTTCACTACATTTGACCTTGAATATCTGGTGACATAGACACGGGATTATATGAGACTTTTTTCCCAGTCTTTGGAATGCCCAAACAAAGGTTTGTACCAATTGAAAGCTTATTCGCTTCCATTTCGAGGTTTGCCACTCTTTTGGTCCTATTTGACTGGGTTATACCAACTGCTCAATTTATTCAACATCAGGAAAAATTACGAATACAACTCTCGTGGGTCATACGTGTTCCAAGCATATTTCACGTAAATATAAGTTTTTTTAAATAATAAAAAATTGTTTATTTTTATGACTGAATAAAGACTTAATTATTCCAGGTGAATTTATATACTATTAATAGACACTCTAATTCTTTACGTGTAAATAGCTACTTGCTACCTACGCTATAATTTTCTTTAACAGAAGTATTTTTTTTATGGGAGCGACTTCGTTCATTTGCCTTTCTTTTACGAAAACTCGAATCTGCAGCAAAAGTTGCCGATCTATGTATGCCTCTCCATCTAAGCCAAGAATCTGACCTTAATTTTTTTCGGGAGCTGCTTATAAATTTTGAAATTCAAATAAAAGTTTGTTGATGCTCATATTTTGTTTTTATTTATTGTTAAAGCAAGGCTCAAGGAATACATTCACTAATAAAGCGTGGATTTGGTCGTATGAGTAAACTATGGAGGCACAGTTCAACAATGTACTAATGTCTTGTAATTAAACTCAAATTCAAATTCAAATCAGTTCATGGATTAAAGGATCTAAGATGTTATAATCTTTTGATGATACAAAATTAGTTGGTAAGTTTCAAAGAAGAATGCAAAATTTTTATTAAAATAACAAAACAAGAAAAAACTAAATCTGCGAATCAAACTGGTTGACTAAAAAATCATAAAAAATTGATATAAGTATAAGCAAGGCAACTATTAAATTTTGCAAAAAAATGCAAGTGCTGGTTTTTATGTCATCTGTGTCCATGAAGCTTTCATGCAACAGCATGACGCGTTGTACGGCAGGCGGGGCACCACTTGTACAGCGCCGTAAGTCACTTAGTTTAGCCACTGTAGTGCTTAAGTGAGGTACTAGAAAAACCTCCCATTAAGTGGTGTAGATGATGTGTTCCGTGTTTTTATGTGTTTTGTTTCATTCAGTTACAAGTCCTGTTTAGTTTGTTAGTTTTGTTAGGCTCTTGCTGCCATCCTTACGACGAGCTGCTAGCCTGCGCATCAGGACAGCTCGTTAGATCTTGATACGAACTTTTACTACGTTGTATGATAAAATGGTTTATCAACAAATTTGGGGTTTAATTAAGGGGAAATGACCGTTTGACCCCTATTTGGCTTTACTTAACCAGTTTCGCTCCAGTCACGGAGCTCATCAGAAGTTTTCTAAACTGGCAAACGATCAGTTTGCTTCACTGTGTACATTTTCAGTGTACAATGTTGAAACTGTTCTATTACTGATTGTCAGATTTTTTATTTTCTAGTTATCCCCTATCTCACTTACTTATTTTAGATATTTCATGTGTCCCGATTGTATGTTTGTTTATTATCTTGTGCAATGTCATTCCTGTCATAGCACATGATTTTAAACACGCTCATACATATGTGACTATTTTATGCTCCTGCAGGAACTCTCTTTCTCGATTTGTCTCAGCAAGGATATATCTAAACTACTTTCCTGGTCATTCAAAACTGGCACAAATTTAAACAGGTAGCATTTAGTCAACACTAGAGTTTCATAAGTTGAGGTCGCGAAATATTAAACAGGGACGTCTATTGTAAATGACCTTATGAAGAAAAAGCAAATTTATCAGTGTCAGATGCGCAATTTCACCTAGAATATTTTTAATATGGTCGCAACAAGTCATGGAAGTGTTGAGGATAGTTCCTAGATTTCGAACACAGGTAACGTAAGGTAAAGCTGTGACATTTAGAAATATAGTTGGAACGGCGAGATATCAGGCCACTCACGATTTCAAATCATGCAATTTTATTTATTGTGATTTAAAAATAAATTGTTCTTCTTGGACTACTCAAAGATTCTCTTCAAGCCTGTTTTAGTTCTCTCAATACTGTCCGCTATCAGGCCAATCGGCCTATAGAAATATATGTTAGCGTCATCCACATACAGGTGTACTTTAGAGTCTCCTATTGCATTGTAGAGATCATTTATGTTCCTACTGAATAATAAGAGACCTATTTCTGAACCCTGAGGTACCACATTCGCGAGAAGCAAGCTTCCCGAAAATAGATCATGGACTTTGACTTCTTGAGATCATTCAATAAGAAAGCTTCCCATAAGTTCCGCCGAGGATGAGGCTGTTACCAGCTTTGAATCCTGGCTGCCACGGGGTGAGCATTTGTTTTGATTCCAAATAAAGTAAGATCTATTCATGCATGAGCATACAACACAACGATTGGTCGAAAATCGCCCGAGGCGGGTTTAGCAATCACGCTTTTCTAAATTTTTCTGAAATTGAGACGATGTCAAGGTCGCATTGAAAATATGGTGGATGGGATAAACGAGCCAGGGCGTTGTTTAATTGGGCCCACTGCCTCATACTTTACAGCATTAATGGCGCTAATAACCTGGACAGCACATGATGAGATCACCTTCAAAATCAGAGAATCTTAGAACTCGAAAAAGTGGTAGAAGTAACATCTGAATTAGCAGGAGTTGAGATATTATGAGAAGGAAAGTACATATTAAGGGAATCAGGATCAGTATCACACTCAGAGGTCTTTTTCCCAAACACGCCAGCATTTCTGATATTTTTCCATATTTCTATTTGCGCTAGATTGGTATCGAGTAAGAGGAAAAAATGTTTCCTCATAGTTTAAGTTTTATAAAGGATTCAAAAAATTCACCGATACTATTGCAGTTGCATTCCAGTCTGAGTTTTTTTGAGCATTATTTTATGAATTGTAAGTAAGAACTACTCTGACTAAGCTCCTAAATTTAATTTCTTTGTATAAATTCTCTGTTTCGATTAGATACCTACTTAAATATAACATCAGAAATCAATAAGTATTAAAAACACAAAATTAATTATTCCACTATAGCCAAGTTTAGCGTTCTTTTCAAAGATTTAACTTCATGAACTACTTTTTAAAAGCGAATTTCGTTGCAGTATACATTATATAGCGATAACCATAAACGTGTTTTAATCATATTCAACAGAACGATATGCTCCGCTTAATTTACTTAAATCGTTCCGACCTTGCTGCATTAAGAGAAAAGTAAATGTCGAGCAAACAAGGGCAGTTCAACTTCAAAACTTTAGGGTTCAATAGTTATAATGCACAGAGCCAATTCATTTTTCTAAGTAAATTTCAAGAGTGCTTGAGATATATTCAAGTTGCTCCTGAGTCAACATCGGTTACGGGTACCGAATTGCAATAAGGTCAATTACAGTCGATTGCCTTTGAGATGAAATTATTTAAAGTTTTTAAAGTGTTAAAGTTTTCCCATTATCTAATGCAAATGCTCTCATATCTCGATATCTTCCAGGTGCCGGTTATTGCAGAATTGCACTCCTTTAGTCAATAAATGTTCCGTAAGGAATTTCAAAGTTGTTATTTGGCTCTTTTATGTAATAAGATGGTTTAGTGATATTAGGGAAGATGCTTTCTTTACGATCCTGGAGCCCTTGTATAAACTCAACCCTGTGAAGTTCCTCCTTTGCTTTCATCAGGTGCATACAAGTGAAAGCCTGTGAGTGTGTATGTTTTATATGTAGGTATAAGTTTATCGTATTCCAATTTAGAAAATTTGATTCAAGTGCATATCTACATCACACAAGAAGGAAGTGGTCTATGCTGAAATTCATTTGTAATAACACGTATGTCGGTGAGGTGTACGAATATATTTTCTTTACCTTTCTTGTTTATGAGGCCTTTATTTTAATTCGTTGAGTTACATATAATCCGAATAATCCCAATGAGATTACGTACCGATTAAAATTCACGAATATTTTTCTAGAGTTTTAACTCAGAACTGATAGCCAATATTCTCAAAGCGGTTACTTCCATTGACTACACTACGTCAGAGTCAGTTTTAATATGAGTTTAATTTTTAGAACTCCTTCCAGGAGTGAATGGAGAGATAAGGACTTGTTTAAATTACTATCGACAAACACTTCTATTAATGTACTACTCTAAGACTGGAAGCGAGGTAGGTGACTTTTCTGAGCTATTTGACATATCAAAACTACGACTTTAAAGGATTATCTTATAGTAGGGTAAGATTTATGTCCTAGCTAAAATATTTCTTCATCATTCGTCGACACACAAGCCCGCTTTTGAGTGTTCGACTCGCTTACTACATCCTTTAAACAAGTAAAATAATGTCGTAATGACCTCGTCGCTCTAACTATAGTGGGAAAAAAGTCACTCGCCATGGGCTTCATATCATAGAGATATAAAAGGGAATAAAAATTGGCTAACGAACTGACTAAGCGGGATTCTGCTCCTCGCTGATGTCATGTGGAAAATGCCTACGTTCGGTTGAGCACTGTGAAAGGGGAAGTTTTTACACATTACGAATCACCATCACAATCCAAACCGAAGATAAAGACGGTCAGCACAGGTCATTAACTGTTTGGAAAATTTGCGGGAAGACTGAAGTATCCCTTCAATACACATTGCCATACGAGAGAGAATGTTTTATAAAAAGGACAGCCTTATTTAATCTCACGGCAAATCATAAAATTTGATAATATTATTTGTATTTGACAATTTCGGTTTGATTTTATTCGTATTTTTTTATTCGTTTGTTTTGCAAACGTTAATCATTCAACCACATTTTTAGCGATTTATGGTGAGTTAAAAGTGTAATTAGAACTTCCGTGAAATGCAATTTTATAACTTTAAAATTTATTTAAAAGTTGTGTATTTGTGTTTATTTGAATTTAAATTGAGTCCTTGGTTAAAAAAACTGATAGAGGACAAACGGGACAGTTGTACCCAAAGTTGTTCAATCAGAACAATAAAAAAGAGCCTGTCAGCATCGGCATATTTGCTTAACAATTTATTTCTTTTCTTCTTCACAATCTGCTGGTTGATTCAACACAAGTATAAGAAAATATATGAAATAACTTTTTAAATAAATAAATTTTGTAAATAAATTGCACTAAAAAGTAAAAAATACTTTTTTCTCTCTCAGTCATACAGAAAAGTTTCGTTGTAAAATAAGAAATTACATAATTTAGATTAAATCCTAAAAGTTTGGGCATCTGTAACTATAATCGCAATTGTCTAACTGCAACTAATTCCCGAACTTTTGAGATTTAATTATTTTTGAAAACTTTTCTTGTGTATAGGTATCACTGAGAAAGAAAAAATATTTTTTAGGTTTTACTGCAATTAGTTTACGAAAGATATTTATTTTGAAAGTTTTTTTCATATATTTTATTTTCTACTTTTTGGTCATAAATTCTGTACATTCTATCCACTCTCGACTCTCGAATCTCGCGTTTCGAATCTCTACTCTCGTATCATGCTTTAACTTAACTTAAACTTTTTTAACTTTTTTTTAGCTTTTTATAACTTTTTTAACGTTTTTAAATTTTTAACTTTTTAATTTTCTGAAATTTTTTTAACTTTTTAACGTTTTCAACTCGAGTCTCGCATCTCGATTCTCGATTTTCGAATCTAATCTCGACTCACCACTCTCGGCTCCAGACTCATATCACACACGGCTCAAGCTAGACAACCCCAAGGGTGGCAGTTATCACCCTCAGCCCAAAATCCCAAAACGTAGGAAATTATATCACTTATTTTAAATCAAAAAACCCCATGTAAGTCCATCCACGTTTACTACCCTAAAACTCTTTCTTCACGAACGGCACTGTCATGCGCTCAGGCGGTCAGAGGCAATGCTTTTTAGACAAGTGCTTGTGAGTTGACAAACGTTATTTAAAGAGAATTTAAAAGCACAAGTTATATTAATCCTACCAATAGCATTTTGTTTTTATTTCTAAAAATTTGTTAAATTCGCTAAATACAGTTTAATTTTTTTCGTATTTTTATTCGTTTGTTTTGCATTCACCCACGTATTTAGCGATTAATGATGAGTTAAAAGTTTAAGTAAAAAACTCCGTAAAATGTTAGTTTATTTCTTTAAAAAAATTGCTATAAAATAACTAAAGAATAAAGAAGATACAACATGACAATTCAGGGTGTTTCCCCATAGGAGGTGATAGTGCTCACCTAGCCTAACACCAGTTACACCCTATGTGCTATCTGCAGCTGTTAAAGAGTTATTAGCTCAACATCTATTCTGAAACCTATTCTCAAACCTAAATTTGTTCCCTTAGTCAATGAAAACACGTCATTTTAAAAAACTATCAGCTAATTTTGGTATGACATGAATAGGTTTCGAGCAAATAACTCTTTAATAGCTGCAGATCAAATTAAAGAAAAGAGTCTACAGTTTATAGTTTTTATAAAATAAAATTATGTTAACTGCCTTTTTGCAAAAAAAAAAACCTAAGCGGTCAAATAAAAAAAAAAAATAAAAAAATTCAAAATATTTTGTTTAGATCCTCGTAACTCCTGAGAAAAATAATAATATATATAGATAATTAATAATAATAATAATAAATAATAATAGATAAAATAGTTCATTCTGTTTTAGCGCTAAGCTAAACAAAACTAATGATGAAATAGGCAATCTTTGAGAAGAAAATAACCAAGCCGTCAGCCGTCCAGTCATCTACGCAGTATACCACAAGATGAGCTTTGAAGTAAAAACAGGCGATAGCCCGTATGGTTGTACCTAAGGTAAGCAGCCGGGTAAGCATCACTGTAAGCTAGCAATAAGCTGCGCTGTAAGCCTGATAATAAACGGCGGAATAAGTCAAAGATTAAGTTGCGCAGTAAGCTGCGCAGTAATCCTTATGGAGCAAGCCAGAGAGTACATAATCAGCGTAGTTAGTAGGCTTAGAAGCCATGCAGTAGATTAGGATTACTATTAAGGAATTAATCAATCAATCAAATTATGCACCGCCTTATTTATAGTTCATCCAACACTCCCGCACTTCCTAGGAACAGAAGTACTTTTTGGATTAAGTTTTTTTCGAACTCGGCTGGGGTTAAGAAGTATGGGCTAAGAGACCGGAATCTACAGTATGCAATGGTCTCGCAATCGAATAGGACATACTCCGTTCTTTTATTCTCCTCGAGACATAACCTACCTCAGTGGGTGCTATACCTATCCGATGCATATGTTTATTTAGTTCGCATTGTTCGGTTAGCCCTCCTGTAATGATTCTGAGTTGATTCCTAGACAGCCTCAAAAGATCCAGCCTCTTATTTGGAGAACGCTTTAATGAATCTTTTGGCTTGTCTGGATCTATAATTTAATTCCATCTTTGGTCCAATCGGTTCTGAATCCAGTTTTGAATGGTAAATTTTATGGTGTTGAAAGGGATACCGCAAAATGGTTTCGGTCCTATGAGGGGCATGGCTGCTCCATTTTTGCCCAGTGGATTTGCATATTTATTCTCATCAACTCCTGAGTGACCTGAATCCAATTAAAGTGTTAGGTGGTTTTTTAATTCTTGAATGTATTCCCACATTAACTTCATTTTGACCTTAGGTGATGAGATGGCTTTCAATGCTGCTCCGCTATCTACAAAATAATAAATTTTTCTGTTGGTGTAGGATCGGCTGAGTCTTTTGCATGCAAATCTAGTTATAGTATAAACTGTCGCCTGGAATATCGAGGCGTATGTTCCTAGCCTTTGATAGATATAAGCTCGTGGGCTTATACCGTATATTCCTGCTTCTGCTCCTTTCTAGATTTTAGAGCTGTCGGTGTACCAGATTAGGCCTTCATTTCCTAGATTCGTATCTATATCTTCCCTTTTTTAGTAACGACTATCCAATCTGATATCATTTCTAGTATTGGACTTGCATCTATTATTTCCATATAGTGCGTAGGGTGTTGGAGTTTCGTTCATTATATCCATCTGTTCGGGCTCTGTACATCATTGAGTGCTGGTAGTTTCAATAGTATCTCTACAGCGCTGCAAGTTGTTGTGTTCATAGCATCACTTACACTTAGACGGGCCATTTTTATAGCCTGTTTTGCTTTCTGATGGTTATCTTTTGTGTACCTTTGTTCAACCATGCTGCTGCAGTATAGCTGATCATTGGTCTAACTACTGATTTATATACCCAAATCATTATATTTGGTTTTAGTCTCCATGTTGAGTAAGTCAGTTTTTTACAGTTCCACAGCATTAGTAAGGTGCAAGTAGTAGTATTCCTCTGCAGCTAACTTTTTTCACATTTGTATTGGTGTCAGCATTAAACACTATCACTTATATTAAAGGATTTCCAATTCGCTTTAAGTAAATAAGCACATAAAGTAAATAAACGGCAGGCTTCAATTTGTCTTATTTTACATCAACTGAGCTTCAAAGCCAGATTCAGATTTTCCTATTAACTATTGTAGTAAGGCATGCAGTAAGCCGTCACAAAATCCGCGTAAAATGCTCTCACCTTATCCTGGATAAGGCACTCGAAGAATTTAAGAAACTCAGTTTAAGAATGTAGTTGTTTCTTTCACGCTTTCTCTTCTCGTCGTTCTCCCTATACTAGCAGAGAAAACCTTAAAATACCTGGAATCACAAAAGAAGTATTATAAAATTAGCATATAATGTTTTCCAGGTCTATATACGGTTATATTACATAAATATGTATAACCCTTTACGTATTAAATTCATTTGTATTTTTAATGTATGAATGTGTGAATTAAAATTCCTGCCATTTGCTCCGAACAATAATAATGTATTTTTAATTAACATCATGTGTAAATAGTTACACGCAATGTTAATCATTCCACCAAAGATTCCTATTCCAAAATAAGACGACAATTTTCATTTCTCACAATCTTCTGGAACAAAACAAAACTTTAAAACCCCAAGCGGAAACGGAAACTAACTAGACCGCTTGGCTTTTATGTTAAAACGTTGCCAACAATCTGAAATGCATTACAGCTAACAGCATACGAGCGATTAAGGTATACAGACAGGTATGCCTACTAATTATTTTGACACTTGAAGTGGGCCGTCACGATATCACAATTCATATAAAGAATTCAGAAAACTCATTTAAACTAACAGTAGCATTTAGATTTGTGATGTTTTTATATGATATTTTCCATCGCTTTATGAATTTTAGTTACTGTTTGAATCGATAGTATAAGTAGGGCTATTGAAATTCATCACAAACCAGATCATTTTCAACTACACACCTTACCGTTCGATCCTAATAATCTGAGTTAAACCGGCTGTCCGGAAAACGTAGAATATTCGTCTTTTACTAAAGTTCCGCTTCTACGTAAAACGTAAACCTAATTGGTTGTACGTGTATCTAAAAGGAAACCTTAGTCTATACGTGTGCAACGGAAAGATATCCTAATTTCTAATTTCGGTAATAGGTACTTGAAGAGCGGAAAACTAGAAGTAGTACGTGAACAACGGAATCTATTAGTAAGTACGTGTGCAACGGTAAACCATCCTGATCTCGTCTTGAAGTAATCATTTTACATTTATATTAGGGCGGTACATAAGAAGTATAGCATGAAGTTTGCAGTCAATCAGCAGGTGTCATTTAGACCCTTTGCTGCACTACCAAGAGACCTATTTTGACGTTTTACTACCGACCGACTGAAAGTATCGACGGTGGAGCAAACCCTCTGATACACAACCACATAGATAATTATGGTAATAGATCATCACACATGGGTAATTAAATATCATAATAAAGCAAATCACCTCAAGCTAATATAGGTATATAGGGATAATAATTAAACTTGATAAGAAAAAAACTGGCTTCTTTTATGCCTTGATGTAAGTTGACTTGCGCGAAGATAAATCAGTTTTGGTCGGAAGTTTAATGTACGTTTGAATCTTTTTACGTTTTCTACCTCCGATTGGTTGAATTAATTCTTTTAGTTGCAACATGCGCAGGATGTTTGACTAAGCAAACAGCACATGTATGTAAGTACGCTAATACTGCGCACACATATGCTATTGATACCATGATATTGATACCATGTCAAAGCTTTACCACGTAGTACAGCCGACCCTCAACACACGTTTATTTGTAGTATAGTTTGACATTCGCTGTCACTTAAATGTCAAAGTAGAAGTATTTTTGTAAGAATGTCAACAAACAAATTAATTTCATGTTATATGAATAATTTATTATTAATAAATTTTCCTGGTGATGTCAAATGTAAAGCTACAGTTAATAGAAATTAGGAGCAAAAGACGAACAGAACTTCATATAAAATTGTATATTTTAAATAATTCATGGGGTTAATCGGAGAGTGTGGATAAAGGTAATCTCTAGTTTTGAACTAAAATATACTTATAATAGCTCTGTTCATTTGTGTACCTTGTTTCAGAGTTCCCATATACTGGAGAGAACAAATTGGTCTGTCGATTGAGGCGAACTATTTGTACTGTTCGCTTCATTTAAGTCTTTCTGTGAAAATGTATGAGTCGTTCTTTTGCGAATCTCTTGTTCTGCTCTATTCTGAGGATACAAAAGAACACAGCTAATATTTATACTATATTATTTATATCCATATGCTCAAAATTCTCCATATTAGGGAAAAAATGTGCCCAAGATGTGGGACGATGATTCAGAGATCAATATTCAATAACTATACATATTACAAAATATGGTTAAATGAAGCAAAAAAATTAGAGACGCCCAATCAACCTCATTTCACAAGAATAGCTGGGCACACAGGAGTTGGAAATACATATAATAAGAAATATTTTGGAAAGTCATTATTATATTCTTACATTTTTTATTTTTTGTTTGACATGAAAAATTCTAACAATTTTTTACAAATTTTTATTTTCTAATTTTATTACGTGTTGTAGCAGATTTTGATGTCTCAGCCGCCGGAATTTTTCCAGCTGAAAATGAAGGCCCACCTGATGATGATAACACTGGGGTAGAGGACTGTACCCATGGCATAGACGTGGAAGATTCAGTTTAGATGGAGACCCTCCATACCTACCAGTTATTTATTTCACTTTTCTAACTAAACAAATGCATATTAATTATAATATATTAAAGCTTTGAATTGCTATTTACCAAGACCGATATTATTGATTCTTATTCGGACTTCTTCCACAGACAACACGAGCCCATAATTCTCTTGCAGCTCAGTTGCCATTTCATTTAAAATGTTCCTATTTTTCTGTTGCCCCCGCAATTTGCCAATTTTCCTTCGCCACACTTCTATTAATTTTGCGGTCCGGCTGCTGTACAACATTTTCCTCCTTTTATTAAAACTTGCACTCTCTATTTTCAACACAAATTTTTGGCTTGGCAAAAAAATGTCACATTTTGTTGTAACTTTTTCCCGCTATGTAAAATGACAGTGGTATCAGTAGAAAACTGTCTTTACTAGTTTTGAATATTAGGATACCAGCAAAAATTGTTGTGTTTCATTACTAGAAACGTTCATGATATATTGATATACCAGGTACTTTCTAGTTACACATCTAGTATTCTACGTACTGTTCGAACACCATGGCAACAATATAATATTTGTCTATGGTGTAACGTAGCACAAGTAAGTAAATGGCTTGGGATAGACTTAATCAGGGTAGGTGGATGTGTTGTACTCAAATTATGCCAAAGCAAAGATTGCATCAATATAAAGAGTTTCATCATTTCTCGGTTTTGTTCGTTTCCTCAAGACGTTCTTTTATATTCTGGGTGGTATGACTATTGAACAGCGTCATAAGACTATCTTATAGCCTCCTCCTTTTTCCATTACAGGTTTTCTCTAAGTTTTTATTCAGGTATTTCAGTAATTTTAAGTTTACCTGCCTATCCGGAGTCAAAACTCTAAGTTTATCAGTCTATCCATCTTTACAACTTTGCACAGCTATAAGGCATCAAAAGATATTGGTGGCAAGAGCTATCTGAATTCGGTTGAAAGTCTACAACAAACCTATGTGTAGTCTCCCACAGCAGCCTCCCACGTTTCCAGTCCGACAGCAGTTTTCTTCCACTATAAAGCAGTAATCAAATTAAAGTCAAGTAATTGTAAAAAAATTTCAACGTCATTAACTTTTATATAGATAATGATCCAGTACCAACTGAAGCTTGATGATCATCTGACACGAAATTGCAGTTCTGAGACCCATCTACGGAATAAAATTTGAGAACTTTTATAAATTTAAAAATTGATCACAATTAAGATTTTAGATCGTTTTGAATGCATTCATATTGGACCTAACCCATTTTTTATACTATATGGAAATGAGCTGAAAGTTAACAAAAAGTGGTCACTAATTTTAACACTCCTACTGTAGACGAACAGTAAATGTAGTTAAAAACCAATTGGAGTAATTTAAATTACTATCGTAATTTATCATTGACAAATTTGATTGTAAGTAATAAACGGATATAAATTATAGTGTAAACTATAATCAAACCTTTAATCCTTTGACAAATTTTACTACTCAATTCACAATCCATTATTTGACGATTTCATCTTTAATTTGCTCCAACACCTCTGAAATTTCCTTTCACACATTTAAATGGAATTCGAAACGACAAATTTCTTTGTTACAGCAATTTTCTCTAACAAAAGCTTACAACAGATTCTGCGTGCGGTAACCGAAACTAATGAACCACTTTAAAACGTCGCTGACAAATTGCTTAAATAAATTTTACCGCCGTACCCTCATTAATTAAGTTTTGTTACAACATCTCCAAACTATGTGTATGAGGTGAGTATATTTTCGCCTTGCTCAATATTTTGAGCGGCGGATGTTTTATTTTCACCCATTTGTAGTTGAAAGAATGTATATCAACCGACGACCCTTAATTAAATTCGAAGGGTTTTCTTAGGGAATCACAAGTTACTCTCTCATCGATAGAATTACGTGCCCATGTATACATAAGAACACCTGCATAGTTTTGCACATTCGTCTTGAGTCAAATTAAAACCATTTTCCTTAATGTTTCCACAATCACTTCAGAAACATAAAAAGTAAAAAACAAATTCTTTGAATTTTTCCCATTGGTACAAGTACTATCTTCTATGTTTGCGAAACGAAAGGCTTTCTACTCAGGAGAATGCTTTCACTTAGTTCTGAAAGGTAGGTACAACTGATACGCATACTTCAGAGAAAGATACGTATCTTATCTATGTAGAGTCGTATGATTTAAGGACGTCTCTGTCGATTCAATCACATCTCGGAAGTTTCTTGAGGTTAACACTAAAGCGCTTGTAAGTAGAGACGTGTGCTTGTGTATTCGACATGTAGCCAACGCATTGAAGCTTCTATTTCTGAGGAGTCCGTAGAGAGTGCTCAGAAGTTATAATTGGGTCTTATAGAATTTGGAAATTTAATAACGGGTTCAATTGCTTAACCACTTTATTGTTCTTAAGGAAAAGTTCTTAAAGATTTTCTACGTAGATTGTGTCGAAAAGTGATAATTTAGCTTAAAATGAAATAGAGGCAATCTAGCAGTTAATTATGCTCACAGACAAAAGTATTGTTTTTGAAGCTAGATGTTGGTATAATTTAAAATGAAGGGGTAGGTTATTTCACAGAGTGAGAGCTTCGGACAAAGGAAGCAGTAAAATGCGTCGATTGAGAAGTAGGCAGAGTTTCAGACGTCACCGTGTAAAAGCGGGTAAACCCAAATGATTGAAAGTTAGTGAAAAACTCTCGTCGGTGTAAATGCGTATAATGTGGTAGTGTGTCCATTCAATGCGTAGGACAAAATTTGAGTTTGGCGATCGGATAGCTGCAATCTGGATATCTTTTAGGTTAGGTTAGGTAAGAGGCGTGCCGTTACAAGAACTTAGCCTGCTTCACTTAGACCACCAATGGATCCTCCATTGCGCCCCTTGTTCTCATGCGATAACCTAAAAATTTGTCCTAAATCCATCCTGCTTTCCTTAGGAAACTCAGAATGTATTTGAACTCCTTAATTTGCAGCTACCAGGGACTTGAAAAGAAGTAGCTACCCAGTACCCTACCTGTTTTGTTCATCAGAGTGGGGCACTTGGAGAGTACGTGCTGGATAGATTCAATTTCCTCCGAGTCGTTACAACTCCTGCTGAAATCGTTCACTGCTGCACCCAGCTCTCTTGCATGGTCACCTATGGCCCAATGACCCGTAATGACAACTAGTAGATTCTTGAAATATGTTCTGCTGCCATTAAACAGTTCTCTTGTCCTGTTCCTGTAATATACGGGCCATAATTGCCTCGCGATATATCAGGTTTCTCTGCTGTTGCACTGTAGACTTGCCTTTCGATAGGCGTCCTTGACGATCTCCTCTTTGAAAGCTCCGATCGGGATCCTCATATAAGCTATTGCTGCGGAGCTATCCATTTCAGAGCCCACTTTGGCCAACTCATGTGCCATCTCTTGCCTGGAATATACCAACCTAGGCTCACCTTGTGTCGTGTAGTTAGTTCCTCAAGGTCAGTCTTGCATAACTGCACCAATTTTGATTTAACCAGCATAGCATCCAAAGTCCTAATAGCTGCTTGGCTCTTCGTGTGTATGCAGATGTGCCGGGTGAACTCTCTGCAAATGGATGCCAATATTATCGTCTGGAAAATTGCTACGAGCTCTGCCTGAATGACAGTACATTTGTCCGGCTGTCTTTAAGACTCGTCGTGACAGTCATGACATGCTAACACCTTATCCTTTCCATCCCAGTCACTCCTGTTAGGTATCGATACATTGACACTCTCACCAAAACTTAGGAAAGGTTTTTGATAGTAAGTTTCTTTGCTGCAATCACTGCAGTCTATCTTCCGGAGTATATTGGAATGCCCAAATCCTTACCCTCCTACCTTCCTGCAGTGGATATCTAGCGGCAGTAAATACATCATGACCTCCAGTGCTGCTGTGGGAGTGGTGCGCAGGCAACCCTTTATTCCAGCAGCGACCCGCTGTATTTTTTACAGCACATCTAGGTTATATTTCCTCGTCAGTGCCATCCACTAGACCGTGGAGCCGTATCAGAGGATCGGCCGAACTATGGCTGTGTACATACACTGTAGAAGGCGACACTGGCCTGCGTAACACATTCCTTCAAGCTAGCCTTCCAGCTCAGCTTGGAATCGAGTACAATTCCCAGATACTTTGCTTCGCTATGTTCCAATTTATGATATTTGTTATTAATATCTCCCAAATATCGAGCGTCCCAAATAAAGCTTCATTATAATAGTCGAATATATTAAGTAACTAAAATATAAAACTTTGGTAGAAGTCTACCGATGTGAATTAATTCAGATTCATTGTTCCTATCCTCATTATCATCTAAATTGGCCAATTAACTTCAGAAGAAAAATATTATTTGGAAGAAGCTGTAATTCCTCATGGTGTAGGTCGGCACAATTGCATTGCACCATGTAAGCATTCAGTAGCCAAAATAATTAAAGAGTTGTAACTTCAAATCGAAATACGGCAGCAGTATAAACGAAGTATTCCAAGAAATACCATGATGGACGAACTTTAAAACTTACGTTGTACTACCTCAACCCGATTAAGGGGGGTGCAAATCAAACAAATGTGAACTAAATAGGAGTATAATATAATAAGATTAGTCTCACGAAAGTGCAGCTTATATAAACGCCGTCGGCCAGTTTGGACCAACAAGCTCAACATGGAAATAGGTCTGTTATAATTAGCGTCAATGTGGTTGTCAAGGTAAAAGCTCGAATGGGAAATAGTCCCAAGATCTAGCAGAGAAAAATGGCAAGAAGCCATTGCTATCAGGAATACGCCCATTGATTTTCTTTCAAGCAAATGATTGAGCTAAGAGTTGGATCCCAGTGGTGGAAATGCTTCGCAACTTTATCAAAATTCTTAAACTAAGAGAAATCGTATAGTTAAAGTCAGAGGAAGAAAAAGAATAGACGCTGCTGTGGATTACTGAAAATATCAATCAAATCAGCAGTGGGAATTAATAATTTTATATTATAATAACCATGCTTTTGGTGATCGCGTCCATTACCGGTCCAAGAACATAGAAATGGAACACGTCTGTGGGGACTCACGATAAATGAATAGCGATTGGCGAACATCATCCGAACCACTTAGCAACAGGAAGCGATGACATACAAACTTATTCGCAAATATCAAGTTGGATGTCCTTCGATTGGCAAATTTATTGATAGTTGAATTTCACTATAATATATATAAATACCTATTACTATGGCTTTTTGCCGGGCAAACTTTATACTTGTTCAAGAAGGCAATTTTTTGGATTCTCTGGCACAACGGCATAAGCGAAAAAACAAAGCTATTTGTTATTCCATTACACAACCCATTGCATTTTGGGTGGCAAATTTTAAGTCATGGTTTTGACCCATCAGTAGGTCCCAAATAGTGAAATTGAGTGACTTGAAAAATCGATTCGTTTCGAATAAATCTGATTTCATTAACTTTTTTTCCAATTTTTCTCAATTTTTTCCGTTGTTTCATTTTTCATTTGGTTTTACGAGTCGCTCAATTTTGCTATTTGGGACCTCTTGATGAGTCCAAGCCATGACTTGAAATTTGCCACCCAAGATCAAATTGGTTATGTGACGGAATAACAAATAAATTTCATTTGCGCTTTTGCTGTTGTGTCGGAGAATCCAAAAAATTAACTTCTTGAACAAGTACTAAATATCTATATAAAACTAAAGTTATTTATTTTGTACTGCTTTTGATCGGGGTTTATCAATGTGAAAAAAGATGTTGCCTATTTTTTGGGAATCTCCGATCGTGAGGAAAAAATTTACAATTTTTTTTTAATTTCTTTGTTGCTTTATTTTAAAAAAGATGGCCCGACGTTTCGACTCTGTGGTTTTGAGTCCTTTTCTAGGGTCTGCAAGTTACATTGTTGTAAAAGTTTACAAAATCTAGTTAATAATATCGGAATATATAAAAAGCTATTTTACCTTACATATCTAAATGACACTAATCTGCTTAGAATAACGAAGAAAACGAAAAACACTACATTTATGCGATATATAAAAAACAAGAAGTAAATAAATTAACATAAAACAGTGACGTTATAACAATTACGATCACGAGAAAACCGGACTAAAAACGATAATGAACCATCATCAGCTGTTTTTCATTTTCATGTCAGATGTGGTGTGTTATTTTCTGGAATGTGTGCTTGCGTGTCTACGGTGTTGGTATTGGTTTGTTGTGTGTGTATGTGTCTATTTATTCTATTTAAAATTGTGTAATAATCTTTGTGTATTATTTCTGAATCTAATCTGATGTTAATTAAGTGTTTTCTATATATATATATGTGGCACGCTTCTTTTGTCTGTCTCTTCTTTTTGTTGTCCTCCGTGTCAATTATGGAAGCCTGTTAAAAATTGAAGATTTGACCTGTTTCCAACTAGTGTGTTGCCATTGCTGAGTTGGGTGTCAGTTTTTCTATGTATTGTTTATGTTGTGACAGTCGGGTTTTTAATTTCTTTGATGTTTGACCAATATATGATTTGGGGCAGTTATTACATTGAACCCTTTATACTAAATTACTTTTTTCTTGGGTTGTAATATCCTCTTTTGTTCTTGTGTATAATCTATTAAGTTTGTTAATTGGTTTGAATGTGATATTGAACTGATCATTAGCCGTCTGTAGATGTCGTCTTATTTCATGCGACATTGGGTAGATGTATGGGATAGATTTGAACATTTTAATGTTAGTGTTGTCTAACTCCAATATTTGTGTTCCTGAGCTGTTAGTCGGTGTGTTGTGTTTATATTTCTTTTTTGCTTTGTTGATGATTTTGTGTATTATATGTGGTGGATAATTGTTTTTTGTAAGAATATTACTGATGACTTGTCTATTCTTTGCATGGAACTTGTTGTGACTTAGCTTAAGACCTCTATTGGCAAAGGTCTGTGCTGTGTTGATTATTGTATTGTAAATTTTTTTCCTCACGATCGGAGATTCCGAAAAAATAGGCAACATCTTTTTTCACATAAAACTAAACAAAACAAAAACTTATATTTGGTTAAAATAAAAAAATCGGATAGAAAGATGTGCTCGATACACACGTGGATGAATAATTTATGGAGCAGAGGTGGCTGAGACTATATTCAGTGTTAATAATCCTGTAAATTTCTGGAAAACCAGGCGATATCCGAAGCGTTTATTTGAGTAAGAGTTATTTGATAAAAGCTGGGAAGACTCTCAACCTTCCCGGTGACCGTTATTATTATTAAGAGGTCGTGAGATGGGGAATCCAACACTTTTCTAGTCAGGCGCAGGACCGGATCTAGCAATGAAATTAAGGGAGGGGGTTATTATTAGATAGAGGAAAAAAAACAAACATCCAGCGCCGGAAGTCGCTTAGTTTACCCACCGCAGTACTGTAGTGAGGTCTAGGAAGGTTTCCGCATATTTTAATAGAATATGTAGTAGTGAACTGCAGGAGTCAGTCAAAGCAAACTTTTCTCAGTTTTACACACTGGCATATATAACATGGACTGCTCGATATGCTTTTTCATGCTGGTACAACATTTTGTGTCAAAACTAGTTTTATGTCGGTGACAGCTTTGAAAACCCGATTGGTGGGAAGTTGAAAAGTGTTTTTAATAAAATCTTTTCAAGTTCTGTTGAGAATCTTTGAATATATTGTCTTTGGTAAAACACTTTTCATCACTAATTAACCGAAATAATTAATTTAAAATCATTTATTTCGACGAACCCACTTATTTATTTGTTGTTTACAATTCTCTCTCAGTTGGTACTTGGAGCTTAGACCGAAAGAGAACGCTATATAGAAGTGAGCTCACTTTCTGCAGTGAATTTCTATGGATTCAGTCAGTCGATCTTATACATGTCAGTGGTTTTACATAAGAATGCTGCAAAGATTTTAGAATGTTAGGAGTTAAAACTAAGTGAGGGTTCTGATGTGGTAGTGAGGGAGGCTGTTTCGTGGCTTTGCGAAGTGTTTCTCAAGGAGTTTGGATCACCCAAACTTGGGGTCGCAAACTCAAATTCTGAGAAAACACATGCATACAATAAAATCAATAATATTCATTGAATTTTATTTTTTTTTTACATTTTTTAAGTCATGACCTCCACAACCCCCCCCCCCCCCTCCATAAATCCGCCTCTGTTTCAAGTTACTACGACCACTGGAATCATTTGTAATACTAATATTTAAATGCCCTAGTTCGTCCACTCGAACGTGTGGTCATTGCGAAAATTATTATGATGTTCTTAGGGCTTTACTTAACTTGTTCCGGAAAGTTAAAAAAATTCTCTGGATACGTACACGTTTTTCACAATGAGGCTTTGCGTTAAAAATGAAATGCTCAATCACATCTCTTTTTGCAATTTTCTCTTTTCACTATAACCTTAGGCTTTAAGCTAAAATATCCTTGACGTTATCTATATAATGAATTTATTTTAAAACTGAACAAAATTGGATTAGGATATTATGTCAGAACCTAATTGGTTCATGTAATTAATAGACAGCTGTAGTAATTTCGATATAGAAGGCGGTCAGTAATTAAGAACAATTTCCAGATAGCAACTTAACTACCAACAAGTATCCTGAAACAGTCAATCAATAATTCAATCAAGATTTCGAACTCCAGGTTTTCTATTGTTTCGTTCGCTATTCATTCCAGAGGTTTTCTTGTACAAGCCAAAAGGGGCAATTATTAGTTTCAGGTTACTGCACTATTTTATCTTTTAACTTGACAATTGCTTAACGATTCAATTGACATTGAAAGCGATTTGATTTTCCCTTCAAGTAATAAATTTAATCACTCTTTAGCAATTATTGGAGATATAGGGAGTCTTGCTATGAAATAAATTCATAGCGAATTTAGTCTAAATGAAATTGACTGAGTTTGCTGCCAAATTCGCAGCTCGAGAATTGAGTGGAAAAATACTTTTACAATCGAAAAATCTTTAAAAAAAAAAGGAATTTCTATGTAAAAGCAGGCGTTTCGTAATATCATGAACCATATTAATCATCAGTACGGCTTGGTTCTTGCCTGCTATTACGAAACGCCTGCTTTTACTTAGAAATTTATTTTTTAAAAGATTTTTGGATTGTAAAAGTATTTTTTCCACTATTAAAGATATATTTTCAATGATGCACAAAACTAAATATTATATCTATCATTAGCGTCTTCAGAAAATGTAGCCATTGAGACCATTTTTGAAACTGTATTTATTGTTTTCATTACAACATCGAGTAATTTTTGCTCTCTAGAGGGACTCCTTCTCAAACAGTATACATAATGAAAAAATAATTATTTGTAAGGCAACACTACGAAGGAGTTACCCGATTTATCCCATTTTAAATCTGAAAGCTACAATATGTAAATACGTTCTTGAGTTATCGTGAGGAGCAAGAGACAGACACACAAACGGATGGACATACGAACATGCAAAAATCAAAATAATTTTTAATATTATGCGTGGGTGGCCAAAATATTTTGCTTTATCAGCAATATTTCTATGGGTTACAAACAGAATGATAACCTTAGTAGGTAAACCCTATGAGACTTCATCTACGATATAAAAAGATTTAAAAGCAAGAGCTAGATTCTAGATGCGGTTTGGGGTTTTGCGTATAAAGGGATACTATTAAATAGTTGTTATTCTTTACCTTTTAAACAGCGTAGCGATAGTCAGTTTTCATATACACCAACGAGGTCAGAGAAGATGACATGTGAAAGTATTAAGCTGCAGGTGAACATCTAATCAACGACCGTAGAAGATAGTCAAATTGTAAAAAAAAAAGACTCAAAGCCTCCAAAGCTCCAAAGAGTATGAACCAGTAATGCGGGTGGCTGTTTCAAGTTTATTCTTGGTTGAAGATAGTATGTACATTGACCAATGCTATTGGAAAGTCACCAGTACTTTTAGAAGGCCTACGCCAAAACAAATAATTATGTTTGAACAAAAAAAAATAAAATGTGCTGGTTACTGGAGCAAGGGAGCAAATATGTAGAAGTCTCAAAATATGAGATCTGTCCAATAATACGCTATCGAAATCTAAAAGAAATGCTCTAGATTAATGGAGACCAAAAAACTGACGGTTCAAAATTATATTTTTTCTTGAATTTTTTTTGTAGTATGATATGTCCAAATTGGGCTCATAAATTATTAAGTTTGAATTCAAAATTTTAAAACTAATAACATTTTCGTTCACAGAGAAACTGGAGGAAAAACCCCAGTTGTGAGACATTTTAAATTTTTTTTTCCTTTTATATTTTTTATTTGAAATGTTTTGTTGTTTTTAATGAATTGCTTAAAAATAAATTTGTTAACAAAAATAAATTTAAAATGCTTTTTATTTCTTGTAGTATGGAAAAATTTAAAGAAAATGCTTCAAAAAATATTGCCTTTATTAGTTCCGAAGAAATTCTGTGGAATAACTCTGCAGAATATCCAAACAAACTCTCAAAAGAGTATCCGTGAAAATATCCACAAAACTTCCAAAGACATTGTTCTAATGATTTCCGAAGAAATTCTTTGGAATAAAAACGGCATACTTTCCTCAGACAGCGTAATTTTTACCCCTTGACATTCGCATAAAATTCTTTTGACAATCTTTGGAATATTCCATGGAACTCATTCTTCGGACAGGAAAAACGTCCGTGGGCTTGGTTTCTAGGGTTATTCTATCTAGACCCGGAATCGAGGAATAAACTTAAAGTAAAGTAATAATTATTTATCAAAAAAAGAAAAAAAAACAATCAACTTTAAACTCGGGTTGTCGGCGTAACTCAGTCTATTTACATTGAATCAATTTGCAGTTTAGTCAAAACTTAGCTTGCTAGACTAGCTTAAAGTTAAGCGTAGCCTTTTTTAGTTAAACTAATCAAGAAGAACTGTGTGAATTTTTGAAGAAAAATGGCATTATTTTTTCAATTCGCTTCTATTTTGGTAAAAAAAGAAAGAAAACAAAAAATGGCTACGCCTAACTGCAACTACATTTTTATATCACTGAAAATTATAAAATTCTTTTTTTCCTAACAAAACTGCAGAGCACAAACCAGAGCAGGATTTTTTCAAACAGACCTTCACGGGAGGACCTTTTGTACCATTAAATTAAAAATTTTATTTAAAAAAAATGTGTTTCAATAGTTTAAAAAAGGCTCTTGGTCCTCCTTAATCTACTACATGTTAATACTCTTTCAGATGTCCTTAGCAGGAAATATTTTGGGGATAGTTTCGAAAAATCTCTAAGAATCTTGCGCTGTTATAAACAAAATTACATAAGAACGATGTTACTTTATACGCACGTGACCCAATTATTGTTTATACCATTTATTGTCCTTCATCCCTGCGAAATCTACTTCCCACTTTTATTCTGCAGTATCGACAAGAGAGATTTGACCAGTGTAATTGCTGGCCAGGTCGTACTTTAAGATCATCATTGTACCACCAGGTGAGACACTTTAAACCTTATTTATTTTAATAGTTTTTTTTTATAGAACTTATTGTTTTAGATTTTTTCATATTCATATCTGGCACTACAAATGTATGCCAATTTTCAAGGTTAAATGGAGCTAGTAGTTTCCCTTCCCTTAAAATTAACAGTAAATTTCTTTTTAATACATTTAAAATTTGTAATAGCTTATTTATTACAGCTGTAAGATCTAGTCTCGAGCATAAGGGAGGGTGCCGGTTTAGCAAAGGATAACTCAGCTTTAAATTCAGTTCAAATATAAATTTTATTAAAGTAATTAACCTAAATATCAGAATTCATTTATTTTAATTCAAAAATTCTAATAATAACTTACAATCTAGTAAAACTACTAATACTATTAAAAATTCAACTAAAATTCAACAACAACAATGACGACAATTTGAAAAATCCAAAATAAAAATTCAATATAAAAATCTTGCTGCTTTGCCCACACTCTCTGTTCTTATTTTTATTCCTGGAAAGAAGATGAAGAAGGTTTTATTTCTTCGAAATTAGATAGTGACAAATTTAAGCACAGAGTAGGAATTTCTGAGAAAGAGAGCGACGATGTAGCAGAATTAAACTTCGGCTGCAACGTGCTGAAGCGTGTAAGCAGAATTATACTTCTGTTACAGTGAGTACTGAAATGCGTAGGCAGAATTATACTCCTGCTACAACATGCTGGGGCGTGTAAACAGAATTAAACTTCTGTTACACGATTGGGGATCAAGTGTCAGATTTTTGGGAGTGTGGATTTTAATAGAATTAGACTTCTATATGAAGGATAGAGCAAAATTATACTTTTGCTCCGAGGATGGGATTCAGATTAGACTCAGAAATTATAATGTGCGGCAAAATTGGATGTTGGATATGAGTAGAATTATACTTCAACAATAATAGAATTAAACTTCTATATGAAGGATAGAACAAAATTATACTTTTGTTCAAAGGATAGGAAACAGATTAGACTCTGGTGGAGGATGCTTTCCGATTAGACTCTGAAAACCGAATGGTGATTTTACTGCGGCTCGCCGCCTTTTTATAGCCGCCGTGAACAGCTATGTCCCAGTTTCATAATATGTTGCCCTGGCAACGCTTGGTTCGATGGTCCAAATTTGATTGTGGCGACACCAGCTGTTTGACGTAATGTCATTAGATGACATTACAAAAATATAAATATGCTGGAGGTGTATGATTTGGTGAGTTTGTAGTTAATTATATATATTTTAATTAAAATATTAATACTTTTTGAATAATTTTGGATAGAATGAACTCCGGGATGACTTGTGGGAGGGATTCGATGTGGTGAAACTCATTGTTTAGATAAGTATATTGAGTTCATTTACTATAAGTATGATTCGTTGTGCGGTTTTGTTTTTTTTTTTTTGTATTTTTTAGGACAAGGTGATTTCTTCGAGGGATGTAATTTGATGGCGGGATCTCAACGAAGGATCTATAAATATGTATGTGGACTGAACAACAGCTGTGTGTATAGCGTTACACAAATGCACTATTACATAGATACCTGGTTCGAGCTTGAAAGGATTGGATGAGATAGTAGTGTCCCCTAACTGTAGACAACTTTTCAGGAATATTTGGTTATAATTATATCCTAGACGAAATCTAAAGGCTATACTAAGTTTGTCATTCCATTTCTAACACCTAGAGATATTAATAGTACAGGAAAATGGATTAGACCCCCATGCATAAAATTAAAAGTTATTTTGATTTTTGCATATCCATCCGTCCGTCCGGCCCCTGTTACTCAAGATTACTAGAGAACGCGTGTAATAAAAAAAAGTAGAATTAAATTCAAAAATGGAACAAATCGGGTAACTCCTTCGTAGGGTTGCTATACAAAAACTTTGTTTTTACTGTATATTTGGACAGTACCTGAGAACGCGTCAACGTAGAACCCTGAAATTTCGAACATAGTGTTTTCATAAAAATAGAAAATGCAATTTCTAAAATGGACTAAATGGGGCTAAAAAGTGTTGCCATATAAATATTTTGACTTTGTACGTATACTGTGAAAATGATAAGTGCTAGACGTTTCTATTGTACTAAATATGAATATGATATCTTATAAAATTGGTTATAAAAATTTCTTCTGTCCGACAACCGTTTTAGAAATATATGCGAAAACCCGCATCAAAAATCAAACTTGCACAGATAGGTTGACCATACGAAATGACCAATTAGACCAATTCTGGTTATTTTAATTGTTTCTTAAAACATTTAGGCCCTTAGCACACGGATCTACTCAGTTGTGACGAACTGGTTGGTGATTCTAGTTGCGAACTGGTTAGTAACTGATGAATCGCACACGGAGCTACTTAAATAATTCGAATCACATTGCTTCAGTAGCAAGTCAAATCTCAATTTTTTTAAGTATTTATAATTAAATAATGTCCAGTGAATCAAGTGCCGAAGAGCATTTCCTCCTCTATTATTATTATTAAGGTAGGATACATAAGCAAAAAAGATTTTTGATTCATCCCTACATTGAAAGGAACAGAAACTGTAGACTATTCATCGCGGAAAATGAGTTGCATCAAACAGATGCAAAGTGTTTAGCATTCTATAGAATGTCTAAGGAGTCTTACCTTAATTTGGTACAAATCGTTGCTCCTTGCATTCAAAGGTCGAATACAAATGACAGAATACGTGAGCGCTGAAGAAATTTGTTTACAACTGATAGCTTGGAGACCAGCAAGACGTGTCGAAAGGAACTAATAACAAACGCAATGCAAATTGATTCCAAATAATACCGCAGTGACGCACTAGTTAACTAATTGGAAACTTAAAATAAATATTCATTACTTTATAGTTTTTTTTTTACTAGCTCCGCGCGCGAAGGACCTTATACTGTTCCATCTACTTTCGGTATTGGGGACCTTGTATCTTCAATAAATATACGAAAGGTGTTGGTACAAAGTTGGACTCTGAGTTGCCCAACTATGGACCATTAAAAATTTGTGTCCCAAAAATTCAAAATTAGGGAACGAAAACGGGACATTTATTTTAATATAAAATTCAGTTTTTAAATTTTTTGTATTTATAGTTTTATTAATTTTTTATTTCAAAACCAAATATCTTCAATTTCAGGGGTTTTGAAAATATCCCTTGATGCTGCTATTTTCTGAGTTTTTTTACTTTTAGAATTATCTTCTCTATTATAGTGTACATTTTGTCAGCGACATTCAGCCATTTCTAGAACGCTCCACATTAGAACAATTTTAGTCCATTATTGGGCACAAACTTCTCTTTTTTTTTTAAATTTCAAAATATCTTAAAAACTAAAAGCGATACTAATATGGATAAAAATTTATAACTAAAGTCAAGATATCAGAATATAGAAAAACATGTGTGTGATATTATACAATCGTTTATACTTACCGCTGTGGATTCGAAATCGATACTAACGAAATGCATAGCGTGGCATTGGATAGTTTGCAAACAAATAGCTATAAACACCAGACTGTCAATCAAAACCGCGAAACTGAACTTCCATCAAGCTAACACGGTTACAGTGGTCCATTGTTTGGCAATAGGTCCATAGTTAGTGAAATTGACGGTACTTAACTTAAAACTTCTTTTATGTCTATTATTTGTTCATATCAGCTTTTCTCCTAGAAGGCCTTTGAAGTAATTTGCATTGTGGCAGGTATCAGGCTAAAACTTTTGTCAATCTGATATTGAATTTCTTACTCTTGAGATGGGCTGATTAAACTCTAACATACCT
The DNA here is from genome assembly GCA_963930735.1 of Dioctria linearis. Classification (NCBI taxonomy): domain Eukaryota; kingdom Metazoa; phylum Arthropoda; class Insecta; order Diptera; family Asilidae; genus Dioctria; species Dioctria linearis. Next base: position 51,573,535 of record OZ005742.1, on the reverse strand, counting down.
TATGTAATAATAATTATATTGACATCCTTTACTCAAAATTATCATTTGAGTACATAATGAAAATATAAATATATAAATATGCGTGTCTGTACCCAGATAACGTAATTAAGAAACTAATCTAGTTATATAAGTAATGTTTATGAGGAGCATACTATAAATACTAATCTAATGTATCAGTGAATTTCTTTATAGGTAATTTAATTTACTTGAATTTCTAATCTTATTAAAATCATTGCAATATAACTTTATATTTAAATCTATGAGTGAAACTTTGCCTAATCAGCCTTTCTCTATCATTATCGAATTCGAATAAAACCTATTAAATGCTCTCATTTAAGTGATTCGATTCTGCAGATTCTAATACAACTTAGTGTATTTAATTTGACCATAGCACAATCATAGTTCGATTACATGCTGGACACAAAGTTCACTGATCATGCATAATCACTTGCATTAATTTATTATTAAGTCTGCAACTTAAAATACAATGAATATATACAAATCTATCAATTGTGCACTTAAGGTCGACGCCACTGAACATACATATGCAATTATTGTTATCAACAACGAATTTATTAGAATCACTGAAGAGAGCTCTAGATCGATACGATGCGAGAGATAACAGTTTGGCGGTAAAAATATTTGATCACTCTCGTTAAGTTAGTTAGTTAGTTGAGGAAGGTAGAGAACCAGCAGTGTGGACTTTCATTTTAGTATTATCCGAATTTTAGCCAGTTAGCAATATATATATAAACATCCAGTTTGTGCAATTAGTTCATTAAATTAAAACTAGAATAAATAGAACTTTGGAGTTTTTCATTTTAAGCTTCTACTCTGAATATAATCAGTGTTAATTACTGCAATTTTCATCAATGCGTTTAAATAAATTACGAACATAAGCTAAACATAATCAAAGAAATCAATGAAAAATAAATAAAAGTACATAAAGGTGTGAGCTTACTTTGCCAATTTTCCAATTTGTTCTGAGATTTATAATACATTAGTGAAAATACGAAAAATTCTGCTAAAAATAGAGTTTCCGCATTGACACTCCCTTCTTAGTGAAAAATGACATAAATTTAACTAGCAGTGACAGAATGAATATATTTATTTGTCCAATTTTGGCTTCAACATAACCAAACATCTCTTAAATTAATATACAAACCGAATTGAACAAATAAAATCGTCCTGAATTTAGCACATTAACACGTAATTCAAATAAAGTGTCCAGAATATGCCAATACGAACGTCTGCACAGAATGGCAATGGCGATGGACATTATCAGCTTCAGCCGATTCTGTAATTAATTTAATTACGAGCCCTGCCAAAGGCAAACACATTTGCAGATATTTGAAATCAGTCTACATGCAATATTTCAACCGCTGCAGCTTCCCATGAATTCAATTTGCACACTATTCAAGTAAATTTGAGTTTCCATTAGTATTCATGTGAGGGCGTGTGTAATTTTTACACATAAATTGATGGAAATGTTTTTAATGCAAACATAGCTGTAGGCTGTTGGTTTGTATAAAAAAATTCAACTGTGAGAGAAATCAATAGTGGAGGCGTTTTTGATACGAGGTATGACGATAAACACGTATATGAAATTTTACAAAACGAATAACGATCAATTTCAATTAACTGTATTCGAAATAGTATTTCCATTTGGGTTTACAAATTTTAATTACTAAAGTTCGAGCAAAGTAAAATTTAACGCGGTCTCCAAATTTTTCACATTAAAATTGCTGGTAAAATTTTGACATATCGCACCCTTGCGACAAAAGTAACACAAGGCAAAAAACTACGTTTTTCAGAAATAACGAAAAACTGTTTCCAAGAAAACAGAATCTTGTAGAGACATCAAAAGCTAAAATAAAAAATCCAGCTAAACAATAACAATAATGACTTTTGTTACTTTAGCCTTACAACCCTTAAAATCAATCAAAATCAACCTTTTCGACTTGTAACGTTTTATATTGCTATCTGACCCAAACAGAACTGTTATATTTTGAATTGGGACAGTTTTAATAATTTTTTTTTTAAATAAATATTGTGATGTGACATTGTTGATGATTCAGTTAGTGTTCCAAAATATTTTTTTAGAGTTGTGACAGGTCCTAATATTGATTTTTGCTCCAGGACATTTACTATTCAGGAAGCTTATGGAAGTAAAAAACGAATCTTAGTGAAAAAAAACTTTTATTTTATTACTAAAAAAACATAAGAAATTCAGCAGTAAGTGAAGAAAGTAATTACGCAATGACAGTTTAGTTTAAATCAAAAATATTTTTGAAAAATGATTCTTAATATTGTCGTTTAATTGTGCCTTTCTCACATAGAGATTGGAGAGCTCTTTTTTTCACTTCAGTTAAGGGAAATTTTTTCGAATATGCTTTAACTAACTGCACAGAACTGAAATCTTCTTTAGATCTTGTTTTTTTTACGATGACTTTTTTAAATTCAGCGTCTTCATATGACGTTTTATAAAAGAATTCTCGTGGGTGTGATTTTTCGACTCTGAGTACTTTAATATCATCCCAGTTGACTTTATTTCTCTCGACGTTTTGGGAAAAGTTATTGCCCCATTCTTCCTGTAGCAACTTGAAATCAAAAAAATTCTCATAAATCAATTCATATACTTGATATGGAGGGCCGTTCTTTTTAGCTGTTCGGATCAGCGTAGCATACTGATCTGGTATATATATTGGGCTGAATTTGAGGTGCCTACTTTACTGTTTCTCTATGACGCTGTGGACATTGTCACCCTCATTTGAGTATGTCCACAAATGAGAAATTTGTGCTCAATACTGCAGATATTGGATTTATGCAATGCATATGCGTATGCGGAAAGTAAATACTTGTTCTTTTGTTGCCCACAACAATTATCCGAATAAAAAATTATGTTAACATCTGATTTGTTTACCTTCTGTACTAACATTTTGATATAGTTAAGAACACAGCTCCCAATTACCACGGCACCACGTTTCCCTTCAGTTTCGTTCCAAAACTAACATTCCACATCCTTTGCATGCAAATCACTTATCGTAAAGTTAAAACAGTTTAGTTTACTTGTGTAATAAAATGAAGAAACCAAGCCTTTTGGTACTGGCATTACGGCTTGTAGGTCGTATACAGCAACGCACGTACCGTTCTGATTATTTTCATCAGAATCCTTTTCTTTACGGCACAATTCTTTCTCTTTAAGATGCAAATTGTATGTATCTACCAACTTTTGTTTTCCGTCATCATCTGCATTTTTATGCGATTCGCAGGTATCACACTGATCCTTCTTCGGTTTGTAGAAGGAGATGTTGAAATCGCCATTAAATATGTCCAAGAAACTACCTACACAAGTTGAACTACTGTCACACGATACATTGAAATTTGGATCTGCATCTGAATCGTCGGCGTCACTTTCGTTGCTATGAATGGGAGATACGCTGTAGTTTTGTTCATTAATTTTGGTCAAACGTAATTTGGTACAACGCTCAGCATTAGAGGACACTGTATAAATATTACTATCTTTGGTCTGAGAACTACTAGGAACCGTTGAAATCAGAACAGAATGTTCAATTTTCTCTGAAGCTTTAGGTGACTCACGTGCTTCTGATGTTATACTTCCATGCTCAGGATGTTTAGTTGGTATAGCTTCATTGTTTTTTGTCAAATTTGTAGAGTCACCTGCTTCTGTACACTTTTTCGAAATTGCTAGGTTTAACATTGTCATTGAGCGGCTTGAATGTATCATAATAATAATATTCTATAATTTGAAAAATAGAAACATTTATTCATCAAAAGTGACCTAATTCATAATATTATCAGCAGTTTAATTTACTTTGATTAGTTGAAGGGGCACAATTCCAATTAAAACAATTTCTACTTCAGATTATAATCAACAAAACTGTCGCAATTCTAAATGTTGCGTTTAGGAGACGAACGTTTTATTATCAAAAGTGGCACAACTCAAAATACTTCAGTTTTGAAATACGAAAATCACAAACACTCACAACGACTATCATGGCATAACTGATGATACAGCACTTTTGTACATTTAAGCATGCATTGACTGGAACATGAAAAACTACACAAATGCCACCTGATGGCTAAAATGTGAAGTTACGTTAATACGCTTTTGATGAATTATGAAACCATATTTACAGAATTCATTAATGGTAATAACTCAAAAATCAGTTTTTTTGACTTCTGTCACTTTTGTCGCAAGGGTGCGATATGTTAATTTGGATAAAACAAAGTGACAGTTGTTTAAAAATTTTATCGCTGAAAATCTTCAAACTGCTTATAACGTTTAGGTGAGCGTTTTTACAATTTACAATTAAAAATGCACTTAATTAATCTAAGAATTATTAAGGGAAATTAAATCCTTCAATAAGTTAACAAAACAAAATTTTCAAATTAAAATTAAATCCTTCAATAAATTCAAAAAACCAATCTGAAAATTGTCGCAGAAACAGGAAATGTCATAATTTTACCAGCAATTTAATGCTCCGCGCATTAAAATGTTCAGAAATATAAGTTGAGACACACAAAGCACAATCTGTCTTAAATTACAGTAATTTCGTATCCCCCATATAACGTGGGGATTCACCAGGTTATATTTCTGTTCTGTGAAATTTATAATGATCTGTACAATTCATAATCAATTTCGCGTACGTTTGCACGTTGTGTCAATTGTGTTCTTATAAAATTAAATTATATTATTTTATTAAATTTGTATATCTAGTTTTGAATTGTAACGATATTGATTATATACATTTCTACTGAAAGGTGTAGAAATTTTATTTTTATAATTTTTATTTTAAATAAAATATTTATTTCTCAGCCATGACAAGTGAAAACGACCTAAGTTAAAAAGGAAATTTATTTCTCTACAACAAAAAATTGATATTTTGGATCAGCTAAATAATGGTAAGTAATAAACAAAATGAAAGTACTATTAGGAATGTTGTAATGTCTAGATCGTTGCAGACCTTAAGTGAATCTTCACGTGTAAAAGATTCATTAATTCCAAAAACAGAAATATTTTTGATGATTTGGATAGAAGATTGCAATCGAAATAATATTCCTATAAATAGTTGTTAAAAGCAAAAGCTAAATTTTTTTTACTCATTTAAAGGTATTGGAAACTGTTTCTTCTGACGATCCAAAATCAAGTCATTTGGGCTCTAAGATCAATCAAATCTAATGCTGTCGGTCTGGGCAGTATTAATCTCAGTTTTTTCTCACAACTTCAACACAGCTATTACAACAGGAAGTTTCCCAACGCTATGAAAATTGACGGAAATGGTACCTGTGAAAAAACTTCCTAAGGTAAATCTACCGTCTGATTACAGACCTTTAGTATTTTGCCTGTTTTATCAAAAGTCCTTGAAAGGCTTCTTTTTGACCAGCTTATAGGTTATATTGAAATGTATGGACTCTTAAGCTCTGCCCAATCTGGATTTCGCGCCAAGCACAGTACAGTCTCAGTCTTACTAAATTTAGTTGAACATATTAGGAATAACACAGAGAATAATTTTGATTCGATAGATTTTAATATATTGTGCAATAAACTCAAAACTGAATACAAGCTTTCAAGCCCCACGCTAAAGCTTATGTACTCATATCTATCAGGCAGGCAACAGGCAGTTGTAAACAGAATAAAGTGTTCCCAGCTTAAATCATTATACTTGGGGGTACCAGAAGGGTCAATTTTGTGCTCTCTACTGTTTTGAATCTACATAAATGACCTAGTGAAAGTTCCTAGTCAGTGTTCCCTTAAAATTTATGCTGTGATGTCCAGTTGTGCTTATCTACAAGAATAGATGATCTGCATCTGAATGTGACCAAAGCCAATATGGATTTGGAACTTATTTCTAGCTGGGCAAAAATGAATAATCTTACTCTGAATCCTGCTAAGTCTCAATCTATAGTCATCTTTAAATATCACGTCGATACGTTTCATCTGCCTTGTATGTCTCTTAATGATTTGCATATTCCGTTCGCTGACTCAGTTCGGCATCTCAGGGTGTATTTTGATACATCTCTTAATTGGAAAAAGCACACAATTGTTCAGCTTGGAAAAATTTATGGTGGTTTAAAGGGCTTATGGCGACAGGCATCCCACACTCCTAAAGATACAAAGATTCGTCATGTCAAGGCTCTGTTACTACCAAATATAACTTACGGCTGTGAAGTTCTTGGCAACTTGAATGGTACATGTCGTAATAGGGTAATACGATAATGTTGCATATAACTCATGTTCAAGGTACATCTATGGGCTTTGTCGACGTGAACATATTTAAGAATACTCCAATAGTATACTAGGTTGCTCGCTTTATAATTATATATTATATTATTTAGAATTATTATTATATATATTTACACTTTGTTTTTCGTCTGCGGTGTTTGTGTGTGGAATACCATCCCATTTGAAATTAGAATAACCCGCTGTCTTGTTAGCTTCAAGAGATTGTCATTTATTCACTTTTCTAGTATGTAATCTTATCTTATTAGTGTTCATGAATTCAATTACTTAATTTCTCTAATTTCACTTATTACTTGCATTCATTAACTCTTGTAATATATATCTATCTCTAGTTTTGATTATAGTAAGTACAACGTATAACGAAATTTTTGTGTGACTCATAATTTTCTTTTTGTATTGAATTTACCTTGGAGTATTATAAAAACAATTAAATTTTATTATATACGTTGAACACTTGAACTTATATTCGAAACATTTAAATGCAATCCAGATATGAAATTACCTGAGATGTGGAAAGATTTCTCAATTTTAACCCTTTGCACTCCGGACTGTTTTTACAATGGGCTACCAGCTACTCCGGAATATAATCGTCCGTATGTCGTCGAGCTTTTGTGTGTGTTGAATGTGAGCTTATAACGCCAGATTTTGATGAAACTTTTACAGTTTGTATAGGATACCACGTATTTTTTCCCCTTACCATGCCCCACGACCCCGCTAGAGAGGTTAGAAAATCCGTGATTTTACAATGAAACGTTATTTTCAAAAAATCATATCTCGAGAACGAAGCAAACGATTTTTCTGATATAAATGCCGAATGAACATAATGCTTTATGTCTTTTACAAAAAAATATAGCAGTACTGAACGAAAATAAATATTGTTAATAATAGTACTTCGTGATTTTACGGAAACGGTGATTTAAAAATTCATAAAAAAAAATAGCTTTACGTGGGATGGCCATAGAGGAATGCGGTTTTTAGTTAAATTTGTGGTATTCGGTAGAAGAAGATAGATGAAGAAAAATTTGTCTTGGGGTTTGTGGGGGGGGGCTGTCATGTACCCCCCGAGCGGATGTCGGAAATGGTGCGTGTGGGGTATAAAATTATAGAGGGAAGAGAGTGAAATCGAGTGGAGAGGTTCTTGATCCTGTAAACTTCATACGGACGTTTTTAATGTTAAAAAAGGATTTTTTGGACTTTAGTCATATACACCCCGTTCCTTCATTTTGCATTTATATATATATATAGATATATATTCTTTCTTGCGAATGCATTAGCGGTCTGTTGTGAACGTTTTTTTGTTTGGGTGGCAGATCTCGTCGACGTAATGGATCTTCGCAAACACGAGATTAAAATAAAGCTATTTTTTCACCCCAACCCACTTCGCCTTTTCATAGAAATCTATCTCCTCCTACGCTTTTTAACCAACAAACTATGATTCTTATGTGATTGGATTCACAACTTAATTTATTGTTCCATAGGGTACTTTCGTTTTCGAAAATGGAGGGCGTAATTTCGAAAAAACACTTTTTTACCAAACTTGGTATTTACATACTTCTTGTTTGCGCGCTTCTTTTCCCCTATCGATTTTACCAGCAGGCGTAAGCTGTCGGAGGGGCGAGGCGGTAAAGTTTCAACTTCAAATATTATAGTTCATGAAGGAAGTGGCGTAGCTCGAAGTTTGAGGTCTTAAATGAAAGTTCCCAGCGGGGGCTTCATTGATATGAATTACAAGTCCGCCGTTGGGAAGGGGCGGAGTCTACGGTGGTGTCGGAATCACGATTTTTCCACCATACATATCCAAAAATGTAAATTCCTGAAGCTCCCACAAAAAGACACCGATTTAATTTTAACGGCCATTTTACTCTGGCCGCTTTAACTAAGCCATTTCACCTCGCTGCATAGGCATGTGGGTACTCAAAATGCAAAAAAAAATACTTATTTGAAAATGACTTAGATTAGTAAAATTTAGTCCTACCTCCCTTCCCGCCCAGTAAACATCTGGAATTTTTTGCAGGCCCTAAAAAACTCTATTCTATTCTATTTAAGTGTGTATAAGTGTATAAATCCATCTCCACCTCCTAATTCAGTTAAATGTACTAAGATTTCCAAAATTCCTTTTGATTATTTTTTGAGTGAAAAATTTGCTGAAAATTTTCTCTTTAGAAATTTTATGCATATTCGCTGCAGACAACAAGGCATTGTTGTCCAATATAAAATCAACGATGCCTCGACCTGATATAAGGAAGACCTCAAGTTTTTCTTAAAAATTTACTGGGCTCAACGTGTGTATGTACTTAGCTTTTGCGTGCCATAAATAGTTTTTGAGATAATCGAAAAAGAAAATAAATGCGTCCTTTTGAAGGAGTTGACTGAAAAAGTTGAGTTTTTTTTCCATTCGTGATTGTGAAGAATTTATGCGTCGAGGAAAAACTTCCCATGAAAAAAATGTTCACAGCAGTGCACTAATGCTGCTAAAAGAAAGAACTGATGAAATATATGCGAAATGTAGGAACTGAGGAAGAGGAGCCAGCTGTATGAAAATGGGCTCTTAGGTGGAAAAACGTTTCGATGAAGTTTTCTAATTGGAAAAAAATAAACCCACTCGATAGAACTCAGTGAGACCTTTCATTTGATATGCGATATGCCAAATTGAAAGGACCTCCTCCGGGGTACCCCCCCCGCACCCATACAATACCCCCTGTAAAAAGAAATCTTCAACAAATTGTAGCTGGCACGAAGTTGAGATGAACTGTGGAATCGATTTTCCAATCGGAATTAACCCTACCAAATTATAGGTGATTTACCATGCAAAAATCTAGTACCTAATTTAGAAAAAAGAGTAACGTATGTACTAAAAAAAGTGGGTATGGAAATCGAAGGGAAAGTGAAAACAAAGAATTATGCCGGTTTAGAAAGAAACTAGAAAGTATACTGCGTCCCTGCAGAGGGAAAACCGTTATTCTAGTACGTTTTCGGAAAATCTAGTACAAATTTTAATATGTTTTTATATGGATTTTGAGTACGCACACCGCTATGGTCCGAGGTGACATGGCTGAGTTATAAGCGCAAAACTAAATATCCCCAGCGTTTCCCCTCCCCCACCAAAAAAATCAAGAAACATAGTACCCTACTTGTCCTTCTAGGCGATTATCTAACAACCGCTATGAAATCAACTAAATCAGATGAGTTTCTTCGGAGATTGCGCCTGAAAACTTTTTTGTACATGTAGGTATAGACCGAAAAATTGAGAATTAGGCTCCCTCCATTCCGCCCCCTCGCCTACCAATGGAGTTAATATTTCTTTCTGTTCAAGAATTAAAGTCTTCGACATTAAACGCCTTTTGGAAAAATATTTGGCCTGAAATGGTTTTGCAAGAAAATTTTTTCGATTCTACAAGTATAAATATCGAACCTATAGTAAATATTGCTAAATCAGTGGGGTGGCGACATAGACAGACGAGATATTTATGAGTTAATAAATGACGCTGAAATTGTAGATGAGGAAGAGCTTGTACAATTAGCTGATGCATCTGACGCAAATATTATAAATAGTGCTGAAGAAAGCGCAATGCAGATTATTGACGAACTAGACGAAAATGTATGTATAGAAAACCTGAATGAAATAGTAAAATTGGGCAAACAATTGGAAATATTGGAACGATCTACTGAATTTAAAACAAATTTTCAATACTGTCTTGCACCATATGTAAAAATGCAGAAAAAAACGTAAAATAGAAAACGAAGAATCATTAGGTAGTGAAATTTTAATTTATACAGACGAACAAGAAGATTGCTCTTAAGTAAAGAAAATAACAAAATTTCAAAAAAAGAAACCTTTGAACATTCTATTTAAAAAAGATGTCGGTGGAGCGTTATTTCACATAGCTTCGACAGCGAATAAACATGTAATAAAACTGCTTCTGGAATTACTATGTAATTTATTTGAAATTAACTGTTTTTTAGTTACATACGTGTAAGTTTTTTATTTAAAATGTTCTTCGTTTAATTTTAATAAAACGCTCATATTTCGTTCATAACATAGTTTTTGCTTAATATTCGATTTGAACGCCCTTTAACGATAAAAGGTAAACGTGAATCATTTACATAACGCGTTATACGGGGTCATACGAGCTCGTTTTACGAGAATGCTCGTACAACGCGTTTACCTATAACGCGGAACTAATAAACCGTGTTATAGAGGGGACTGGAAAGTGAACATTAACTATTTCGGTTTAAAAACCTTTTTACTACAAATTTTGTACCCACATTTATAAAAAAAATTTTAAAGTCAAAGGCAGACAATATTCCGTTTTGTGTTAGGCTGTAAATCAATTTATTTTAGTATCGGTCACTCACAGGACTTTTTTTTTGTTGTTCATTTTATAGTTGAGCCCTAAAATAATATTTTTTGCTGAAATAGCTGTGTTCCATTGGCCTATGTAAAGAACTCCTTCTGCCTACTCGCAACTACTCATGCTCTTTGTCCGCGAGTAAATTAGCATTTTTTGCTAGGTGGTTTTGGATGCTAAGTGGTTATTGAAATGCCAGAGAGATGAATTTTAAAATTTGTAATGAACTGTTATAACTGGTTTTTTTTTATAAAGAAGCAAACAATTATTTTAACTCATCGAAAATAAGAGATTCATTGAAATTTATATATTATCTCTATGGGAATAAATACGGTAAAAACTTTAAGTATAATAAATATCCAACAGGGATGAACTTGTATCCATATATTTTCTTGGCATTATTTCTCGAAGAAAGTAGCTCGAATAGTAGTCTTTTCTTCGATTCATCGTCTTCCTCTCATCATCAGTTGAAAACTATTTGGAAGTTGTGGTCAAATATACAGACCGCCAATTCAAGGAGTATTTTCACGGCACTAGACAAATAACCCAACGACTAAATTTTAAATTAATATTGATTGATTATGTTTTTAGAACACTATAAGTCATTCACCGAAAAGGAACACCATGGCGGGCAAACTGCGGTAAGGCCAGATTGTGAAATTTTCTTGCAATTCGGTTTTTTGCGATCACGGAAAAATATAGGCAAATTTCAGACAGATTGAATGTGAACAAAACCTCTGTGTATCGAATATTGCACAGAATTGTGAAGTGGATAATTGAACAAAGTCACAACTACATAAAGTGGCCTACATAATTGCAAATGCATGGAAATCAGATAAGGATGAGAAATTCCTTCTGAGGAATAGGATCGATTGATGGAAGCCATATTAAAATCAACTCTCCGAAGAATGACAACAGGCAAGTGTACTACAATTATATATATATATATATATTCAAGGAAATGTCGATCCAGACAAAAACATTATCGATATATACTGCGGCGAACCTGGATCCATGCATGATGCCCGTTTCTGTAGAAAATCAAGACTTTACCGCAAATTAGATGAAAATCCGGAGTTAATAGTACCGGGTGATGTATTATTAGGTGACTCAGCCTATCCGGAAAATAACTACGTGGTGCCTGCAATCGAAGATTTTGGCAACCGAACAAGTAAATAATGAAGGTTCAATTATTTTTATTCAGCAACTAGGATTGTTGTGGAAAATGCATTCGGATAATTGAAATGCCGTTTTCGAAGACTTCAATTTTTTGAAAGTCCAAATATAGAATTCATTACAAACTGTGTTGTGAGTGCTTGGGTTCTACATAACATTTGCATTAAAGAAAACAATATAGAAATCGAATTGAATAACGAAGATGTCGTAGACGAAGCCAACGATGATGACCTACCACAACAAACCCAGCAAAATAATAGAATAAGGGACGAAATTTTTTCACAACTTGAGAACGTAGGCATGTTTATATAATACAACAATATTGTATTTATTTAAATAAAATATGAATAAATTATATTATATAAAAAATATAAGATACGTTCTTCGATATAAAATAAAACATTGCTTTAAAAAAAAGGTATTTCTATATCTAATTATAAACATTCGTTATTTACTATTTTGTAAAAAAGGAGTAATTCTATATGTCTTGCCTTCTTTGTTTTTTTTTTTTGATTATTTTGTAACAGTTCTCACTTCCTTTTTCTCCCTCCATAATTTTTTGATTATATTAGCTTCGTTTTAATTCGAGAGATGTTTCCTTCACTTTTTGACTGTGTCTCGCCTCGTTTTTATTGTTTCTTCCTCAGAGGCCATTGGTTGGAAATAGTTCGTCCATTTCGTTGAAATAAAATAATCTCGAAGTAATACAAGGTCCATTACTCGAGCCTTTGCAGAGAACTCCATTTGACCTCAATTTGATCGGCCGTAGCTGCAGAACCCTCAAATGTTTTATAAGTTATCTATAAAAATTTTGATATGGCATATTTCAAGTAACTTACAAGTACATGTAAAGCTTCCAAGTCTGTTAAAACATTGTTCCAGAAGTGAAGTACGGAAGTACTCATCCTGTTTTTGTAAGCTTAAATTAATGCTTTTCCCTCATTATATAGGTCCTGTTATTCATCATTTTATTTTCAGTAGCCTGTAATGAAATTAATTTGAGTAAGTGGAGAAAAACTATAGTTAATAATCATTAAAATTTTTATAACAAGCTTGATACAATAAAAAATACGGAGTACAACAAAAACATAACAGAAATGTCAGAAGTTGGAGGTTATGTTTCACTCTTTACAACACAAATTACAGCGTTCCATTCGGAAAGTGCTCGTGAGTACTTTACACAGCCGAATGGAACACAGCTAATATATACAATTATCACTTGAAATAAATATAGCTAAGAAAAGATAAATCTTCTCATATTTTTATACCCTAAAGGATTGTAAAAACCAAATTTCTTAGGAAATCTAGTACGTAGATCTTCAAAAGTCTGACGATTATATGAATAATGAGAGCAATAAAATATTTAATTAGTTCAAACATTTAAGAGAGTATGGAAAATGTTTTCCGCTTATTTATTATTTCCACGTATTTGATTTTAATATGCATAAAATTAAAAATAAAAAACAACTAGAAATTTTGACTTGCGAGATTTTTGTCTGGGTATGGTTTTTTGGTGAATTTCTTGAATTTTAAAAGATGTATCCACCCCTGGAAATCACATTTTCTAAGATAAGATAATTCTAATATGAATTACCGTTAGTACCTATATTATTGGCAAACTAATTATGGTATCGAGCAGTACATGCTTTTTAATAGTAGATAGCTAACGCATTTTCTTATCATTTCATTGAAGCCGGAGATCCCTTTGTCGTATTTACTTTAGAGTCTGCGATACTATTTTTTAATGTTACTGATAAAAGAAAAATAGGCTTAAAACTAATGTAAAAATTGGAGATACGAAAAGTATGTATACAATGCACAAGTCAGCTTTTGCCTACGAATATAATAGGAATATTATTGTTAGGTATTTTCATATGAAATTCATAGTAAAATCGCCATCAAGTATCATTAGTATTTGTGGTCTATATTTCAATAAAATATATCATGACTATAATATAAATAACTTCCACTTGAATTTCCTAAATGCATATAGCACCTTCATATCACTGTATTATATAAGATCATCAGGGGGCCCAAATAACTCCCTGCCGAGTTACAGAGTGATTAGTAAAATATTGTGACAGACTCCCAAAGTGGTTAGTCGAAATCAACCAAATCGGTCCAGAAACGGCCATCGGTAAATGCTCCTATCTCTCACCACAGTCTAGCTGTTATCATTACCTTCAGCCAGGCTCTGGTCTCTAGAAGACCTACTGAGATTTAGACGTGATTTTAAAAAACAAGTGTCCGCATCTGCGTACTCATTTGCTGTCCCTTGAGCTAAACGGGAAGACAATTGTCGGCTTTGGAGTTATACAAATACATCCTGGAAAAAGACTTTTTGGACATACATAAATCCATATGTGGAAATAGCGCTCCGAATGTTGCTGTGTAGATCAGGGTAAAACTGCTCGGCAGCATGGTCATTTTCAGTACTAAAAAAGTAAAGGACTATTTAAGATCCACCACCAAGGAGATGAGGCTTAATTCACTCTCTGTGCTGTACATCAGAAACGATGAACTGTGTGGACTATAGTGAGTTAATCTTCCCGTTTGAAGAAATGAAAGTTCGCGCATGGCAATCTAAGCATATGTATGCATGCAATGAACTCTCTTTGCATGTAATTTTGTAATTGCTGGTAGTATTTCTAAATCTGCTTGTTTATTTTCTAAGGTCGATGTACGTTAAATAAATAAAAAATAACGGTAACATTTTTGTTTTAATCAATTATTTAAAAAGAGGCTCTGGCTAAGATAACTGCCTAGGGGCCCTGGGTCTGCATATCCGTGCCTGATCATGTCTAGTGTAATGACAAATGACAGCAGATAAAACTCGACAAAAAAGACAGATGATGTAACAAACACTGGAAGCAGGAAAGTCATATACCAAATAGCTAAGGAGTTTACTGGTAAGTCCTCCAGAAAGATTAACCTACTCAAAGCGAAGATACAGGAGATGAAAAAAAATTAAGTCTAACGTTTTAACTCACATTATTGCATCGAGAACGGAAGAAATCTTCGAGTAAACATTGCTTGACTAGGATTATTGTATTAAAACTTGGAACGGAAGCTATGCAATAAAATTTCTTCTGTGAGCAGTTTACAAAAAAAAAAAAAAAATTAAAATTGCATCTTAAAAATAAATTGGTTAAGAGCGCTTCGGAGTTAAGGTTCCGTACCAAAACTTTATCAACGAAGAGTCGATCCACTGAATTCAAGTATATTTAAATATAAACCAAATTTAAATTTATAAGAGTTGGTCTTATTAAATGCTGTTTTATACGTTAACTAAAAATACATTTTTTATAGAACCAAGGTATTATACTAACTAAAAAAGGGGCAGTTTACCTGTTATATATGCATCAGTAGCCTGATAATATCACATTTCTAGATTTAGAAATCTAGACCTGTCGAAATAAGTCAGAAAGACCTATTCACGGTACATATTCTAATTAAATTTTTTCATATGTGCTATGACGTAATTGCCTCCACTAATGTATAGAAAAGACAGAGAGCGGAGGGAGATTATTGTATTCTCTCTGCTGTACCGCGAACCTAACATTCTGCCAAATTTTAAATTATTTGCAGATACATACATCAGCGATCTTATAAGGGTTCCATTTTTTTCTCTTTGTTGTACAGAACATTGAGTGTCTAACTGTAATAGAAATCTCCAAAAACTTTCTGTGTTACATAAAAGATGTCTCTGCTTACACCGAATTCAATAAAATTATATTGCGTTTGCCAGTCAATGAAGCTCTAAATTTTTTTCTCAGAAATTAATTGGATATTTTTACTTTAGAATTTATCTCATTAGTGGAGGCCGACACAGAATTAAAGTATTGATCTCTAAATAACTCCTGTCGGCCACCAAAGCTGAATAAAATTTCTAACGAAACATTTTTTGTAAATTTGCAAAAAAAAATTAATGCTTTTTTGCGCGTTTGCACTCATACAAATTTTTAGCGGCCCAAGCAGAGCTTGGCCTCCAATAATGCAGAAAAATTCTAAACAAAACCTTCCAATAAATTTCTAAAAAATAATTGAGGGCTTCCTTACAAATTGCGGACAATTTCCCTGAACCAATTTCCATAAAACAAATTTCCCTAAAAGGAATTTCCTTAAAAACAATTTCCCCAATAAGCGCGCGCTCATGCGGAAATTTTGTATTTAGGAAAAATTAAGGAAATTGCTTGTTAGTAAGATATCGTTATTACATATCAGCACCTCAATAAGCTTATGCTTAATATAGTTCGTTTCATTTTTGCTTCACCATGGCCAGGATCGACGACGAAGACGTAGTGAAACCGTAGCATAGCTCTACGTTTCTATTTTTTGTTTATTCATCAGTTTTTTTTGTATTTATCTTAATTTTGTTTGTATTTTTTATTAATTTCTAATTTTTTTCTTAATTTCAATAATTTTTACTATAATTAAACAATTTCATTTGTATTTTTTTTTCATTTTATTGTGTTTTTTGCTAAAAATTTTTACCAAACACAATTTATTTACGACTCTTCGAATTGATAAACAGGAGAGCCCATGCGCATGGTTTTGGGAAATTCTTAAGGCTTAAACACAATTGCGACGAATGGAACAGATTCCTATGCAATATACGCTCCATAAAACGTTCCTAGAAAATTTTTTGTTATTATTGCAATAGTCGTCATCCGACGTAACTGTGTTTAAGGCTTTATTTAGGGAAAATTAAGGAAATTTCTTTCATGGAAATTGTTTTAGGGAAATTGGTTTTAAGGAAATCGGTTTTAGGGAAATTACTTTATGGGAACTCTTCGGATACCCTTTCTTTCATCAGATCGAGCGACAAGGCAATGTTGATTTTTTATTGGACCGAGGCATTTCTCTCTTACCATTTGCTTACCTCGCAAGTGGAGGCATTGCCGATTTTTTTATACGATATTAACGCCATGAAAGCTCGTACATTGTAATCTGGAGGAAATATCTATTTACTTCATAATTAATGACGGAACCATAAAATGTCAATATCATTTCACACAGATGTTAACTGATATGTATCTAAGTTTCCATGAAAAAATAAATCGGCACATAACAGATATACCAGGGCTATTTGTACATGTTTCGACAATATCACAGTGATAGTCGTTTCCGGAATCATAGGTGCAGCAAAATACACACAGTTAAATAGATTAAATAGCCTAAATCCTATTCATTCTTCATATAAATCACTTACAAATATGTAGGTATGTGAAATGAAAATTTTTATAAAAACATTTTGGCATATACAGGTCCTTGAAACTTTTTAAGATGTCACCGTATGTGCTTTAAAATGAAGTTAAAACTTTAAGCTAGTTTTCGAAAATGTGAAAAAAACTCCTTGCAAACGCATTAAACTGAAAACTTCCGAAGAATTATTGGTTTTTCCTTGACATTTCCTTTCACTATAAATTTTCCTTGTTATAAATGTTACCTTAGTCGAAGGTCCAAGTACGTAGATAGAACGTTCTCAGAGCAATGTGTCAGTGTGTGAGGCAATCCTATATTCGTGTAACACGCTAAGGAAGAGCTGTCAGTAGTAAATTTTTATAGTTCATAGATTATCTGATTCATGGTGACACCATTTAAAGGTGAAATATTTTAAGTTCATCTTACCTAAAACAATGGTATTTATTTCATCGTAAAATAAGTGGTTCCTGTGATTTTTGAGTAATTAATTTTCCGCTCTTTCTGCAGTTAATGTTAGAAAATACAGTTAGAAAATAATGAAGCCTTTAAGATTATTAGCAGAAGCAATTTGATTGATAAAAATGTATTAATTGCTCATTTGTACGCATTACTCTATGTAATCAATGATTTCACACATTTCGTGTCGCTATTAGGTGACTTAAAGCTTGAGGAAGATGAAGTTATGATTAGTTCCGATGTAGAATCACTGCTTATCAATATGCCTATACAGGAAGTGCTAAGTGTTATTCAACCGATTATTTCATTCTCCGACGTCCTTCACGTCCACACATTAAAGTATATGGTAAAATCAAGTGCGGGCTCAATATCGTGGTTAGCCTTAACAAAAACCTGACTCCAGACAAAATATCATTGAATGCTAAGATAAAAATTATATTTTCGAATAAATTTTTTTGCAGATTTGCTAAAGAATTAGCACATAAATCCTGAGTAATTCCAATTGTTTTTTTGTATCATTTTTACGAGAGTAGCGTAGCGGACAAAGGGGTCCTACATCCCTATTAATTTTTCGAGTATAACATTTTTCAATTAGGCAGGGAATTAGCCAATAATTAGAATATAGATTCTGGATGAACTAAAATTATTTTGATAAAATTTTCACTATGGTCGGGTGAAGGACGATGTCACTCTGTATCTTCCCTTTTGATCTTTTAAAATCTCATTAAATTTTTAGATTTGGCAAAGAATTAGTACATAATTAGCACATAAATCCTGTATGAATCAAAAATTTGTTCACAGAATTAATACTAGGGTAGCATGTAGCTTGAAGTCGTCCGCACCCAGCATTTTGAATATTTTAAAAAGCTATTAATTTTTCAATTTGCCACATAATTAACACATAATTTTCTCATGTTTTGTTTTTCCGGGTCGTTTTGTGCGGCGAAGGAGGGGGGGGGGGGGGAGGGCTAGACGGGCCCGAATAAATGGCTGCTTCTTTAATGTTGGGAGGGTGCTTAGCAGAACCTCGATGCCAACCTTATTCATAGTGTTGGTATAGTCGTCCACATAATAAAAGCGAAAAAAAAAACAAGAAACCCCTGTGGCTATGCCTAACTGAATATACATTTTTTTCATTAAAAGAAAACTAATTTTAGCTATGACGTATTTCCACCCTTCTATTATTTCTCCGAATTGATTTACTTTTCGTTTATTTATGATTTTTCGGTTGTAGATATGTGTAAATAAATAAAATATTATATATAAATTTAAAAAACTTTAAGAATGAATTTAAGCATAAAGAGAAAAATACTGTAAATAACACAAGTAAAAATCTCATCGCATTCTTAGCCACCTTGAACTATAGTAAATTGTTATAGGATACATAAATGTATTGAAAATTTAAGTATATAAGTTAAGTTTAATACATTCCCGGCAAAAATTGTATTAATTTAAATATTTTTATAAAATTAGATAAAAAAATAAAGAAAACATTGCAACTATACATTTGTATAATTTAAGGTTAAGTATATATATAAATATAATTAAATCGATGTCGTCGGCAGGAGTTGTGCAAGCTAAGAAGGAATAAATATGTATCCGTAGCCAATCCGAACTATTATTTTATGTGAGAAGCTAAATAATGCGATCGAGAAATGTATATTGTCCACCTGAATGTTTTTCTGCTGACCGACCTTCAGTGATTGAATCATTGCTCGCAATTTGTCTCGCGCCAATATAATAATTTTATTGTTTCCGACGATTTCAATATCAACATATTGTATTCCAAAAATAGATCCACGGAATTTATTCACTTCATGCAGTCTCTAAATCTTAATGCCGTCAACTCTCTGTCAACATTTTTTAATACTTCTAGGCCTTGATTTATTTTTAACAACCGATAAATGTCGAGTCCGTTTTTATAATCAAATGGACTCTCTTAGTTCCCTTGATCATGACATACCCTTCATTTCTTACGACTTTGTTATTCAGTGTCCGGAGCGTGCAGGTTGCTTCTCATTTATAGATTTTAATAATATAGACATAAATGGCATAATTCAGGAGTGCTCTGACCTGTATTGGGATAGAATAAGAGTTCTTAGCTTTGTCAATGATCAAGTTGCTGTTTTTGAAAGCCTTTGCAGCTATCTGTACGATAAATACGTACCTGTTCGGACCAAGGGGATTACTTCAAATGCGTATCCCTGGCACACTGCAGAAATCCGGATTCTATTGCAAAGCGTGAATATTTCTACAAACAATTTAGGCGACTCAAAATGCTGTACACTCGATCTCTGTATAAATCTGCCCGTAAGAGAGTAACCACTGCTATCCGTAGGGCAAAATGTCACTACTGTGGCACTAAATTCGAGCTCTTTGTACCCGCTTCTGTGTCCTTTGTCTAATTTACATAATAGCAACTCATTGGCTCATCCTGTGAACCACTTTAAACACCATGACGATTGCTGCTCCTGGAATTGATTACCAAGAGCTCGTAATAGCACTATTCTCTGTCAAATCTGAATCTGTAAGCCCTGTAATCTCACCTAAATTCAAAAAAAATATTGTTTCTCTATATACTAAGGCAAATATCCTGCACTTACTAAATCATTGCCTTACATCACTTTCCCTACTAACTGGAAATTGGCAACGATTTTGCGTATTCTTAAAAAGTCTTCAGTCGCTACAGCATCTGATCGTCGCCCTATTAATATTTTGTGCTTCTTAGCCAAAGTACTAGAAAAAATAATGTATGGGCAAATTCTAGCATATGTCGAAAGTAATAACTTGCTGACACGCTGGCAGTCAGATTTCCGCACAAATCGAAATTGTGAAACAGACCAATTAAATCATATTACGGAACTGCAGAAATGCCTGAATAAAGTCGAGGCTGGCATTCTCGTATTACTTGATTTCTCCAAGGTTTTTGATAGAGTCAAATTCTGAAGGCTACTCTTGAAGTTATTCAATAAATTTGGTTTATTCTAGTCGGCTTTTAACTTGATCAAAAGCTTCCTCACGCGAAGATGCCAATAAGTTCGTTACAACGAGTGTGATTCAGACTTCTTATCTGTACCTGTTGGCATTCATCAGGGGTCAGTGTTAAGACCAATGTTGGACAGATTGGGTTATTCGAAGATTCAGATCAATGAGGATCTTGCCGGAATCTATGATTGGTCTCTAGCGAATGACCTAATCCTAACAAGTTTCAATGTTTCGTCTTGGGTGGTAGTACATTTACCAGCACTAGCCCCTCCGTATTTCTCGGGGAACAAGCTTTAACATATGTTGATGAAGACACAAATCATGGAATTAGGCTTAAAATGTTGTGATCATGTTAGATCGGTTTTGGGAAAGGTCTATTGTAGGTTATGAAGGCTCGGATTGTCCGAACAAATTCTAACCACGAACACCAAACTGAAGCTCATCAAAGCTCTGATTTTGCTATATTTTACCTTTGGGAACTTCCCAAAATTCGACTCTACCTGCCTGCACAGAATCAATGTTGCATTCATTGATGGTGTGAGGTTCATAGGTTTTCATAGATCTGACCATGTTTCAGGCTTAAAGACTAGGCTACTCGAATGTACTCTCGACATATACACTTAAAGCGCAGGTCACTTCGCTTCCTCCATAAGCTCATTAATCCAACTCCTGAATTCGTCACGTAAGTATTCTAATTCCCCGTTATCGTAGAATGGTTCAAGAGGGCACTTACTTTGTTCAAACGGCAAAAACCTGGAATTCTTTACCGTATTCTATCCAGAGTGTCAAAGGTGTGGTTGCGTTCAAGAAAAAATTATTAACTATATAATGTGTTGCTATCAATGGGACTGCTACTTTTTCGGCTATTTCTTTTAAGTTTTCTTTAATTCTAAGTGTCTGTTAAACTGTATACATTTAACATTTGTAACATCAGTAACTTTATCTTACAAGTATGTAATTTGGAGCTTAACTGGTTTTTTTCTACAATCTTTTAGATCATTTCTCTCTTGAATATCTATAATCCTCTTTAGCTGTGTAACCCATCTAATTTCAATATTTTTTATTATATCGTTATGGTAGTTATTTGTATAATCCAACTTAATTTCTTCACCTACTTATACGATATATGTATTACTTAAAAGATTTCTATGTACTTAGGTAGCTTGCAGCTTTAATTTTCTAATAGTTGATCTATTCTGTAAGGCTTTTGTACTATACCATTGTGTTTTGAATAAATTGAAATTGAAATTGAATTGAATTCTATTATGAAACTGAATACTATACAAGAGAATTTACAAACATAAATCACAGTTACAATCCATGATCTACTTAATCCACAGCTTGGGCTAAGTTTGTATTATTCATTTCTTTATAAAAACATATTTCCCCAGACTTTAACAATAAAATCCCAAGCTAACATCTATAGACCTTTCTCTTACCTTTATATCGCCTTTTTGTATATACATACATATACACAGCATACCTACCACACTATATAAGCAATAACAATTCAGGTAAAAAATATCTATTTTTCACAATTTCCGACCCGACCTAGAATATATATGAACACAGTTCCGTAAATGTAACCCTTTATCGCCGCCAAGGAATTTCTTTGGTTACGCCAATTGACCCGGTTCAGCATCGCTGCAGGACGAAAGTAAAGTTAGAAAGCTGTGACATATTTTATGAATTACAAATGGGACAATATCTGATGTGAAGTTGAATGTAAACGTAATTTGTCACTGGCAATGATAAATGAGAGACTGGCTCAAATCTGGTCTCCTTTCAGTTACTTGATTCATAAGATGGAGAGATGTCAAAAACAGTAGAAAAGAAAAGATGAATTTTCACCTTTAACCTCCTTTTTTTTTAGTTTGATCCAAATTCAATTATATCTGGGGGATTTGGCTAGCTAAGGAGCCCCAGGTATTATTATATCGCGAGTTAGTGCAGGTTATGTGCGATATCATGTGTGATTTCAGTTGGCAAGGTAAGAAAATATTTCGCGAATGAGGTGAAAGGGGAAGCAGATGCGTGCCTTGACTGACCCCCGTCTTAGATATCTTTCGCGCACTGCCAATGCAATAAAAAAAAAGTGAATGGGGTATGGGTAGAGAGTGATATAAATTGGAATGTACAAATGATATACATATTAATATTTCTATACAGATAAACTGTGCTGCATCTGATTGAGGTTTTAGATTAGAATATTCTTTATCGCAGTCGATACCCGCAATAGAGTGGCTTTCTTACTAAATGTCTCATTACAGTGGAGACCCGCAATAAGACGCTTTATTACAGTCGGTACCCGCAATAAAGTGTTTGGTGAATTTCTTATTACAGTCGAAACCCGCAATAAGAATCTTTATTACAGTTGAGACCCGCAATAAAGTGGTTCGTTAGTAAATTTCCTATTACAGTCGAGACCCACAATAAGACGCTTTATTACAGTCGATACCCGCAATAAAGTGTTTGGTGTTAGTAAATTTCTTATTACAGTCGAGACCCGCAATAAGAATCTTTATTACAGTCGAGACCCACAATAAAGTGGTTTGTTAGTAAATTTCCTATTACAGTCGAGACCCGCAATAAAGTGTTTGGTGAATTTCTTATTACAGTCGAAACCCGCAATAAGAATCTTTATTGCAGTCGAGACCCGCAATAAAGTGGTTTGTTAGTAAATTTCCTATTACAGTCGAGACCCGTAATAAGACGCTTTATAACAGTCGATACCCGTAACAAAGCGTTTGGTGTTAGTAAATTTCTTATTACAGTCAAGCAATAAAGTGTTTTGTTAGTAATGTTTTCACTGCAGTTGATACCCACAATAAAAAACCTTTAGTTTAGTCGCTATCTAAAACAAAATCCTTAATCCAGTCGATACCCAGAATAAAGATATTTATTTTAGCTGTCAATTATGTAAAGTAATAAATATGTTAATAAAATGTAAAACACTAAGAAATATATCGCCACTGGGGCGAATAATCACTGCTCTGCCAAATCACAAAGAAATCGAGTGAAGCCAAACTGCTGTTTATATAGCCATGAATTGCAGACAGCTTCAAAGAACGGCATTCAAAAGCGCATGACAACAATAATAATTGGCATAGCAGCTGCAGTTTGAAAAAATGCAACCGTATGTATATAAAGAAAAGAAGAAAAAAATTTTTGTTTGTAAATTATTTCTATTGAATCTGAAATTTGTTGCATACTCAAACATTTTATTTTTTTGTTTTGTTTTATAGATGTTCATTGTGGACTTACCAAGTGCAGGTGCAATATACTTAGTGACGTAGCTAGAGCTTTTGCCGGCTGGGTCGGTCCCGAACTTGCCGCCCTTTCTAGCTTAATCAAAATCAAAAGTTGTCATTAACAATTATTGAACATAAATAAATAAATGAGTAAAAATATTTATTAGATTTGTTTAAATAGATAGTACAAAAATTTTAAAACGTACTTATGTTGATTTATATACTTATACTTCTTACTTTCTTCTTACAAAAGTCTTGAATGACATTGTCAAAATTTACATCATCTGTTAGTCCTCTTTCTATACTGTCCATCGCTTGATTTGGTAATCTTAAATCACTCATTATAGAACGAAGATAATTTTTATTATTTTTAATTTAGAAAAGCTCCGTTAGCAACTAGCGCCACTGATGGCTATTGTTAAAAAACTTCTTAATGATATTACTATGTTGGGAACAGTGTTTTCCAATCTATATTTGCGGATAAAGATTAAAAGTTCAACAGGCTCTTCCCCGTTTTTCCTAACTTTGACATGCTGTTGTATATCAAGTAGAGACATAAAATTCTGGATCCTTTTCCTTTCAATATGAAATTCTTCTTAGTCAATCTCAACTTGACATTCAAAATTCATTTAAAAGATTAGATGATACTAGGCACATATACTTCGCTGCAAGGACATGTAGTTGCTCAAACCGTACTTATATTCCCTGGATAACTCTATCCATCAATGACAAAAACTTTTCTCTATGTATTTCTTCTTCTAAAGGTAGCCCCACGTCTCGTGAATTTTCACCACTCATGATTTTTTTCCTTCTAGCTCGACGCTCAGTGGATATCTCCAACTCTTCACATATTTTTTTGGGTGTTATAACTGCTTTTTGTACTAAGGTGTCGTTTTGTTCAATGAAATATATTTGTTAAGAATTCAGTTTTAAATCACGTTGATAGAAATTTAATCCCTTCGTTTGCATGTACTGTTGCGCGTCATTAATTTCCAAAAGGACGGATTCCCATAATCGGAAGTAGCACACAAAAGAAAAAGACTGCATTGACATGAGTAATATTCCAGCGTCTGATCTCGTTTTAATATTTTCTTCTTCAGATGTCAATCTTTCCAAAGCATTTAATAAATGTATTTTACAACACTCACCGCATCTCCTCTTGTGTTCCAACGAGTTTCTACACTGCGCTTAACAGAAATTATGAAATTTTTCAAAAAAAAAAAAAAATTGTCAAATTTTGCAAAAAAAAATAAGTCAAATTTTGCAAAATTCCAGTCGACACCAAAGTAAACGACAAATCTGCCAAAATATTTTCTGTAAATTCCTAAGAAGAAATGACTGTTTATTGCTCGTCGAATTGCTCAAGAAATTGCAATACAGGGGTGGACTAGTCAAGTAAAAAATGTATGAAGTTCAGTAGCAAAAATTCATTTAATTAATTTAAATTACCCAAGCAGTCAAAATGACTTTTTTGGGCAAGGTATAACACCAAGTCTCCAAATTCCAAGAAAATGTATTGTTATAGACATCTTCTTTTTTAAAAGCAATCTAGTGTTAAGAAAATCTCTTCTTACTTCCTAACTTGTTTTTAAGTTAACTTTGCTACAACCACCTTGAGATAACAAAAGATTCCCCTTCAGTATTGACGATGTTCCCGACCGATGGGCGCATTGTTGTTATTAAAAACAGAGCCCCCATCGGTCATGGGGTTTTGATAAAAAAATATTAACAGCTGATGTTTGTTTACATAAGTGATTAAGCTTAAACATCTCAACGTCGATAAGATTTGGAGTGGTCAGCACGCATTTTTGTTAAATTAAATACTTATTACAATAAATGATTCTGGATTACTACATTATTATGATATTAATTTTTATTTTGAAATAATTTAGGCAGATAAATAAAAATGCCGCCCGGGGCGGACCGCACCCACCAACTTAACCTAGATACGCTACTGTACTACCCGTGTACAGTTGTTTCTGGCTGGCTCAGTTCTCTGCAGCGTTGATAATTTGAAATTTTGTTGCATTTTAGCTTTACGTTAACAAAAAAAAATATATTTATGTGTATGTATGTGCAGGTAGCTGGCTTTTTTTACTGCGAGATTTTTACAATTGAGACATGATTTTTTTTTTGTTAGGTCAGTACCTACATATATACTGTGCTGACATGTAATTTTTGTTGGTTTTAGTGATATAATAATATCAGGATTCTTATGAATCCTGCACAAAAGTAATTACAAACCTATTTTATATTTCGAATCTTACATTTTTCATAAAATAAATGTTTTTTTTGTGCCTTACCTGTGAATACCAACCTAAATAGGAACAATATTCACTTTATCTTTGGACTTTCCTACTTCAAAAAAAAAAAGGAAGATAGAAATTAAAACAATTCCCTTTATAAAAACATGAACCAACAACCCGTACAAGACCTTTCCTTATTATCCTCTCAACGGCAGACAAAGACCCAAGATATAGGTACCTACAAGACAACAACCTTAAAGAGAAACAAAGAATTAAATTACATTTACAATTTACCTGTATTAAATGCAAAAGTCTATAGACTTGGGGAAATGACCTTAAATACCTTAAAATACGGGAAAATATAAATTTGTAATTTTAAAGAATTTAAGTCGAAGTCGTAACATACGGAAACTGAAATTTTGTGATAACTTTGTGTTAATAAAAAATTTACAGCGTAATTTGTAATTCCGGAATATAAAATAAAATAAAGCGGGGAGTAAATTCCTATGATGAATTATT
This sequence comes from Dioctria linearis, assembly GCA_963930735.1. Classification (NCBI taxonomy): domain Eukaryota; kingdom Metazoa; phylum Arthropoda; class Insecta; order Diptera; family Asilidae; genus Dioctria; species Dioctria linearis. The sequence goes on along the minus strand of OZ005742.1, from coordinate 51,547,083 downwards.
AAGAGCAGATTAGTCGACAAATCGTAAGATTGCAATTCAGGTAAAGATTTTACGGGTGAAAGTGAGTATAAATTTACAGATTTTTTGAGAAAGTAAATGACTTTCAACATCTTACCGTATAATTAGAGTCGGACATTTCGCAGAATAAGAAAAAAACATAACATAGGAAAGAGATCGGACGAAATTCCGCCGTAGCGAAATGAATTCTAAATAGCTAAATCGCTCGTAGGCCGAAATATCTTCAATTTTCTTTTACCATATACAACGTTTTCAAGTATGCCATAATTTCCGAGATTTCACTCGTAGCTCGAAATTTCTTAGATTTGTTTGGTATATACGAAGTTACCTATATGATTCATGTCAATTTCTGATTAATTCGTTAATGCAAATATATTCTATTCATGAAATTGTTCTTCGCCGGCATTCTAAGGTGAGATTTTATTGAGTAAAGTGCAAAGTGAAGTTTCACTACGGTGAGTATTTATTATTCATTTATTCGATATCGTAGTTCCTTGCTATTTGCAAAACGCTTTGCAAGAGAAGTTGATACCAGATCGTACTGTTAAAATACTTCCGATTCCAAAACGAACTATACCAACACATACAAGAGCTTCGAAAAAAAGTCGAGAGCTAGCGAACCACTGTCGGAGTCGTTAATACGGTTCGATACCGTCTTCCGTTTTTTTCTCCTGCAGTTCGCTAGCACGTCGCAAGCGAATTCGGTTTCGAAGCTTAACTTCATCTAGTCGAACTGAGTTAATTTGAATTCGTTTCGATTTTGAGCCACAATGTTTGCAGGGTTCATTTATATAGTTGTACAACTACATACATACGTAGATATTCCTTTAAATATATTCAAACAGAATATCAAGATATTCGTAGCTAGCTGTTTTTATCTTTTTCTAATAGAAAATCCACTTTTTCGAATGAATCTATGATGGTGGGCCAAATTTCGATCCTTCAAGGTCTTCGAGACTGTTTATCCACAAAAGGCTAAAAAAACTTTATGCTATTTCAAATGCATTTAGGATTATGCGAGTCAATCTCGTTTCTTCAGGGTCTTTGGGGCTGTTTTGCTCGAAGCAAAAAGTATCGTTTATGGGATTTTTTTCTTGCCTGAAAGTAGAAATTATGCTCTAGGATCATAGCGTACAATGCCTTCCTTCAAGTTCATTGATGCTGTTTTTCTCTTAAATAATATCATTTTTGAGATATTGTTCTGGCCTGTAATCCCAATAATCCATAACAAGTAAATGTATAAGTTATTTGAAAGTTATAAACCAGCAAATATTTAACATTAACTAGAGACGCATAAATCTGTCACATTAGCATAAACGACAGGTTCCACGGACCACGATTTAAATTGGCTTAAAAATGAGTAATATAAAAAAAAATATTGAATTTTAAATGTGTTTTATTACTAAATGTGATATAAAACTTTTATTTCATTTAACTTTTCGGCTTTCATTAATTTAAGAACTTTTAATATAATACTATTATACCTCAAAAGTTCGTAAAAAGTATAACGATTTAAAGAAAGAAAAATAAAGGAATTAAGGTAATAAAAACTATAGGAAAAATTCAATAATTTCAGAAAAGCACATTAAAATTATCGGCTACAAGAAACATTCATGATTTCTATAGATTTCAAAACCAGATACGACATCATTATGGCTATCAAAAATGTAAATTGGCTTGTACTAGGAACTTTTACTACAAGTGTCCATTCCTTATAAATAAAAATACTTATGTACTGAATGACAGACATCCTTGCATAGATTTAAATGTTATTTTGATTTCTGCATATCAGTCTGTCCTCTTGTCCGTCTGCCTGTCTGCCTGTCCTCACGATAACTCGAGAACGCGTTCACTTCGAGAGCTGCAATTTTGCAAACGGGTTTTTTTTTCAAAAAAAGTAAATTTAAGTTCAAAATGTGACCAATCGCGCAACTGCTTCATAGAGTTGCCATACCAAAATTTCGTTTTGCACTATATATTTGGACACTGCCTGGGGCGTCGTTGTAGAGAGCTGAAATTTGGTACATGACGTTTTCATAGCAAAAGTAAATGAAATTTTAAAATAACGGACTAAGTCGGGAAAGCGCTTCCTGGTGTTGCCATATAACAATTTAGGTTTTTTATATCTATTCTGAAAACGATCAATCCTAGATATTTTTATTCTACTGAAAAGTTCTTCAGAATATGAAATCCTATGAAATTGGTCGTAATGATTTTTACTGGACAAATTGTTTGACCATAGGAAATTACATACGGACATTTATCTAGATCATCATAGAAATTGGTTTTAGACCAATTTTAACTTTTTTTCTTGTTAGAGATTCTAGACAGCTCAACTCTGCCTTGGAAACTGAGATCAGTCAGTCCAGCTTAACTTTAATTGGAAATATTAAGGATTAAAATGCTAAATGGTAAAATGTCAGTAATCATTTTCAATCGAAAGAAACCCTAGTAACCAATGCTTCGTCTAGTTTTAAAGACGTCATATAGGTTTGCGTTTCAGTTCTGTCCCTAGTAAGAATTTCAGAAACTTCGTTATTCGTTTACTCGGGAGCATTCAAGAGTGGTGAAAAAGCAAGGGAGGCCTGGGGTACTGTTATCAGTAAAGCTTTGAATTTGATTTAATGTACAATTAAGAGCAGAATAAATAAAAAAAATAACGGTATCCGATATCACATAGGCGCGACCAGAACGTTCATAGTAAAAGTTTAACTACAGATGCGGTACAGCTTTCAATACCGATATTTAATCCTTGTAAGGATCTTCGAATGCATTTTGATTCTTGTATATGACTTAGATCTTGTAATGTAGGTAAAAGTCGTGAATTTGCTGCCAAATTATTGGCTTTATTCAAGAAAAGAACGATCATATCACCCTTATGTAGCCAATGTATAAAACAACTGAGAAAATTTGTGCTGTGAAACTTCTGTGTAAAACATGATGACTAGAACGATTCATAACTTTATCGCCAGCCCTTATAGTCTAGGAACTTTACGATTACACGTCGGAAAAAAATTTAACCAAGCTATAAATTGGTACACACTTACCTTTCAGCTCTCTGGCGTGAAAAATCATAGGAAATCAGTTGTAGATATACATAACTTATGACCGCCTGTGGCGACACATCTGTGTGGGTTCGAGCATTTCCGAAATTTCGACCAAAGACTGCGTAAACCAGGTAAAGTACTTTTCAAAGTTTACCGCTACTGATAGTTTGACGATCGCAGAGAGCCGCAGCTAGGCAGGCGTACATTTTTTATAATGTATGTAAAAAAATAACAAATATTTTATTTTTTCAGTCTTCTGACAGCCGACACCTAGTAATCAGAAAAAAAAACAATCAAAATAATAATTAATAAATAAATCTACATCCAAGACTATTGGGAGGAAACTTCAAGAGGCCTTTTTTAATTCTTTATACACAATATGAATCTTACTTTCTTTACAGCTGAGCCTTAGGATAGAACTGGAACAACCACATCGAATAACTTACAAGAGCACACCTAAGGATTCCAAGCCGCAAGTGATGCCGTATTGTGAAAAGTCAAGCAACCTCAACCATTCATTGCTTTAGCTGGGTGAATTGAATCAGGTTGTAGTCATTGCTACGCCTCACAGTTCTGGTCGCGTGAGTGCGATAGAAGCCCACTTCCCAACACTGAGTGGACTTATGAGATGACATGAGATAACATCTTGTCATATCACTTTCGACTTCCGAAATATCATCGGTCTTCTATCATATCTGATTCTCAAACAACTGTAATAGCACCCTGTCATATCGCTTTCAACTTTTGAAGCAACATTGTTCCTCCAACATATCTCAAACGGGCCATATGTTAATTTTCAGTTTGTTTTAGAACATTACGCTTTATCGACAGTGTAGAATCTTACTTCAAGGGACTCAAGAAGGACTCAACAATCTACCACAGAATCGGCTCATATTGTCATAAGGACAATAGGATCCGTTTCCGAAATCTGGACCCAATAAGGGCAACTCCTTTCTAAGTACGCAGGAATAACCCTTACTCAGCGCACTAGCTGTTATAGGGACAGCTAATTCTCAATCTAATCAATTTATTCAAACAGAACCAATACACTATTTAGCTCAAGAAGATAAATCATCTCCCTAGCATACGCCCATGAGGTAGAATTATTCTGGATACCAATAGGTACCGACAGCTAACCGCCCTATAATCAAGAGCCAAAATTCTTGAGTCAAGTTGTTCAATTGGTACCAGGAATAAATAATCGGTAGCAACTGATTACCTAAAGCCCCAAAAACGGTGAAAAAAATTATTTTTTTTCCGATTTTTTGCGAATATCTTCGTTCCTGTTGGTTTACGGCTATAAGGCATACTTACAAAATTCTCTTAGGAAATTCTCTACAAAAAATAAAGTTTATTGATAAGACTAATATCCAGTTTCACAGTCCAGGCTTAAGCCAGAGCTTAGCTAGTCCACGGATGTGGCTTAAACCCAGAACTTAAACCTACTTGGTTTCACAGTACTCAGTAAGCAGAGGCTTCGTTAAACCGCAGATGGCAGATGAAAAATTTTAAGTTGTCAGCACTGCGGTAATTGTAAATTTTTAAAAGAAAATTGCCATTGTGAATTCTAAGGAAGAAGAAGACACTAAAATAAAATATTGTTATGACTCGTTTTCTTAAACTGTGCGCATTTTTTCCAGTCAGTTGCGTTTTTTATATGGGAGTGTATGAGATCCAAAATCATCATCATCCGGGCGTCTTCTTATAATTTTTTCACGGATCACACCTTGCGGTATTATATTAAACATTCCTTCGTCACATATATCCTTTGCACCAGATAAATAACTCATGTTTATCTTAAACTGTCTAGTTTCTTCCTAAAACGTCAAATGGAATGCTGACACTAGCTACCAGACAGTACTCAAAACTCCTAACTAGATAAAATCTCAATTTAGTTTTAAAGTACAACTTGAAATATGTACGTTCGTTTAATACCAAAAATTATAATTTTTAGGCAAAATATATATTTTGCAATATTCTCCATATGTGTTTCACAGCAACATCTTAGTCTTAAGCCATCGAGATGACGGGCTTACGTTAAGATTACCTTACACCAGTGATATCACTTATGCCTTGACTTTGAAACCGAAATATTTATTAAGCCTTACCTTAAGCCATCTCTGTAGCTTAAGCCTTGAATGTGAAACCGCCATAATAGTTTCCAATATAAATTTTGTATGGACATTTAATTGCATCTAATGATCTTAATCCAGGATTCTGTGCGGCATCTTCTCGTTTGGAGCACCAACTTTCGACATCCGCACAATGCTCCATAGCCCTTCGAACAGTTACAAAAAATCATGTTCAAAAGAAGCTCCGGGACAGGAGGTTCCGATGTTTTTATTGGCTCGCTCCAATATGCCGTTTTTGACTACCCATCTTGCGGAATCAGCTGGTTTCCTAACCAATACTACACCTGGTAATAAACACGATACGGGTGCTCTTTACCTGCGTTAACTGTTGGGGGTAATACACTCAAATTTACTGTCGTCTTCTTTCTGCTTATAGCTTTCATAAAGCACAGATGAGTGTAAGCGTTCAAGTCATCTTGTTTAACTGGAGTGCCACAAATAGCTGGAAAGATTCAAATTCCATCCGAAGAAATCATTCTCGAGAAGCATCACTCTGTGCGAAAATTTGTGGTACAGCACCCAGGTCTTGCAAAAAGTTTCAGAGCTGCAGTTTTATGAAAAAAAAACAGAATTTGTGTTGCAAAATCCAGTGAACTGAAACTGGATTATGATAGATTTTCTATAGAACTTATTATTTGAGGTTCAGCGGAATAAAGTAGTTAAACCAAAAAGAGACGACTATAAAAATGTGATCCTATGATCATGTAAGCAATTTCAGTAGTGTCAGCGGACTATGTTATACATATTAGTGGTGTGGCGAAGCGATTATTTTGGACTGTGTTTCTAGCACAACTCACCATCGAAAACAAGCATATCTGGTATAAACCCGATCCAATCTATGCACTGTCACCAGAATGGAGGCGCATCTGCTATAGCGCAACCACACAACGCAGGACGGAGCGGTGCGGCAACTAGAAATTTCAATCTAATGTTTCACACCATTTTCGGTGGAAAGTACTACCCAGCGGGAAACGGAAGCATTTGGGATACATTCCGGAAACATTATGTGAAAGGCATGGAAGCAATACGCTCTGATACCCAGTTGATTTCTTCTAATGCATTGATGTCTTACGACTGGAAGGTACATATATAAAGTGGCTTGTACACCTTATCTCTGCAAGACTAGTACGGTGAAGGGAAGCCTTCCTTAGCAATTGTTTCGAAAGTGAAGAGAAGCATTCCTTATTAATTCTTTGGAAGGTTGGAAAAATCCATTCAATTTATATGTACTGTCAGGAAGCATTCTTCCTGTCTTCAGCTGAGACGTAAAGGGAAGAACTTTTCCTGCTTTCTGAGAAAGGTGTAGAAAATAAATACGTCTACATTTATTCGAATAATGCATTTCTTTTATTACTAATGAATTCCAGGTTATGTTGACAGAAAGCCTTGGCTAAGTCCGGCATTCCAGCTTTTCCCGCTAGGTAGTTCTATCAATAGAGTCTGTACCTTTCTATATTTTTTGTAGAGAATTTCCCTCCCTTTATTTTTTTATCAGTATACCTTATAGCCGTAATACTGGCAGGAACGAAAATATTCGAAAATATGAAAAAAGCTAATTTTTTCACATTTTTGGGCTCCGGTGGTTTTTCATACCTTAATTGGAGAGCTAAAAGATAAGTGTGTACTAATTTTTAAGCTTGGTTGGACTTTTTCCGAAGATAAGCCCATTTTTTGACTAAAGTTCGTGGAATATTATAAAATACAAGGTACAAGGATAGAAATTACAAGAAAAAAAAATTAAATTCACCGCATACAGTAATTTTTATAAATTATTGATCCCTAACCAGTACTATAACTCCAGAAAACTTAAGTATAAATAATTTCAAAGCAAGCACCACTTTATAGTTAGAAACTAATTTATTAAGCGAAAAAACCTTTTTATCAATAAATACCATCAAAAGAAATTACCTAAAAACAGCCAACCCCAACTGTCAAGCCCTTATTATTTGATATTTGCTAAGGTAGCAAATCGGAATGCTCATAAATTAGGAAAAAAGAAGCTCAACGTTCAACAGATACCTATCTATCTACCAAAAAGTCAATATTTTATTTATGCCCCAATAACTTGCATTTTAACCGCAGATTCCTGAACTAGAGGATGGAGAGACTAAATCCCTATTGAAGGGACAAAATTTATTGCATACAGAGCAAATCCTAAATCATAGCCCCTGTCAAGTTAACTCCAAATTCAATGATTCGAAATAGGATGTCCTTCTCAACATACATATATTGAACCTGACTCGTTCCGTGTTAAAGTGGCTTAAATTTAGGAATTTTCCTCGAATATAAAGTACCTATATATAGATACATATATACAAATATATAAATATAAAGCAGCAAAGACTTGGAAACACATACATGTTTCACACTATTAATTCGAAACTGTTATTAAATGGACCCAGGGATAAAATCATGACCACGAGCAGATGATTTAAATCAAAATAAGCTTCTCATTCGTTCGATGAAACAATATTACAGTAGGTACAGGGTAGAGGGTAATATTATGCGGTGCTTAACGAGGAAGCCTAATCAAATATGGGTATAGGCTTACACATATGTATGTACGTGTACATAATGTATATGTTAAACTTAGTAACAGAATTAACGTTCAACAGGCACTTCGTTTTGTTGAAAACCACAAGTCAACCTGAACAAGGCGGCTTTATGTAATCCCCAGCAAAGCAAATTTACTTGAGCCTTTAGTTAATAGGAAATTGTCAAGCTCGGGTATAGCCAACAATTCTGTTCTCTACCTGGAGTTGGCAACTTAGTTTCAAATGACGCTAATATGATATCGATGAAATTGGTTGCTAGATTTGCGGGCTCTATAGCTCCACCAATATAATCTAAAACCGAATTTCGATAAAAAGTATTTTTATATATGTAGCAAAATTACGGCTTGCTTCGTCCATAATTATAATCACTTGTCATGATGAATATGAGTCCTTGAGTCTCGTAAATTTCACAATAGCGCCACCACAAGATCAGGAAAATAAGCAAATTGCTCTGAATTCCTTCAATAAACTTTGAATAACTTTAACCCTTAACAACGGACGGACGGTCCCAAGGACCGCTAGATGGTCTAATCCATCTTATATCATTGCCAATGTAATCTATTCAGCTTTCACCTTATAGTGGCTTTCTAGTTTCTAGTTCTATACGGAATGCTGATGCAGTAAGAACAATCTTTTCTTTTGTTGTTGTGGGAATGTGTATGGAGTGATCTGCGTGACTACATACGTGTCGGTAAGTAACTATTTCTATTTATAAGGAGTGCATATTTTTGGTAAAAATGCGAATAAGGATCAGTTCCTAGTACAAGCCAATTTACGGAAAGAATAATCGGAATTATACAGACTTTGAGAAAAGAGTGTCTGGAATTTTTGATAGCCATGATGATGACGATGTATTTGATTTTAAAATCTATGGAAATCTAAAAAAAACGTATGAAACAAAAGCGGTAAGAAAACACTTTGCGGGTTTCCTGTAGCCGGGGTAGAATATGTTGTGAAAATAATATTTGTAGATCGAACGCAATGCAATGTGATGACACTCATCAGCTGCACAATTTCATGATGACCCATTAAGTGCCGCTATGAATTGTGCAGCTATGAGGTAATCGCAATGCCTTTGCGGAACTAAAGTAAATATATGTAATCACAGTGACCACGAATTTAAGCGGCACTGTTTTGGAATTGTACACCTGTGGTCAGTGAGTAAAAAATATTACTTAATGGCCGGGGTAGTACATTAATTTATTGTTTTAAGTAGAACACAAATAAAAAGGAAAAAGAAGAAAAGAAGCGACGAGGCAGAGGTAGGCGAGTAGTAGAGGAGAGTTTTGTTCTGACCACTCGCGCGTACACAAGTGTCAAATTACTTGTCGTGTTTTGTACTACTTGTCCTTAGTTGTAGTAACGATAATTGTACCATACATAGTGCGTAATAAAACGTATAACAAGAAAATAAGTCAAGTGGTTTTTGATAAGTGCAAAAGAACAATCTCCAGTGTTGTGGAAGTTACGTTGAACAGTCGCTCAAATTAATCACAACCAATAGATCCTAGTCCAATGAATTTGTGAGATCTGTGCTCAAGCTAAGGGGGGTGCCGGTTTAAAGGATAACTCAACTTTTGTAAATTCAAATATAAAATTTTTTAATTTCAATATATCGCTTAAAACTAATATCACAAATTCATTTTCTTAACCTACTACTGTAATTCATTTACCTATTCAAAAAAAAAATGCCGTCACCGAGGTTTGCTCCTTTTATTCCTGAAAATAAGAGAAAATCCGCTATTAATAAAATAGAAGTTTTGTGCTACACGTGTAAGCACGGTAGCAGTACTGGAAATAACCAACTTGGCAGAAGTATGTTTCTGCAGCAGGAATAAATTCCTGACTAAATAAACGATTGAATAAAGCAGAAGGAAATTTCTACAGTAGGAGTAGATTCCTGATTAGACGTAGGATAAAATTAAAGCAGAAGTAGATTTCTGCAATAGGAGTAGATTCCTACTCAGATGGGAGATGTAAAATAAGCAGAAGTAGATTTCTGCCATAGGAGTAAGTTCCTACTCAGGTGTGGGATAGAAATTAATGCAGAAGTAAATTTCTGCAGTAGGAATAAGTTAGGTGTGGGATGGAATTAATGCAGAAGTAAATCTCTGCAGTAGGAGCAAATTCCTACTTGGATGGAAGCAAAAATTGGTTTGGATAATTAGGAAAATCAGAGTAAATTCTGATGTGTTCAGATCAAATTCTGAATTAGGAATGGGTGATTCTGCTGGAGCTCATCGCCTTTTTATAGCCACCACAAGCCGCTACTTTTCGGCTTCATGATGGCTTGGCTTGTCAACGCTCGTTCTCAAGGTTTGTTAAACTTTGACGGCGGCGTCCCCAGTGACGTCATAATGGACCATTAAAGTCGCACTGAACTCTGACTGCGGCGAAGGCGAGAACATCTGATGTAATGTGTTGACATTTTGACATGTCAATGTGATCATCCAGCAGTAGGTAAAAAAAATGGTAAGTTTGCAACATCTATTAATTTTGTTAGTTATTTATGAGAGTTGTTGTTTATTTTCAGGTGGAAATATAATGAAGGAAGTTTAGGACGGCGTTGGACCAAAGGAAGGAAGTTCCCTAATATTAGATAAGTGCCTTTTTTTTAAATTATTTTCAGAATTGAATTCTTTGTGGATTCTTTTTGTATTTTTTTTAGGAATATAATCTGGAGATGAACCAGGGAAGCATCGAGGGATATTGGTGTGGCCTGAACAGAATTTAAAGACAGTTTCCTATAATTTCTATTATTTTATTTCCTTTCCAAAGGAACATCGTAAAGACATCAAGTAAATTGGAATTTTTCCTATAAGGCTCCTATATAAATCTCGATCAACATTTAAGCTCTCACATAGATCTTGTAGTCCTTTAAGAAATAACTAGAGTGTTATATCGACATTTGTTGTTTTATATGAGTCTATCTACTATCCTATCTACTACTTGCTGCTGTTAACTTTAGTGCTATAATCGTGAGTATGAAGGAATATAATTTCCAGAGAATCGTAATCCTATATAAAATTCCTATATGAATTTTGAGGAAATTAAATATGGGAGTACAGCTCTTGGGAAATATGTTCATATATCAAGCCTCATATCAAATTCCAATCTCAAATCAACCCTTATATAAGAATACGGGGAATAAGTAATTTCAGTGAGAATTCATTTTTGATATAAGCAATCCGTATCAGTGTTACTATATCAAGGCTCATAGGAGATGCTAAAGTGTCATTTCGCGGCATGTGTTTCCCTTGAATAAGATAGATGATTTTATAGTTGCAGAGCCTCTGCATTTAATTGAATTAGGTATAACGAAAAGACTTCTAGTTGGATATATGGACGGAAGTTTTTGTAATTCTTACAAAGTAGACATCTCGAAATATAGTATTTTTCCAAATGGTTGCTCAAATGTTAAATACCTTCCGAAATGCACTATAGATCTTGAAGACTTTAAAAGCTGGCCATTCGGAATTCTCATATAGGAATTATCGTCACAAAATAGGAACTTAAGTGCTACATGAATGTTTTTATTTCTTATATAGTACACTACAAATGCTATATTGAAATATCTATTCTCAACCGAGCAATTTACATCGTTATATAGGAACTTGTTACCTATGGAAGCGTTTATTCCTGCTTATGTAGATGTTGAAGTCATGATATGAAATTTTGTCTGTTATGTGAAGAGTTTTAATTTTTAACGCAGAAGTGAAATCCTATATCATCTCTGTTTTATGTACCCGTTTCCAGTAGCCATATTTGTTGAGTATTTGGACGGCCATTTGTAATAAAAAAAGACGCATTTTTTCAGGGTTAAAGATTTAGGTACAAATTTGGTTAGAAACATGAAAATAATGACATACTCGTATTCCTAAATCTATTGTGAAATAGATAAAATCACATTAGTTTCATTTGTTTGGAGAGCCAAATGAACATATCTGTTGTAACGCAGTTTCGGAGGGATGGCTGCGGATAGCCCGTCGGATTAGGGTTTCTTTAAAATGAAACTCCTTCAGATACAATAAAATAACAAATTCTTTATTAAACGAAAAATGTAGCCTAAGGTTTACAATACTAATTCTATACTATCCTAGGTCTAATTCCTGTTTCCGAATCTTACTGTCTACGATGTGAGCAATATCTTAGTCTATGTCGAATTCTACCTTACCACTAGGACCTTAGAGGGAGACGGATGGTATACCAAAGAAGTACTATGAGGGGGGATGGTTCACACAAACCTCACGGATTATCGGACGGTACGGATATTCTTCGCACGACTAGTACGCCGACAATATTCTTATTCTACTAGGGAAGGATGGTTGCGAATTCTTCGCACAGCGTACCAGTGAAATTAAGTAAAAACAAGTAAAAAAGCTAGAATTGGTCTAAGACCAATTCTTATGATACCCTAGCTGAATGCCCGTATTAAATTTCGTATGGTCATCGATCAATTCAAGTTTTTTTTTTGAAGTGGTTTTTCGCATATATTTCTAGAACGATTTGTCGGGCAGAAAAAATGACTATAACATATTTTATAGGATTTCGTATTCTGAAGAAGTTTTTAGTACAATAAAAATGTTTGGACTAATCGTTTTCAAAGTATACGTAAAAAACCTAAATTTTTATATGGCAACACCAAGAAGGAGTTGACCGATTTAGTCCTTTTTTGAGCTTTTATTTGCTAATGTAGTAAAAACACCATGTACGAAATTTCAGCCCTCTACGTCGCCGCGTTCTCAGGCAGTGTCCAAATATATAGCGGAAAACGAAATTTTTATATGGCAACCCCACGAAGGAGTTGCCCGATTTGTCTCATTTTTGAACTTAATTTTACTCTTTTTTTTTAAAGTCCGTGTACAAAATTTCAGCTGTCTAAGTATACGCGTTCTCGAGTTATCGTGCGCACGGACGGACGGACGGACGGACGGACGGACATGCAAAAATCAAAATAACTTTTAATATTATGCGTGGGTGTCCAATCCATTTTGCTCTACCATCATTATTTCGAGGTGTTACAAACGAAATGACAAACTTAGTATACCCTATAGATTTCACCTAGGGTATAATAACTCTAGTAGAGACGGATGGTGCGGGGATTCTTCACACGACATACCAGTGCAAATATCGTGGCGGGATGGTTTTCACAAACCTCGACGCGGAGATATCGGAGAAGATGGCACGGGGATATAACGCACGAAGTACCAGTGCAATGTTAAGGTGGGATATTTCTCGCTAACCTCGACGCGGGGGTTTCATAAAAGATACGGGGATTATTTCACACGACGTGCCAGGCTCACTAGTGTAGGAATTTCTTTCACCACTAGACCATTACCAAAATATTCTGTCCAACTTACTAAGCTGACCAGACTGATTTCCGTGGTCGACGGCATGCTTTATATAACCGGCGCAAGAGCTTCTCAGTGGCTAAGCGGCTGATGCTTCTATTCGCGTAAGTTCTTTAAGTACAGGAGGAGCTTTCAAGGTCTTTTGAAAAAGCTTTTCTTGTACTTGGCTAGTACATGTGCTGGCATGCTGATCATGCAGCCCGTACCTATGGCAGCTCTGTTTGCATGCCCCAGTGGCGTGGTTACTTGAACTTCAGTTCAAGTTGCAATTAAATATTCCAATGGTGGACTTAACAATTTAATTCAGACTGAAATTTGTAACTTCGTTACACTGTTTTTAACCATAGTGAATTAATCTTTGTATTTATTTATTCATTTTGAGGCGCTTTCTTTTTTTCGATCTAACGGATCTAGCGTGTTAAAAACTAACAGTATAACTTTAATCGTTGTTGAATTCTATCTTATGCCATGTGAAAAATCAATTTTATTATTGAGAAATAAATATATGATATGGTATAATTTAGTCGTGCATGCATAATACCACCTGAATCATATTAAATTTGCAGACTCAACTACAATCAACTAGGATCACTTTTCCTATATAGCATAATTTGGAAAACCTACAATAACGTCATAACATTAAATTTCTACAATGGGGAATATATAAAGTCTTATATAAGCACTGAGCATCAATTTGAGATTAAGATATAAGTACATTATAGGAATTATTATTCCTACATCAACACTAAATTTTATTCCCAGAGCAGCATATGGTATTCTCCACTTTATCGCTAAAAGAGTCTAGTGCAATTGTCTGGGAATTCTTCCAAGAGAGTCCGAGATTTATATAGAACAAAAATTGTTCGTTGGGTTATTCTTCTTTATTTAAATCGTTATACTTTTTATGAACTTCCGAAGTAAATATATGAAAAGTTCTCTAATTAAAACCGAAAAGTTAGAACAAGTTAAATGAATTATGACTTTTAGCAGGCATTTGGTAATAAAAAATTTCAATATTATTTTATTAGTTCATTTCTAAGCCAAGCTTATCCTCTGTGTTAATGTGACAGATTTATGCGCCTGTAGTTTTGGATGATGACGGTAATTTTTTTTTCTCGAATGACTATGTCTTCTTAATCGATCTATTCCAAAACAACCTGTCTTCATCGGACCCCATTTTTTGTGATAGCTTTTATGGACTCCAGAATTTCGTAATTATTTCAACTTCTGTCAGAATTATTCTCGTCCATCGCTGTCTTTAACTCGGCTTACACTCTCCTCATGATTGTTGCCGGTTCTTAGTCGCTTTATGGCCAATTCAATTCCTCTTTCTTTATTATTTTTTCACCATTAATTTTGTGCAACTCGAATCATATTCATAAACCTTTTTGTTTTCTCAGGGTCATTTTATGATATAACGGAAGTAACTGTATACAAATGAATTTGGTAAGCGTCCATATCTCGCAAACACTGACCAGCTTTGATCTCACATTGTAGTGACAGTTTGTGCCGAGTGGTGGCATTTAGCGTAACTAATACTCTAGGAATGAAGCTGCACCTAATTAAACAATCTTATAAACGGCCACAAAACCACTGATGAGCATATATTTGATGAACCTAATTTTATTAGAAACAGGAGAAATATCAATATCAATATCAATTATAGAGAAATCTGGAGATATTGGTCGTTATTATAGTAGTAGCAAATGGACATGGGTACTTAGATAAGAAACTTTATGGAACTTAAATTATTCGTTAGTCTCATTTCCTAGCATAGATCGTTAGACCCGAGAGATTATAGGCCTGCCTCATTGTTTAGAGGAATGTGCAAAGCTGGGCGAAAAAAATTCCTATGCTAATCAGTTTTATTTTGTTCAAACTTTTTAAAATTTATCATGTCTTAGGCCCCAGGCGCTGTAATCACGTCTCAGTCTACTTCAATTTCGAGATGAACAATGTCACAATCTTAATTTAATTTCCAGTTGTTACCAATCTTACGTATTATACTAAATATTATAAGTAAGTACATCGAATCTTAATTTGAATGTAATACAAATTAATAAAGTTAAGCGTAAGCGTATGAATTTGAGTTGGCCTATTTTATTTCGTTTGCTCTATAGCACTTATCTAACTAAAAGAAAACTTGAAAATAAAAAATAAATTAATTGAATTTTTACATAACCAAGTAGCCTTTAACTACCCTTTTACTTGGTTTTTTTTTAGAATTACTTTAAGACTTTGTGTAAACAGAATATTTTCTTACAAAATTGAATCTTCAGTTAAGTAGAAAGAGCATCTTAAACCTAATAAAAATATTAAAAGTTTTTTAATTAGGAAAAGCCGAATATCAACTTTTTCCAGCACAGTTTGTCAACAAAGTTGAATTGAAGGAGCTCTCTGCCGAATTTAACCAAAAACCAAAGAGATGACAGTCCAAAGGGTAGAGGTATAGTGTCGGAAGGAAAGCCAAAGACAAAGTTTAATTTGGAAACAAAAACTTTTCTAAAAGTGTGGAACAGCCGGTTACGGCACAATACCAAGCACGATAAAAGAAACTATGTGGCACTAAGTATAAGCTCCCTCAAACGAGAATTGTACAAGTACCCACATCCTTTAATTCTGCATCAGGAAGCCATTCTTTGATAAACTTGTAGAAAGTTTGTCTAAACTAGTTTTGTAGTTACCTTAACAGATAAAAGGCATGAGAAGTTGGTGGCAGCATGCAAGCATTGCTAAAAGGCTTCTACGGATTTATTGGATTTATTGAGGATTACTATCAATAATTATTTTCAATTTAATTCCGTGTTTATCCCAATTAACTTGTTAGATTCTTTGTTTTTACTTCTGTTGTCAATATTTGCTTCCAGTATTGAGTTATTTATTCAGTTGTGCTCTTTCATCTTAGAAATATGCTGCCGGGCTTTATTATTAATTTCCTCATTTTTTTTCTCATAGTTTCAATCCGAATTTCAATTTGATTTTATGTGGGATTTATGATTTTTTCATAAAGGCTAATCGGTATTTGCTCTGAAGAAAATTGTTTATTTATTATCATGTGTAAGTCTACTTGCTTTAGAACATTAAAGGTCTTTTAGGTAATTGCAGACAACTATAGAAGTCGATTATCCCAAAATATCGTTGGCTGTCGCAACCTAAGCGGAATTTGTATCATGATATTTACTCTTTCCTATGCTCAATGAAATTTAACTTGATTTGACTTCATCCCGGATTTGGAGCCCGTTTTCGTAGAAAAAGCAAAAGAAAAAATCGGTTTTCGGAACGTAGGTGGAATTTCAATTTAGAATGTCTGCTCTTTCTTATTCTTCATAAATTTTACTTGGATTTGACTTCATCCCGGAGATTGAGGGCGTTTTTCTCGAAAAATTAAAGAAAATCGGTAATTATTTTGTATATACTATAGGTATATGTATATGAGGAATCTGTGCAGTGCAGCAATTTTGTACTGCTCTAATAAAATGTTTGCAAAGACTAAGTAGAACAGTTCCATTGAGAGGATGATAGGTGGAAAGCCTAGTGCTCATCGGTTATTAGGCACTCCGATATCACAAAATTAGACACTACATTCAAATTTGGAGCAGGCATAATTCCATAATTGATGCCTGCGACCGGCCTTTAATCATGCGGGCCATTTGCCTGCCATAGGAAGAATTATTGAAATAATCGAAATAAATCTAGAGGCATTCTAGCTCTATAGAATGCATATGCCCTACTTTTTCGCAATTCCTTGATGTTATTTAAAAATTTTAATTATTATGCCAATTTCCATAGTTAGATCTGTCCAACCATTCTGATTGCTGGTCTGCAATCCATTCTTAGAATTGGTCCACTCTTGGCATCTCATTGACTTTAATGTTCACAGATAAAGCGAAGTTGAGGGGGGAAATAAGTGAAGGATTATATTTTTACAGCGATTTTCATGAATTTTTTTAAACAGATAAAGAGTTTATATTATTTATTGATATCGTGAGATTATTTTACACGTATATTTAAGAATAACTTCTGAAATTTTCAAAAAAAAATCGGGAAAGGTAACGGAGATACCAGCTGCCGCGAATTGAAAGTCCTCATCCAACTGAGCAGTTTGCGCACATCTTGGAGGCCGCAATTTTTATCTGAAATAAACTGCACAAAGAATACATATAAATGTGTCTTTTCTATGTGAACCTCAATTTTCTAAAAATAAAATGAAAACTAGTATTTTATAGAAGGGTACGAACATAAAACATGGTTTTATGCCATTTTCTCGTACCTTTAAAAAAAATTAATAAAGATACTACTGAGGATTCCGGTTCAAATAGAGCGTATTTCCATAACGAATTTATATACCAAAATTCAAAATGATCGGTTGAATACTTTTAAGCTAGAGTATACGCAAATTCGAAAAAAGTCGTTTCGAGAAAAACGCGTTTGAAAAAGGGCTGAAAAAAATCAGTAATGAATCAATTCAAACAACTTACTGGCTAATCAGCGAATGGTTAGCCTCCGCTGGACCAACAGGGATACCTGCCGTATAGTGAGGCAATTGTGGCCTGTATATAACAGGTAAAGGGTGAGGACACTGCTGAATGGCAGCAGATCAAACAGCAGGAATCTAGTAGGGTCTTTACGGGTCATAGGGCCGTAGGTGACCATGCTAGAAGACTGGTGATAGCGGCGAACGATTTCTGCAGGAGCTGTAAGGACTCGGAAGAAATCGAATCCGTCCAACACGAGCTTGCGAATGTTTCGCTCTGATGAATAAAATAAGTAGGCTACTGGGTAGCTACTTCTTTTAAAGTCTGGGGGAACTACCAAACAATGAATTTAGATATGTCCTGAGCTTCCTGAGAGAAACAAGATGGATATAGGTAAAGCATCTTGGAGCTGGCTTGAATTCCCCAAGAGAAGCATGATTGATCTGGGGCGGCTTGAAAAGGTTATCCCATGGGTCCTAGAGGCACAATGCGCCCCTATAGAGGTCTAAGTGACGCAGGCTAGATGTATTGCGGCACCCTTCTTACCTAACCTAACCTAATCAGCGATTTCAGCATCATATAGCCATCCTTCTTCAGATTCAAATGCTTCGTTTTTGGCTTGCAACATATCTCGTCGAGCTATTCGAGCTTCCTTACTGTCCATTACTTCTAGTGCTTAATTGAACCTGTGGTTACCAATATGCAGCTTATTCATAACTAATAAAATACTTGAACTTCCATTATTGACCAAGATAGCAATCAAACATGCCGCGACCTCAACAATTTTCAAACCGGATTGTAAGTGTTTCGGAGCCAATTGCCAAACAGTCGAGTTGAAACTTTCATTTTCTGCCGTTAATCATCTCTCGATAAGTCTTCATAAATCGGAAAAAATAGCTTTTTGAACATCAGGATGCAATGGATTCGGATGTGTTGAAAGCTCTGGTCCAAGAGCTTCAGTTTGTTTCCATTTACATCAGCTGTGACATTGTCATATTTTGGATTATTATCCGTTGATATCATGTGATTATAAGTAGCCATTACTGTCTTTTTCATGTTTTCGACGCTATCAACATTTCTTAATTTTTTCACTAAAGCCTGCGTCAATTTTCCTTTTCCGCCCAATTTTTTTTCACTCTTGACGGTTCGGAGCCGCGTTCTTATTCTTCTTTGCACGTGGGTTATGCATTCGCTTTGTATCACTATCAGTTCATCACCATAAGGATTTAATGTAATTACTACCGAGCTGACCTGTAAAATTCCAAAGACAAGTAGCAGTACAGTACCAGTACCTGGACTTGAAATATTTTAAGTACAGATACAAGTCCCGGTAGTGGTACTTTAAAATTTTTCAAGTACAAGTCCAGGTACTGGTACTGTTATTAGTACTTAAGTACCCATTTTTCGGTGTGTTCTTCCAGATTACACACGCATGACAGTAACTACTCCGAACAACGAGATCAACGACTTTTCCACTGTAATACCCTATAAGGCGAGTTGTTACGCCAATTAATGGTTTGAATCCTCGTTTCTTCCAACTTCAATCACCAGATACTTTTTAAGTAAGAAGAGGTCTCTCGTTTTTTTCATTTTTTTTACAGTTTTCTTACAGCAAAATTCATACACTTTTTTCGCAGCAGTGTGGATATGATTATACATTGAGATATAAGTATCTTCACATAAACTAGTTCCGATGTCCAATTGCAAAATCAATTTAATCCCTCTCGACCTACCCCAAGTATCGCATGACAAACACAATCCTACAATTTATTTCAAATCCATTATTTATGAAAGGACCTGATGGGATTTGTTTCGATCCGCACTTACAATTGACAACGAGCTTGAACCCGAAGCCACGTATTCCACTTTCTGCAAATTTAACATCCTGCTTGCAATTTCGACACATCAGAATATTCAATAAAGCTATAAAGACGGTGAAAAATTCAATGATTTGATAATAATACAAAGGGTTCTAAACGACATTTTCACATATGCCATTTGAAAGTTCTGCTACTGCTACTTTCTTGATTTTCGCCACATTTACTTGTTTCACTATTAGAACGCGAATCTTTTACGTGCTCTACCACTGCGAACAGAAGTATCATGATCTCTTTTCGGCCACGCAAACATTTTGGCTTGAGACTTGAAACGCATGCTACGAAGGTCGGTTCTAAACTAATTTTAAAACTGGCACTTTGTTACAAGGACACTAATACTTCTAGCAATTTTAATTCAAGGTTTCTATTGCGAAAAGAAATAAAAGAACATGTGCCAATGTTCTCCCTTCTCCAACTCATATCCATTCCAAGAAGTTCATGAATTGCTGCCTGCTCCACGCACCGTATTACATGCCACGCGGCCCGAAACTTGAACGAGGGACGCTCACTTAAACGCATTGGAACTTTGACTTGAAATTTTAGGAATATATTTTTGAATATAGTTTTACAAGTGCTTTGTGAAAAATAAATTGAATTTTGTTAAACGTTTACATCTATTTCACCCCTTAATATCTTTATGTGAAGAGTATTTTTTGATATCACAGCCCGCAAGCTTTTGTCTTACAATTTTATTCATTTGAGGTAATGTTTACAACTGCGTCGTTAATAATTTGCTTGTTGTAGTCTCACCTCATGGTCTTAATCTTTATCATCTTCATTGTCAATTTCAATGTTGTCATGGTTTAAAACTGTTGTCTATTTTATAAAGAAAAATATTATATTGGTAGGAAACTTATTCATTGATGAGTTTATATTAACAGAACAAGAGCAGACGTAACTCTCCATCAGCAATTCTCTAACATACTTGGGGAGTTAAGGAAAACGTGAGAAGCGTCGCAATATTGATGGGCGGCTAACTCGCTGTGGGATGGTCGTAGACCATTTGAGTGTATCCTGCAGATTTAGGGTCTACAGTACAAAAATACTGGTGTGCAGGTGGAGGGGGGGGCTTTTGGTGATGAGGGGTCGTAACACCCCTCATTGGGGTTGTGTAAAATACGTTATGTTTGGTATCAAATTAAAGAGAGAGGAGCGGGTAATCGTGTGGTGTAGTCTTGTTTTGTTTATTTTAACATCATAACTGACATTTAACCGCCGAAAGATGGCTTTTTGTACTTGGGTCATTTACACCCCAGTTCCTATATTTTGCATATCCCAAGTAGTACAGGCAACTCGGATCGACGTCAGACCGACATAGGCGAAGCGACTACTAATTAGCAACTGACGTCGGTCCCACTTCAGCCTGACTGAGTTTTTTACCAAAATGGTCACACAAAACCTGGTCGATCCGACGTTGGCCTCTGACCAATGTAAGTGTCCTAAATTATAGATAATTTTATCTATTTTTACGTTATTTGATTGACTATTTTGTACAATAAATGGTTTATACTTCTATTATACTACATTTTCTATATTAAAATTTATATACTTTCAATGGGCCAATTGATTGATTTTTATTAATTGGTAGTAATTTATATACTTTATTGCCTGTGTACAAAATTTTGTATTCGAAATGACATAGTAATACAATAACATGTTTCTTGAAAAACAAATTACTTTAAATTATAATTCTCCAGTATTTTGATAGGATAAAATTAAAACGCTTAAAACTTTATCGATATATATTAAAGAAATAGTGCGAAAAATAAGGAAACCCCTCAAAAATACAGCTGATTCTAGATGCAAAATATTTTTATAATTTTTATGAAATTCTGTATTTAAATTTTTTTATGAACAAAAAACGTCAAATACTAGGCCAAACTGTTTGTAGACAATCGACATGTTCATTTGAAACACAACCTATTGGAAAAATGCTTAAATTAAGAAGTTTTTATGTATCATAATCATCAATTATTACAATTCGTCTATAAAATATGGCGTCGTTAATAATTGCTACCTAAACTACCTTCTTTCCTACCTGAAATTGATATTATACAAATAAAAATACAAGTTTTCTACACCAAGTTAAAATTGGTGTAAAAAGCCTTACCAGCACTGTACTTCGATTGAAATTTGTATAAAGAATGCTACCAACACTGTACATTAATTATGCTATATATGGTTATAGGTATAACAAATATTTCCAATCGCAGCTCGTCAAACTGTGTGTATTATTAGTACAGACAATTTTACCTAAAATCGACACACTGTACAGAATTGGTATGAGACCATATACCTGAAATGTACACACTGTATATCATTAGTATAAATGCGTATAATAATTCCTGTTGCTTGACAGATAATATAACGGCATATCAAGTGTTGTGTGTAGCAATTGTCGTCAATCAAATAGAAGTGTTTAAAATAGTCCACTTGTGAGTGCGTGTGATATTTCAAATATATATGAAGTATTGATCGAGGTAAAAACTAGTGTGGTAACTTTAGAGGATCAGATGACTACATTACAACAGCAGGTCGCAGAAGTACGAACAAAGCAAGATCATCTTGAAAAACTAATTTCGAAACTTCCTAAAGAAAGGGAAACAGATAAACTGCCGCAACATCGGGCGAAAATGTTCCCACTTACTTCAGTGAAAGAATTAAAGTCCTTTGAAGAAAAGCTGACTAGTGACAAAGAATACAGAAGCCAAGTCCTAGAACACTGGAAATGTATTATTAGAACCGGCAGTACTGCAAAAATAGCCGCCTATAAGCTGTGTGGCTTATTATTTACAACGTAAGTACCTTAGCTTTATTTCATATTTTAATTATGTATATATGTAAATATAATTCATTGTACATAACATTTGCACAATTTTTATGCATAGGATTTTAATTTTTATATTTTCTTCCTTTTGTAGAGAGCTTTTATCAAAATATTCATTTACTGGGGTCAGTCGATTGGTTGTTAAAAAAGAGATATTCAAAGACTTTGTAGAAGTTCTAAATATTTTTTTCCCTTGTTGTAAACAATGCGGATAGCTCCTTCACCATTGCGGATACAGATAATTTCTTTAAAAACAAAGTTTTGAAGTACGGCCAATCGAGACTTACTCCACGATAAAAAGTGAGAGATAAAACTGATGAAACCGACGTTGTCGTTTTGACAGAAGATGTAATCGTATCCGATAAACCAGAAAAAGTTGAAGCCGTCGTTGCTGTTGAGATAGAAGATATAATGAACTCCGATAACGCAGAAAATATAAGTGAAATCACCATATAAATGCTTTATTATAATAAAAACAAACTACATTGAATGAATTCCTTTATAATAAAATAAAAGTGAAATTGATATTATATTCTACTCATTAAATAAATCCAACGTATGTATTAATGGCACAAAAATATTCTTTTCTTTGTATGTTACATGAAACATTTTGCATTTTATATCTTGAATAGAGTATATAGTTGGATCATAGAAGGCGCTCTTCGACATGTAGATATAAAACTGTCTCGATTCAAAGGGACTGTTAAAAAAATTAGATATTTGCTTTAGTCTACTTCCATAAATTTGTCCTTTATTCTCGCTGTAGTAAGCACTATACATTTTAACAACCTCCTCCCTTTGGGTTAAAAACCAATCGTCCTTTCCATTTGCATCTAAGAGAACGCCATCAAACAAATAAACTTTTTTGTATGACTTAACTCCAACTAATTTTGGTGAAATTTTTGTTGTATCTGTTATTATACGTTTAAATAGTGGGAATTTTGATTTGGTTGCCTTTGCTGAGAGATTCGAAAGTTCAGCTAAACGTTTTGCAGCTTGTACTAGAGGTCGGTTTCCATGTCTTAGCAATGTTTTTATAGTGTACAACATATTTTCAAATACATATGAAGACATACAAGATAAAGCACCGAACCTTTTTACATCATCCAATACGTGGCACAAATTGTGCACGTTACTACTAATTGAATCAATTTCGTATATGTCAATAAACATTTCTATGAAGTCCAGGAATAATTTTTCAGTGAGATGTAAAAATTTTTTGTTTTTAATATAATATTTAGAAGAACATATAGTCACAGCGCAAGAGAATGCAATGAAATGTTGGTACATGTCACATGTCAAGTAATCTTTTAATATTACGGAACCTAAATATAAAAGAAAGGTTCGTAATTCAGTTCCCTTCCAGAATGAAAAACAATCTAATCCTCGAGCTGCACGATGAATTTCTTTTTGTTTTGTAGAGTTGGTTTGAAGTAACCAATTAGAGATTTCACCAATTTGCGTGGAAAATAATTTAAATTGGCAATTTTGGCTTTCCCGAATCCAACTATTTAATAATCGTTCCATTATACCCAAATAAAATAAATGAAGATCATCGGCTATACTAACATCTTTGATCATATCGAAATTATGTATCCGTTCTAATGGGGAGATCACAAATTCTCCTTTGGCATGGTGTTCTGGGTCTCTCCTTGTTCTAAAGCTCTCATCAGTTCTCACTGGGCAGTCTGCTTGTGGGTAGCTCATATGTTACTGTTTTCGATGATATTCTCCTTTAACTTCACACTTTTGACAGCCGTTATAAGAATTAAAACCAAGAACACCTAAAAAATAATGTTTTATTTCAAATTAATGTATACACTTCACAAAAACGTTCAGTTACATTTTATGAAAAAGCGTGCTGGTGTGTCACATATGAAAGCATTAACTTTGACATTGATGACACTACCATTGATCTGAATTCCATTAACTAAAATGCTGTTTAATTCCTTTACAAATTCATTGAAATATTCTTGTGCGCTTGGTGGTTTTGTATTTCCGCAATATATTGCTATAATCATTGGCGAAATTTGAGGCATATTTACTATATTTGCAAGAATGGGCCAGAACTGATGTTGCGAACTTCGATTTATTGGCAAACCGTCAATGTTGAAGTTCAATGCAATTTCATTTAATATCGTATTTGAAGGCAAACTCCTCTTTAAGCACTCTTTTAAACCACTGTACCAAAATTCACCGTTTCCCATTTGTTGAATGTCCACAATTCTGGGCATATATAAGAGTGTTCTTGCATCTCTTGGTATTTGATAATTCATCTCATATTTAGACAACAATTTAAGGAGCTCATTTAATGCAATATGCTTAATTCTGTTACGTAGCGTCCAATTTTATAAGTCTTGAACGAAAGGCAGCTGTTCGTCAAGAGTGTCAGGCGCATCGAGATTATCTATATCGTTGAATTCATTACTGATTATGCTATAGTAATTTTCTTCATTATCATCATTAAAAATGTTATTCGGTGATAAATTAAAATCTACAATATTTGATTCAATGGGAGGTTCTCTTGATGATAAAATTGGGGACTGTTCTTGAGACTATTGAAAGGATTTTTTCGATGAACACTCTAATGGCGATGAAAATGTTGTTGAAGGCAAAGCTTTCGCAGTAGTGGCGTTCCTCATATAAAATTTCACTTTCCTATAGTACATTCTTGTATGTTGAAATGGTCATCGCGCACATAAATTATTCATTTTAAATATTGTTTTCTTTCGACAACAAAAGCAGAACACACAAAATATGACACGTATTTTTGATAAACGTCAAATAAAGTAAAATCGTATCCCGAGTTACACATTTAGTATAAAATTAGCTGCACTAGGAGACATTAAGTTGATATTTGAGTTAGAATAGTGAGGTCGGCTTATTTAACTTAAAACAACGTTGGGTTTAGGTTGTTTGTTGGTGGGGCCAACCACGTCGCCGTGAGTGATTTGAGGAGACGTCGGTCTTAGGTTGATATTCGCTCAGATCAACGACGTCGGTTTATTTGACTTCAGACAACGTCGGAATTAGTTAATAATAGTTCGGAACACCAACGTCGACATGGCAGACGTTAGATGGACGTCGAAGGCGTCGGCGATTCTAACGTTAACCACGCCGATTGAATTTCTACTAATTACGACGATAACCCAGTATTTGCGCCAAATTTATACTATTTCTATAGACATATTAGGTATGTAATTAGTCATTGGTGTAATTTTTCATACCTCTGTGCTGCTTGGGACATTTCTTCCGTTTTTCGATTCACATCCGTTAGTACTCTATTATGAACATTTTTCTCATGGAAAGTGAATTTCCACAACCTACCTGTTCTTCATAATGATAAGTTGAAAATGTTTCCAGTTTTGTACCAAAAAACGGTCAAATTTTCATCTTACGGACTGATTCCTTTCTTTTCCGGTTATCTCCAAAACCATTTCCCGGACTCAAAAGCTAATTACATATCCAATTAGGGGACAAATGTAGATGTGATTCATTGAACATTTTCGCGTGATTTAAAATTTTTAACGGGTACCTTGAGGCACCAAAATCCATATTTCACTATAAGTACTGCAAGGATTTCCATAATTTGTTTTTGGAAGTATAACCGGGGTATGCGGTGTATTCATACTTTATTTTAGAAAATCCTAGGACAATCAAAACAGACAATGCTATCAATTGAGAAATATTCTTCTTACTTCCCCCAAAACTATCGCAGCCGAGAGTTGTGGAGTGGAATAGAGAGTTTCGAAATTATTCTCAATACTAATTCCGAGTGAAGAGTTAAGTGTCAAAAGAACTCTGATCTCCACAACTCCACAACTCTCCGTGTTAGTTAATCCGGCCCCTAATGGGAATTCGTCCTCGATTTCATCCTGATCGTAACATCAATTCAACTAGAATCGGGGGACTGTAGCACCTACGTTTGATTTTGTTAGACAATATAAGCTGAACAGAATTTTCGCGATGGTACCGGCATGTCTTTAATGTCTTCTACGAGGTAGCGAACATTTCCGAGTACCTTTGAAATGACATGCCGTTCTCGATATTTTGACTCTTTAGAGATTCACCTGTGGCGGGGTCATGTGTTCACTGTAAGTGTGCCTATACATGATACCACAAATACCTTTGACAGCTGATTGTCCGCTCCTGTTTTAAGGCTGGTAGGTATTTGTCGTCGAGTATCGATGCCTATAAATAGTTCCCCAAGAACTAAAATATCCTATCGCGTAAATTGATCTATAGATTCAGCTATATAACAAAGAGGATGTCTTTAATTTTTTCGACGTCGACAATGATCTAGATCCAGATCTAGATGAAAAATCTCAGATATATCACTATTTAACATAGTGTCGGCTTCTTAGCCCTTATCACCAAGTCGAACAAATGAGATGAAGTTCTAGTAGACTTGAAAACCGCGCAGACATTTTAAAGAAAATTTCATAAATTTTCATAGGGGTTCGAAGAATTTTTGGCCTCTAGAACGCCTTATAACAAAGACTCAGCGATGATAGATAAATTAAAAAAAGAAACTACAAACAAGTTCAAACATTCTTACCTACTAAGCTTGAAATAAACCCCAATATCTCATTAATCAATAAAAACAATAATGCGCATACGCAATACGTATAGATCTAATTCATTATTAAAGTAAATAATACATTGCGTCCTCTGCACATATAAGCAATAAATTCACATTTTTATAGTCGATATTTAAGTATTATTTGTACACCGAATCATCCATGTATATCATCTACTTACAGTAATTCTACGAATGTCCATAAACAAATTAATTTGAGCAATGCCATTAGGAAAGTTGCGAAATAATCCTTTTCTATAAAAAAAACTCTATCATAACTTAATTAGATTAACATCCAAGAGTCAGGGAAAATCCTTCGCTCCACAGAAGGCAGACATGGTAGTGCAGGCAAACCCTTCGGATATGAAAATCCTTGTCCTCAGCGGACCACTTTTGGGAAAAGTCACGAGCTCTTTAATAGAATTACATTTTCGAGAATAAACAACGAACTGTTTTTGCAAGTAACCAAATTTACAATTCGGTTGGGAATACAATTAACTGAAAGAACTGTAGCCAGAATAATTTGCTATGTAGAGATGTTTCGGTAGGTTGCACAACCGGAAAGGAGACGAGAAAAAGACCAAAGGAAAATTCCGTAATTTTAAAGGACGAAAATTGGTTGGTTGGTAATTTCTTAATGTCAATATGCAAAAGAGATTCTACTCGTTTAAATGTGCAAGCGTGGTAGAAAAAAAATGTTTTAGAAATTTCGTTCAGCTAACAGTCTATCTCATCCATAATGAAATGGAGCCAGATGTTTGGCATGTCATATTAATGGGTATCCATCTATGACTAATTAGGATCATTTCGATTCAGCAAAGGATAACGATAATGTAGATGTCGTTTTATAAATTTGTTCTTATAGAGTAGTATTGGTTTACAGAATATCCTATGACATATTGTCCAGAACTATATACATAACGCAGTTTTGAAAATGTGAAAAGTGGTTCGTTCTGGTAGTGCCGGAGGAAAAATAATAAATATAAGGACTTACTGGCCTTCTGTGTACCGCTTTTTCTGATAGTTCTTCCAGCAGTCCCATATCCCTTTGAAGGGCATATTAAAGTCAGCGGGTTTTGGAATCTGAAAGCTAAATGCATCAAATTTACTCCGATTCTTCGTCTTCTTCGAAATATATCTATCTACCTTTCAAAATGCGGTCGATAATATATTCGTTGTCGATATTTATTGAATATACCGTGCTCAATTATTGCTCCTGTAAAGTCTGTTGTCTGAATCCTAGAAAATTTCCCAGGGTTTTCCTTTGTGTGGATCTCGATGCATATGTTCGCTTGGCTGAAACTTACCTCTGAAGTCCATAGTTGTTCCATTTAATTACTGATCTTGTTCTTCAAGATATGTTTTGCAATATTTTAGAAGTGCCCCAAAACGGCTCCCGGATATTCATGCTTACGCCTGTTTTTCGAAGATTTTACTAAAAGTGTCATCATACAAATCCGCACATCCTCCTTTTTAAATGTGTTTAAAAATTTGAGGACTATAAATTGTACGAGCTGTTCTCCAGTCTTCTGCTATGGGACGGATAATATTTCTATAGAAAAGATCTTCTGCTTATAAGTAGGATGAATATGAGTACCTACCATACGAGCTTAGTAAAAATATTCTATTATTTCACAACCAAGGTATATTGATGGGATTAGGAGGACACATAATTTGTGATAGACAATGATGGATGCGGAGTCGAACCAGTTCTTTTTTTTTGGATTGATGTGAAATACCCTATCTTCTACTCTATCTTGGCTGTACATCAATGTAATAAGAAAAAGGAAATATATTTTCAATGTATATACATAGTTTTCGAAACTCATAACTGAAAAAGTAATAATAAAGCTAATTGATTCCGAATTGACTAATATTCAATAAGAGTAAAAAGAGAATTTTGTCAATTCTAGTTATTATTGAAAAACAATGCCAAGAAAATAAAGCTATTTTTGAATTGTACATATCTTTAAAAAAACTAATGAACAGAAGCAGAACATCAAAAATATTGACTTGAAGGTATATGAAGCACATGTAGACCCAAAGAATAATTTTCTTTTCGATATTTAATTTTATTTACAGATGTTGAAATGAGTAATGTTGAGAATACTGGACGTGTACTTGAAGCAATAATACCGACTGATGATAAGTCTTTATAATAGAAGATGGAATTCCTTTAAATCCTACTAGCGATTATGCTGTAGAGCATAAAGCTCCTGGAAAGTATGGAATTTAAGTAAGAAATTTAAGAATACATATTTTAAAGCACGTTTAATGTTAAAATATTATTAAACTCACCATCTTCGCCTGAAATAGCAAAATATGACGGTGAATATTTGTTACTTTATAATAGATGAAACAATAAAATCATTTGTTGCAGAAAAACGTGCAGATATTGAAACACGTGATTGTGTTGATGGTACTCCTGCTAGTAGGTACCATTGGAGAGCAAAGTCTCTGGGTAAATGTAGAAAAGCAAAATACTTTGAAATACCTTACTGATGACAAAAGGGAGTTAGTTAGGTAGGCTTTTGAATTTGTAAAAATGATAATAAGAAAACTTTAATTAGTTTCATGTCAACACGAGATTTATGAAGACAAAAAAAGAAAAAAAGGGAAAAAATCAATCAAGTCCTATATTAGCAAGAATTAAGAATAAGAGAATAATTTCCCCAAGGGACTTCACAACCAACGAGGCCGAAGTTTCTTTTAATGCCCTAAATAAGCCTTGCTTTTCAGAGTCTACATAATTTCTAGGTTTGTCATAAATAGCATTCTGGTATCGTGGTGCCTGAGATGTAAATTCTACAGTCAGCACTGGCGTTGCAGCTGCTCTCCATGCGGCCGTTAAGACGACATAGGGTCGACTAAGTTCTGGTGCCTCAGTCGAATGGGTTCCCGACCCATACCCATTTTGGCTGTCATATGGACAACCTTAGCTGTAGAAGCGTATCCATCCATAGGATCGGAGTTGCGACGGCTCTCCTTTTCGGATGTCAAGTCATAAGTAAGACGACCTGTAGCTTCCAAAGAAAACCATTTGTATCCATCCATCGGATCAGGATTACAAAGGAATCTATATCAGGTCTGAAGTTCATCAGTCCCAATTTGGTGGCATACTGAACAAGTGATCGACTAGGAGCCATTCAAGCCAATACAGATTCCTATTTCAGGCCTAGTACAGTTTTCTGCTTAAAGAATGCCGTAGAGTAGATAACTCAGAGCAGTTACCTACTTTAGAAGACGCAACAATTGTGGACCCCGTGCCACAACATATATTGGCATTATTTTCCAAAGATGCACATGCAGTGGCGTATATAAAAAATAAAGAAACACACTCGCATGTACTTGCGTGTTA
Organism: Dioctria linearis; assembly: GCA_963930735.1. Taxonomy (NCBI): domain Eukaryota; kingdom Metazoa; phylum Arthropoda; class Insecta; order Diptera; family Asilidae; genus Dioctria; species Dioctria linearis. Next base: position 51,516,864 of record OZ005742.1, on the reverse strand, counting down.
TGGGTGAGTTGGGTACGAAATTCAGAAACACAAAATCCAGAGTGACGAAATCCAGAAAGACAAAATCCAGAAAGACAAAATTCAGGAGAGACAAAATCCAGAAGTGACAAAATCCAGAAGTGACAAAATTCAGAAGTGACCAAATTCCGAAAAGATAAAATTCAGAACAAATCCAGAAAAAAATCCAGAAAAGATATTCGCGCTTGCGAATATCTTTTCAGGATTTTTTTTCAGGATTTTTTTTCAGGATTTTTTTTCAGGATTTTTTTTCAGGATTTTTTTTCAGGATTTTTTTTCAGGATTTTTTTTCAGGATTTTTTTTCAGGATTTTTTTCCTGGATTTCCTCTTAGTTTGAATTCTTCATGAGCTCGGAAATTTTTTGTTTACTTTAAGAACAAACAAATTATATACATTTTTTACATTTACTAACCCTCACTACCACTTTAGCACACTCATTATTAAATGAGACCTAGGCACAGACCTAGATATATGCCATATACATACATACATTCCATCGAGAGCAGGATAATACCTCAACTCAGAAATTTGTCTATCCATTAGTAATTTCCAAAATTTAAACTCTTTTATTCTTAGCATGCATTTTGGACCTTGACTATCTCAAAATCGTGAGCAGCACTTCAAAATTTCATATAAATGTTTCTTGACCACCGTTCACAAATCGTGACCCATGTGCAGGCATTGTTGGGCTAGCCTGTTTTTCACGAAAAAGCTAGGTTTCCGTCAAATAAATGTCATTACAAAACTACCACCTATATTAATAACACAGATTAATATAACATCAGCGACGAGTGTAAATATGAGAATTGCGAAGCGAAGTACATGCCCTGTTTTAAAATTTTTTTTAAAAAAATTTTTAATTATAACATTTTTTACAATTTCGGGATTTTGACATTTATGTATTTTGTCGTTTCTGAATTTTGTCACTTCTGAACTTTCTCATTTCCCGCGTTTTGTAAATTTCTGGATTTTGTCACTTATGGATTTTATACTTTTGGATTTTGTCATGCTTCCGATATGTTTAAGCATAAATGAACTTTTACCACTCTCAAAAAATAATAGAGAACTGTGAAATGTGCTAATAAGCTTTAAGAAGTGTCAAATATATTTTTATGTATTATACGTATATTTTTGGTCTATTGTTTGAAAAATTTTTTAATAATGTTCTCAAGAGATCGTTTAAAGTAAAGTCTTGAAAGATTGAAAATTTTTAAGGTAACCATCTAAAGACGTTGACCGATTTAACCGATTTTTGAAATTACACCTGAAATTTAAATATAAGCTCTGCATGCAAATTTTGAGGTTTCTGCGTTGCCGCGCTCTCATCTTCAATTAGCATCCGAACAACATTCCTGTAAAATCGTCATTTTTGTATGGCAATTATACGAAGAAGATGCCAGATTTTGTGCATTTTTAAACCTAAATTTATAATTTTTATATCTAAACCAAGTACTTTTAGCTCTATATTACACGTGAAAAGGCCTTCAAACTATCAATGGTACACAATTGAACAAATTAATTAGCGCCATAGTATAAGGTTTGCATTAGAATTATAAGTATTTGTCAGGGAGTTTTCAAACATTTCCGAAAAATCCCCCCAATCACTTACGTATACAGGGTGTTTCATAATTGATACCCATAACTAAAGGGTTTGATAGCCGAGGTGGAGACAAGCAAAAATTTATAAGGTGATGGTGGGGGGGGGGGGGGGGGAGACGCGTCATTTTGGAGGTAGGGGTGTTTGCAGTTTTTAGTTCTTCTTCCACTTTACACCCTCTAATTTTATTGATATATACCCTATTAAGGTGGGATTCATTTTAGATGAATTGCGTGTAATTGCATAATAGTAGGCGCAATTACCATCGTCAGAAGCAAAATTAATAAAAAGTTGAATCATAGAAACGGGAGTATCTAAAAAACAGTTGCATTTAGATAGGTATATCTGCATAGTCAAATTAAAGGTAAATTCCGGGGTTTTTAAATCTTGTAATAAAACTGTATAATTATCATGCATTTTGGCGGGAAATCGTTGAAATTACAAAAAATTATGATTTTTTTTCCAACTTTTTTACATTTCCGTCCTACAACTACCGACGGAAGGTGACAGGAAGGCTGATTGTGCATTTATTGGATAACTGGTTTGCTATCATCAGAGATGAATCTCACCTTAATAGGGTATATATCAAGAACGTTAGAGGGCGTAAAGTGAAAGAAGTACTAAAACTCCCTACCGCCTAAACTACGCGTCTTACCCCCCCCCCCCCCCCCCCCCCCCCTCCTCAACATATACTTTTTTGTTTGCCTCCGCCCCAGCTATCAAGCCCTTGCGTTATGTGCATGTGCACCAGTTATGATACACCCTGTATGTATTTTGTGCCTTTTCTTTGAATACAAAGAGGGCATTGCGTTGATATGCAGGCAACTTTTATGAGTATGTAACTGAAAATAGTAATTTTACATATTGTATGAAAAGTGATAACGTTAATTTAACTAATTTCAACTAAAAATACTTCATTTGATATAGGGCGGTCGATTTGCATTTTCTGAATTACCAGCGATCTCAAACCAATTCATTGCCTCCATTTACATGATAGCAAACAGCAAACGTCTACTTCATGGTTGATTTCCCTAACCAAAATTACTTAATTTGAAATTCTGACAAAGTGACCAAGAGCTAGCGAACGTTGGAGTTTTTCTGTACTCCAACCACCAAAAAGACAAGTTTTCCTTACTTCAACTTAACTTCGTTACGTTATGTAATTGCATGCAAATTTATTGGCAAAGGCATCCTTAACCTTTCTAGCAGCAATGGAAAGGAGAGAATTTTAACTATTGTTTTCTACTCTAAAGTCAGGTCAAGTGCAGGGTGAACTTGAAGGAAATTACGTTAAATTGACGGAAACTGTTTGGAATTTTTTTGTGTATGCCTCCGCTAAACGGTAGGGAATAATAATTTTCAGTTTGAAGAAATTGTTTAATTGCTTCGACGAGGGAAGCAAATTAAAACTAAAAGTTTTAAAGTACATAAAAAAAAATATTATCTTAAGTTGGTTACTTCAAATTTACGTGCTCCGTAGACAATCTTGGGAGAATGTTTTAAGATTGCTATGCAACAAGTAAGATGACTAACTAAGAGTAGTACTGTTGTGATTTTGTACTGTCACTCGGCGAATCGAGATACGAATTTTCTTGAATTATGACTTCGATATACATATAACGCAGAAAACATTACTATTCAGCTAACTGAATTTTGATATCGTCGGTTTTCACATAGAAGCGAATGTTTGCAAATGTTTTCTTGCAGGATTGTATCATTGTGACATTTATGTCACAATGTAAAATTTAAATTATTCAGGACAGTCAGCATTTTTTTTTTTACAGTAGGTACCATACGAAAAATTTGCAAGAAGAAGAATATTTTTGAAAACGTAGAATTTTCTCTTCTTCGAGAATTTTTGGCGAAAAATTTGCTTTCATAAAAATGTTTAGTGGAAAAGGCCTTGACCTTGAATTCCGAATTCAAACTGCCCCCTTCTGAAACATGTGCAACGTAGGTATGCAGATATTATTGTATCAACTTTGGTCCCATAATTAGCATTGTTGACAAGCCCATCTTTTCTATGTGAAACTCGTCCTTTGTTTCATTTGTCATTAGAGGTTGTTTCAGTTGGGATGATGATGAGATACTACTAAAAATAATTTGGTTATATTTAATATCTGCAAAATGCACGCATAACTCCTGTTTTTGAGGGGGAAACGAAACAGGTACTTCCTTTTCTCAAGAGAGCTATAATGTTATCCTAGAGATTGTTAGTTTAACTTCACAGAGTCTAAGACTATTCTTGACGACGAATCCGAAAAGGACTTGTCATCCGAATGCTTAGTTGCTCAAAATGATGGTAAAACTTTCCCAAGAATATAGAATTGAAAAGGCTTAAGTGAGCTTCCTCGAAATGGAAAACTTAGGAAAACTACAACGCAAATGCATGCAAAGAAAGACGCTCTAACTTAGCCCTAACATTCTAAAATATTTCCAGTGTTCTTATTGTAAAACTGAGAATAGTTTAATCTGAATGGGTCCTATGCCCTAAACTACTATTGATACATAATAATGTTCTTTTGATAATATTAAGCTTGCTTTCTTATCTTCTTAATCATAATAACAATTTTATAAAAAAAAATTCCAAAACAAAAGCTCTTAGCGGAGCAATATTGCATAAATGTAAATGTGCCGTGGTCTGCTGAATTCAAATGGATCTGCCTGCAGATTTGCACTATTGTCGCACATACAAATATGGAACTATTACTCAAATGAGAGTTTCTGAGCGTAAAATGGTAAAGTTACTTTTTAAACAAAACTATTTTATTATTTTGTTAAGTAAGGTATTCCTACACTAAGGTATTCCTACACTACTTTGTATGCAGTACTGGAGACCGAGAGCACCCATTGGAAAAATGAGCGCTCTAAGAGCTATCCTGAGGCGCCTCCCTGGAAGCTCGTAGTGCTTCTTTTCCCAATCCCAGTTCATTGCTTTTTAACATAGGGATGTCCGCAGAGGCAAGCGCTTCAGAAGCGCTGGTTTTTCGTCCCAATGGGCAATGTGTCGCTCCAATACAAAATCAAGGATATCTCGACCTGTAGATGTAGATGTAGAGAATGCCTCCACTTTTTCCTAGAAATTTATTGGATATTTTCTATTCAGAATTTGTATGCATTTGTCCGACAACGGGTGCTTGGGGTGGCTAATAATATTATGTATTATAGAGTCTTTGATAGTAGTTTAGGTTCTATAGTACATAGAAAATCAATGACTAGTTACTATTCCATAAATATCAATATATAGGGTGTTTCGGTCATGGAGGTCCTTCGGTCAGGAGGAATCACTCGTATCAGTCAACTAACCTCCGTGCTCTCTCGTAATCTAACTGCGATTTTTTCTATGCACCGACTAAGCTAGACTGCTAGATTACTAAAACAGATCATCCCTTAGATTTCTTGTGTTAGATAGGAATGTGGTCCTGCATCCATTCTTGTACTTATACACTGATATAAATAAATTGTAAACATGCACTAACTACTTACAGATCCAAACATGCCGGCAAAGATTTAACTGTACTCAAGAACACTAATATCGTCTGTGGGTAGGTAGTAGATTCATTTTTATTGTCTAAATATTTTCCTCCAGGCGGGGTTTCCCTGGATAAAATGAATAGCAACATTCTGAGGTTTCCAAATCTTGCAAAAAATCTAACAGTATTTTGGTATTGTTAAGCAATAGTGGAATTATGTTAGTATGGGATACATTCTCTGGTCAAGGAGTGTGCTATTGGTTAACATTAACTTCTTACTGCAGCAATATTTTAGATATGAGTGTCGTCTGCCCAACCCAATATGACTTCTGGCTGGGTATCTCAGCATGATAATGACCAACATTTGAGCTAGTAAAATATTCATTGCATTCAAATGATAAAGAGAGAGAAAAGTTGAGAACAATTTGCACTGCAAGAAATAATAAACGAGCTCTACGTTTATTCTTCACAAAATTTAATAATCGTCAAATAGGCAGCAGCTTATTTGGTTTTAAATAACATACATATAATTTAGCGTCCGTAGCACGAAAGGCACACAAATTAGTTTGACACTTCATTGATACGATTGATAAGATCTGAAGACCTGAAATTGTAAATTTTTACCACATCACAAAGTTGATATTGCTCATTAAATGATTAGAATTTTTTTTTCAACCATAAAGTGCTGCAGTTCCTGTAGATCTTAATGCTTTTATACATTATGTATCAATTTGGAAAGTTGTGCAGCAAGAAGAACATTTTTTGAAGATATCGAACTAATAAAGGACATCAAGAGCCACATATTTCTACAAAAAGGAAGAAACAGATCCGATGGATACCCTTCACTGACTTATAACAATGGACTGAGCGATGTGCTATTTCATGTGGGACACATTTTGTGTTTCTGTATATCAGAGTTTGAACACCCTTTAAAACGTTTACTACAAACAAAAACATGTAAAACTCAGATGAAATTTTAAACCCGAAAATCGAATTAAATCAAAAAAATAAATTTTCTTGTGTCCAAGTAATATTTTAATTAATTATATGGAATTAAAGTCATTCCGACTTTACTTTCAAAACGGTATTTTTAGCTGAATCCTGCGTATGGTACACATTATCTTTACCTTATTCTTCCTGCAGTCATTGCATCTGGAGCCAACATATACTGCCGTCCTAAGAAAGAAAGTCACATCTCCATTTTAGTAGTTTTGAGATATTTAGCTTTTACATTTTTAAACTTTAGCGCCTTAATATGAAATATTTTTGAAATATTTCAAAAATGATTTCAAAAGATATCAGTTTATTCAATTTTAATTTGTTAACAAAGTGCAGACATTTTGATGATTAGGTAGAGAAACTGGATTTAGGACTTTCTTGCTTAGTATAGACAACCAAAAACATTCATACATAAAACCAAATTATACAAATAAGTTGACACTTTTCTTACATTATACAATATAAATTTATTTCATAATAAAAATAACAATCGAATTCAAAAAACAACAAAAAAATAACAAGTTTCAAGAAGTACCTAAAATCATTTAAAAAAACAAAAACTTTAATGCGTTTAACTAAAATTACTCGTACTAAGTACTACAATTACTCGCTTTCGTCGTGGGTTTCTTCGTTTACCGATTCTGGGAGAGATTTCTAAAATTGAATTCGGTTTTCAGGCAAAATATCTTTCAGTTTTTTCACGAGATCCTGTTTTCGTTTAATAACAAACCGCGAGGAATTGTTTTTGATTTTGTTTTTGCTAATCCTGATTTTATAGACGCACCTTTCAAGAAATTCAAGTTTGAGTAACTTGTGTCCATGAAGTTCTTTTTGTATAGCAAACAATTATTATTTTTTATGAATTTGCCTTCCACCATTTCATTTAAATAAACTCTCGGAATATTTTTTTTAAGTTTGTGTTGAGACGATTGATGCTTCCATTCAAAAAAATTTTCCACTTTCTTTTCGATTATTTCAACCTTTCCCGAGTTACTTTTTTAACGCAATCTTTAAAATCAGTCATGTCATACAATTTTTTGTGTTTTTTCAAAGATTTTTCCACTTGGTGATGAAAGGCATCAGCTGACATAAATGTGTACCCTGGTTCAAAAAATTTAAGGACAATTTCTTGAACATTAAGTTCAGAGCAGTTAACTATATATGTATATAAAAAAGCTAAACAATGCCCAATTTTTATTCTGAGCTGCACAATTGTCTAGCCAAAATATGAATTTTTTTGCATCTCTGCGAAGCTTGATGAAGGCATAAAATGTTGATTTAATGTCTTCTTTGGATCTGCCAGAAATACCTTCATGCCAAATAGCTGCAACTGGTAGCATTTGTTTTTTGTTTCTCCAAAGGTACAAAACTTTCGTTAAATACAATAATTCTTGGAGTAAAAATAATTTCCTTAAACATGTCATACCGAGGAAGCATTATTACCGATTAATTAAAGTAACACAAATAGTACAATATAATTTGATTTTGAAATAGTTCTTACCTTTTGCAAATCCACAGAAACAATTATGCACTCATCCTTTTCACTAACATCGCAATCCTTTTTGTAGTTTTCTTGTACACTCTTCTCATTGTGAATTTTCCAAATCTTACAATCTTCGCAATCAGCTTTTAGATTAGATCTAGTATGGTCAGTTTTCTTTTCGTGGTTGTTTCTTTTTTCACATGACCAACATTCCTCATGACCCAATTTCGAAAATGAAATGTTATTTTCAGAAACAACTTTTCTATATAGTTCATAAGAAATATTAGTTCTTTCTTTTTCAATGTAATTTTTATGCATGCCTTTTTGTAATATCGCTTGGCAAATATTTCACATTCGGTGCCTGCTCTCTTCGGTAATGGGATATAGTTGGATGATAGCTTTCAATATGCTTTTTAATTGAGGTTGTATCGAAAGCGTTATGTGATGTATGCTTACCTCGTTTGTCATGTTTTGGGCCACAAGCATTAGGCTTCTTTTTTGATGCATCTATATTACGCACTACCCTATCATTCTTAGCTTCGAAGCCCAATGTAGTTAAAAACAATTTTTTACACACGACCACCTCGGTGGAATCTTCTCAAGTTAAAGTGTGTTTGACGGTAACTGACATCAGACTTGAATTTGATCGTCTCCGCTGAGGCTGCATAATGTTTATGTGGTTGTTTATGAACGATTTTTTCTCACCGGCCCTTAATTCACAAAAACTTCTATTAATTATGACACGCTGCTCCTCACTAATTTTACCACACTCTTTATTACGACAGAGTCTATTGCAGCCTTCTTTAACATATAACTTTAACGTTTGCTGCTTCAATTTTTCAGCCTTTTGATTTTTGGGAGTTATTTTGGATATTTTCCATTTCCTGGGCAATCCTTGTTTTGTCACTCCAGCTGATAATGTGTTATTTGGATTTGCACCTGAAATTAAATTTTCTTCTACATGAGGATGAGACGATGTCGACGGTGATAGTTCCGGTATGTTTTGACTCGGAGGTTATAGTGGTTCTTGTAGAGGTGTAAACGGTGTATCATTATCGCTTTTGTCTACTTTTGCGTTTTTTGTTTTATCTCCTAATATCTTCCACTCTTTTTTTTTTTAGAGAGTTCGGAGTTTTTAATTGCTAAAAGTGCAAGTTTTTTACCGCGACCCATTCTTTGTTTTATATATATATATCATGTCATGATGATTGAATATTACTTACCACAATTATCAAACACTACTATGTAATTCCTATCTAAAAGAAACAGTTTAAAAATAACGTGTTCTGATGTTCTACAGAAACTAAACCTTTCACTTCAATAAAATTGCCAAACTAACTCACATTAGCTGTGCCACGCACAAAATTCTGATTACCTCTTGCACTTGTTCGAACATGATAGTGCCTGCAGAATTAGTGCACAATATTGTACAATGTGTGTCATACAAAGGAAAAAAGTCATATAATCCAAAAATTTCCTACGATAATAAGAAAAAAATTCTTATAAGCAAAACATTTTGGTCAATGTGTCTTTTTTCGTAGTAAGGGGCAGAAAAGACTTTTTTGTTTAGGAAACACATTAGACATGGTAGATATGACCATTTTGCTTAACGGTTTTCACTTATTTGTAGTTGGAAATTGGTGTTTTTAACTTAAGATATAAATCAGAAACGGTTTCATGACTCCGAAACTGTCCCTAACTCAATTTTGGAATTTTGGCGTTTGTGACTTTCTTTCTCAGGACGGCAGTATAAACATCAAATGACATAACAAAACATTCAGTAAGCGATATTTTGTGTTGCCATAGCACATAAGAGAAAATTATAAAACTTGTGCCATTCTTTCCTATAGGAAAATGGCAATACGGTTCAGTTCATTGGTATAAGTCAGTGACACCCTCGAAATATTGACATCAAATAAAGTTATTTTTATGCAAAAAACCATTTGGAAAAACTCGAAAATGTAGATACTTTCAAAATTCTCTACTGAAGTCTTATTTTGTGAAGATTTGTTCTTATTATTTTATTTAATTCAATTTTATTTTTATACATAAATCCTTAAGTAAAAATGTTTATTGTGATGTTATTAACTTTGGACTGAATAAACAATTTCTTTATTGATATTACACTTATGGTAAAAAAAAACCAACAATAAAAAATTATAGTTGTTAGTTTTTTGCAAAAATTTCATAATAGTTTATATAGTTTTGAAGCATACCATCTTAATTAATTTTTCTCTTTTAACCCTAGAGGCTTCACCATACTCGGACCCTCTGGTTGATATACCAAAGGTATAAATGTACCTTCTTGTTATTGAGAACAAAATGTAATGAATAAGCGTGTGGTGTGAGATTGAATACAATACATAAAATAGTAAAAAACGGTAGATATCACGGAAAGAAAACAGCTGATGTTTATTTTACTATCGCGATCCTGGCAACATATCCCTCTCTGTGCTGTAAATTCTTAGCAAAATTTATTACTGAAAGCTTTCATTGATTGAATGTAAAGTTAAATTCCTCTTTCATTTCTAGATTGAATAAATTCAAGTCTCACTGTTTTTATTTCTGTTACACAGCAATTATATCTTTACGAAGATTACCACTGAAATCTTAAAAAATACGAAAAATTAGTACAACTGCGCAACAAATCTGTGCATATTATCGTGGCCAAAGCTGCATATAGTTAGAGTAAAAGCATAAATATAGGTCATAACGTATCAAAAATAAGGATATTGGGTCTTTCTATATTATGTAATTAGCTTTAGAAAACTATATAATTTATGAAATTTCCAGAAAATATATTGCCGTCTGAAAGCTATTATCACAAATAAGTAAATATACAGATAACGAATCAAATAGGAAAATTGAAAACCAGAAGTCAGATACATGTTGCGAGTCGTTTAAAAAAAATTTGAAAATTCTTTCTCGACGATGTAGGAAGGACTAAATTCTTTCTTAGAAATTTACTGGAAATTTGTTCCTTAGAAGTTTTATGCATTATTAAAGGCTGACAACGGCAGAAGAAATGAATGCTTATTGGCATTTGGAGGTCGACAAAGGCACAAATGAAAGTATTGTATTTGAAAGTAACTCCAATTGGCCACCAAACTGAATAAAAATTCTACCGAAAGATTTTCTGTAAATTTCTAAAAAAAAACAAAAAAAATCGTTTGCATACCTATTTACGCGTCTCCGCTCATAAAAATTGTTATCGGCCTCCAAAAATGCGTGTAAGTTATAAGAAAAAAAGTCCAGTAAATTTCTAAGAAAAAATTGAGGGCTTCCCTACATCAGGGCCAGGCATCGGTGATTTTATATTGGAGCGAAGCATTGCTGTCACCCTCGACCAATGAAAAATATTCGAAAGAGAAATTTCCAGTAAATTTCTGAGAAAAAATGGTGGTCTTCCGTTCATCGGGTCGAGGCATTACCGTCCTGCTCTGATAAAAAGATATAAACTTGGGTGTGGGCCGCCTGAACATTAGGAACATTTTCTGTTAATAACAACATTTCTAAAGCTACAATTTTCGTCGTAACTAACTAACTTGATTACCAGAAATATTGATGAGGTTTTCATTTTTCTGAATGCGTTCTTCATTTGTGTATTTACTTATTTGTGCTATTATATAGCTATACCTACTATATCAAAAAAGACGTACAATGCACAAGAACAGCGCTGTCGTTTTAAATTTTGCAGAGGTGGTACAATTTAATGTTACGGAGTAATATTTTTAATTAAAAGTAGTACGCTATAAAACTTGTAGATTGCTATGTACTGTTTAAAACAATATTGCATAATATTATTAAAAACATTTATCGGAATAATAGATTAAAATGTTACTTCAATAATTAGTGCAGAAAAATATATTGAAACTTAACAAAAGTAAATAAATTCCATTTAAATTATTTTTAATTCATGCCCTGCAAAGTGTTAACTTAACTCGGCCACCTAAAAAAACAAATGAATAAAAGAAATTCGTCCTGATTGGCTCTTCTCCAACGATAAATACGGCCAGCAAGGTTACAACATATTATTTTTGATATTTTATTAAACGGTTTTTGGACGGTACTACCCATTATTTTTTCTTAGTAATTCTTTAACTGCCATTATGCTATTAGTTGTTGCACATTCAAAGAATTTCCGCTTTTTTTTTATTTGATAAGGGCAAATTGTGAAAATATTCTTTCTCTTTCAGCAGCTGCACTGCTAAGGGGAAACATAGTAGAGAACTGATTAATTTGGATAGCTTCAGAAACATTTCTTCATTTAATCAATTTTTCGTACTAAATACTGAGGCCTAAAAGGATCAAGGTCTAGATTTTTTGAAATCGTAGATTGATTTTTTAAAATTTCTCTATTCAGCATCTATTTCTTTAGTTTCAACTTCATCAAATAAATTTTGCATTACTGCAAGTAAAGCTGTAGACGTTTCAGCTTATCTAAATTGGTTTATACCCTCTCTATAGCATTTAAAATTTTGTCTTTAACGTCGATCCTGGCTGATATTTCTTTACAAAGATGTAAATAATAATTTTTTCATGTTTTTTTCATCTTATTGATATCTATTTCGGGAAAGACTCCGCTGTTTATTAGTAATTCCGCTCGGTTACCTGTGTAAATATATTTTATAATTTTAAAAAACCTTTTCGACATCAAAATCATAATTCCATTTAAGTTTTCTTCATTTATGTAATCTGCTTTAACAAAATTGTTAATATCGTCTTATAATACGTTATTATTAATAGTAATAATATATGAATGCGTGAAGATTAGGTTTGGAACTCTAGATTTATCTTATCAGTAATATTAAGAATATATGCTAGAAATAAAAGATAGAACTTATTCGTGTCATATGAATAAAATCTGAATTATTTTCTGAACCACTATCAAATGAAAGATAAAGAAAATAGTGTCGCAACCACTGTTCCAATATTCGCACCACGAAATTCTCCTTGTTGCCGATGATTTTAAGATTTTGTGAGTTTCAACATTAAAGCTATCTTGAAACTTTTTTAATTCCCCTTGTCTCTTTGGGCTGTGACAGAAATACAAATAAATATTGAGTGCTAGGATTTCGATACATTTTGATATCATTTGCTGCCGCGGAAGAACACAGATGCAAAGAGTGGCAAATTCAGCCGATTGTGTATAAATGGGGATGATTTTCTAAAAATAATGTCTTGGTACCACTTTCTTCCCAAATATCACAGAGGCGTTATCGCTTGCAAATGCAATCATATATATAAAAGGCACTTTAAGTTCTTCAAATAATTTGCAGATAGAATCATAAAATGAGTGTGCGTTCCAGTTCTCTATTTGAATCAAAGCAAGAAATTTATCTATAACCTTGGAGCTTATAAAATCAAAATATCTAACTAGCAAAGTTAAACATTTTGCAAAACTAACATCTGTTGTCTCATCAATTATTAGCGAGAGCTTTTGCTTACATAGAATTTGGACTTCCTTTAATAACAAGGTATTCGTGCTCTCAGTCGCCTTGGTTTTTCCTAATTTTAAATCTTCAGCAATTGGGGAATCAGAAGCAATGCACTTTTTTAATTCTTTTAGTGAAAACGGCAAATTGTGCTGTAGATTCAACATTATAATACTGAGTTCACTAATTTTAATTTTTTGAATTTTTCCCTTATATTCATTTTTTTAGTTTCATTTTTCGGTTGATGCATAAGGCCTTTTTATCCTACTCTTCGATCCAATTATAATTTCCTTTCCAGTGGGATCGAAATTTTTATTCCCTAAAGGCGCTTTCACATCAAAAACGAGAACCGATAAAATGTAAACCGAAAAACTTAATTTATTTCACTTTAAAACAAGATTCTTGCTCCAATGAATAATAAAATCATGGGAAAGAGGGTAAACTAATAATTCTACTAATAAAATAGTATACTTATTTCAGATATTAAAGAAAAACAAAACTTTTATGTTTTATTAATCGAATTTTTCGGGCGAAAAAGTTTTTCAGCCGATAAAACAAAAAAGTTGTGTTTTTCTTAAAAATCTGAAATAAATATACAACTTTTTTAGTTAAATTATTAGTTTACCCTATTTTCCATTATTTTAATAATCATTTGAGCAAAAATATGGTTTTAAAGTGGAATAATTTTTGGATTACAATTTTCGGATATTGCTTTAGAGTGTGAAAATGCCTTAAGCTAAAAAGAACTTGAACTTGCACTTTGAGGAATAAGATTGCTATTTTCCACTTCTTCTGGTTCTAAATTCACACATCACGATCTTTTACTAAAAATAATTTATCCTGAGCATTCAAAATGCATTTACGTTACAAAGATCTTTTTGCCTTTCCATTCTTGCCTCTTATCCAATTCTATTTGAAGTTAAAATTCCGTAAACGACAGGTCAAATAAATTATTGCCTGATTGAGTTTTTATTATATTTGCATTTAGGCAGGACGTTAACTTCACACCAAATCAAATTTTTAATAATGCACTCGAATATTTTTCTTGTAACTGATTTTAAATCAAATCCTAATGGTCTAGACAATATTTCAAATAAATACAATAACAATAGTAGTTTTGAACTATTATCAAACCTTCCAAAGTACGACACCGATATTTATATGGACGGACACATTATTAGGACTACATTTGAGTCCGTCCGTTTAGCAAGCGAGGCAGGCGGTTGCGGTGTGGGAAACAGCAATATAATATATCTGTGGTTTTTTCAAATAACTCGTTATATGCCAAATTTACAATATTAATCTAAATATAACATTCGACATAAAATTTCATATTTTAGAATTCTGCGTACTCTGGTATAGCAATTACACTATTATTAACAAAAGAATAACCACTTAAGTACCCAAAAATCTAAAATTATTTTTTCAAGAAACAGCACAAGTAGACATGCTGTCGAGAAGTTAAAAAAATTGATCAAATATCAATGCAAGTGCAGATAAGTTGTTATTTTAAAATGAAATTCCGACTTTTTTTAATTTTCATTGTTTTGTTTGATTTTTCTTCAATTTTTGTTTGTGTATGTATTAACAACAATAATAAAAGATGGCGTTTATCAGTATTAGCAACATTCATTTTCATTCCCAGTCATTTTGCCTGATAAAATTTCATGGCTTTCGCGATTTTTATTGTTTTTCATTAAACCGCATAAGTGAACTCCTGTAGCGATTACTGATTTCAAATAAATATTCATCTTCAATTGAGTCGTTAATTCGCACACAGTATATCGAAAAAAGTCTTATAATTGAGAGCTACAAACATTGTATGTGCAACTTTTTCGCTATATTTAACATTTTTTGAAAAATAATATGAGTACTGTTAATAAAATTTATTTCAAAACATCCTGTGAGAAAAAGAAGAAAAAAAATTCCACAAATTGGTGATTTCCCAAAACTTTTTCTCACTTTTTTCGACTTTTCCCTCGCTTTCTCAAAACTAGCTTTTTGCAGATAACGAGTTATTTGAAAAGACCACAGATATAATAATCTATTAAAATGACAAAGTAATAAAATCGACTTTCGTTTGTAATAGAGATACTAAATATTTCAAGTATTAAGTATTTTAAATTAAAAGACTAAAAAGTGAACATTTTAGATGAATTTTTTATGGGTAGTACAAACCGTAAAGGAGTATTACAGTAGTACGTGGTACCCAATAATATTGCAAATACTACCTAGCCTACTATTGAAAACTTAAAACGGAAATGAAATAACGACACTAGCAATCTCTATGTGGAATCCGAGATGAATTCTTTTACAGAACGTACACACTAGCAGATTACTCGCCCAGAGTTGTAAAAAGAGAAAATTTTCTGAGTGCACTGTATAAAAAAAAATGGGAACTAGGAAATAAAAACAAGTAAAATATCTTGTATCATACGCGTTATTTCTTACAATTATTTTTATAAAATTTAATTCTTTCTTATACGTCTAATTTTTTAAGGGGACAGTCAATAGTGTATTTAATTAGGAATGAAGAACTGCAATATTTGTTCTCCATGGATGACAAGAATGAAATGATTAGGAAATCCGCATCAGAATATGATTTTTTTCTAAAGATATCAACGCTTAAGCTATTGTCATTTTCTATCTTAATGAATAAGTCAAGAAAATTTAAAGTTTTATTGCCAACCTCCACAGTAAAGTGATTATTGCTATCAATTTTCTTTAGGAAAGAATTTAAAAACAACGAAAGTTGTCTATCAGAACCAGTCCAGATGCAGAAAATATCGTCAACCATCTGAAAATGTGTTTAATTTGTTGATTACCTGAAGAAAACATTAGTTCCTAAAACGCAGAGTCTATTGCCAAACCATCACTCTGTTCATAAAATGAAAAATAATTTTGTTTTAAATACATAAAATTATTAAATCGATTAGCTGTGAGGAACTGACTGGGTTGGAAATTTCAGTAATTATTCCATCTTTTAAGATATTCGTCAGTTTTTCAATTGGAATCGCAGGAAAAATACTACAATGGTCAAAGGAAACCAACTTAAAATTAGAAAGTAACTGGAGGGCTTTAATTTTAATGATTAATTCAAGAGAGTTCTTAATAGAAAATTTGCCTTTGAAATTGATCTTCGCCGCGCACTACACTACTTAACTTATTACACAAGTATTGAGATGGAGCATGTAGAAACAACGGGGCGGATCGGAATATTTTCTTTATGCGACTTTGGTAATTCATATTAAGGTGGTACCGACGGATTACTATTTTTCAATGAAAATTTTTCCCTGGCGTCAAAAATTAGATCAGCGTTGTGTATAATAGCACTAATGATACCTCGGTTAAATCTTGCTGTTGGATTAGACATTATCTCCCTAACCTTCATCGTATCAAGATATTGATAAACTTTATTCAAGCAGACTTCTTTACTTAAAATAGTAATAGAATTGCTATTATCAGCCTTACATAAAATTAATTCTTTATCTTTAAGTTTTTTCTTAATAGAACCTAATGCTTTTTCCTCAACTCTGTTCTTAATTAAATTAAAAAATTAAAAAATCAATCAATTATAGGAAACAACACTTTCACATAAACGTTTTAGATAAATCTCACACCGGAAGTATTTTACAAAACTCTGTCATAATATTTCTATGCACAGGGTAGTACGACAACAATGTCTAGAAGAATAACAATCGTGAATATAATAATATAATTTGCCTTTCAATCAATTGTTCGAGCATTGACAAATTTTCACATCAGAAAAGATAAACAAAAATTTATCTCTTATAGAAATTGAAATATTCCGTGTTGCCGGAGCGCCTCTCGATAACATAAAAATTATTTTCCAGATGTGCCAGCAAAAAGGATACTGTTCATTTTTCCATAAATTATTCACAGGATATTTTGTATTGGTCCAATCCTCTCTTTAAATTGCCGGTATTCGTATAGATACCATTTTGCTCCGTGTGTGCGCCCTAATTTTCTCATGAATTATGAAGAGTATGCCAGGGAATTGAAATTCAACCTGGTCGAAGGACAATGAATCTGTATAGTGAATGCACCTACATACATATGTTTCGGCACGAATATTTGTTAATTGCTCATAAGTGAACTGCCGTTTTGATATTGTTGTGAAACACCATGAGTCGAATTTACTCAATCCTCAGAGGCACCACAATCTTTTTAAGCTTTCTGTTTGAAGTAAAACTTTAATCGCTGTATTATGAGACCACAATCCCCAGCCAACTTAATTGAAAAAGTCACGTCCTACCTTAAAAAAAAAAAATCACTGCCATCGAAAAATATTCAGCTCACCTCTATCGCGCATTGGAATTTCACTTCGTTGTCCAGGAACTAATTGCTTCGGTCAATACAAGTATCGTAGACCAGATGCGACTTTTATAAGTTTTATAAATAGCAGGGTGTATCATTACCTTGTGGAGTTAGTCTCCATGTTTTTTTTTTATTCCTGAGATAAAATATTCTGGCATCCTGCACTTCACGAGGAAAAAGCTGAGATCCAATCGCCTTGATTAAAATTGGATGCACTCGGATTTCTTCATTTTGCTAATGTTGGCTGACTGGATTTTTCTGCCTGGATAAGTGAAAGCCTGCCCATTTGAGCACGTGCTCTGCACCATAGACAGAGAGGGAAATTCTAACAAATTTAATTACTTTTCCGAAATGAAACTGTCAGTGTACGAAGGACAGTCTAGTATAGATAGAAAACTGTAAGTGTGTTTGTGGTTTTATAATAAAGCAGACTGTACGTGCTCCTGTGGACACATTGAAATTATTATTAAATGACGTGGTCTAAATTTCTAGCAGTGTAAAATGTAGACATGGGAATTATTAACAGCCGCCATTTACTACATTTATTTACAAGTTAGGAATAAATACTTATTTTTCCCGAATTTGGTAATAAAGTAATTTCTTAAATTCAATATTTGACTAAATGAAAGTAGCTGGACGGGGGGAAATACATTGTGCTAGTTCGGAAAAATTTTAATGCCTATGCGTTTTTGAAACTTCACGCTCACAGCTGATGCCTGTTAGAATTACAATTCCTTATGGCAATGATACTTCTTTTCATACAATGGCGACTTTGCTTCCAAATTTAGTTTATAGGAAGACTTCATTAAAAAAAAGGAAGGTTATATAGTAAGGTACATCATATATATTTATTTTGAGGTTAATTAACACTAAAGCACAAAAACCAAGGCACGTTTCACATGGATACCTAGACGATCAGTCAACCTGGATACTCTGAAATATCATAAAACCGCTATGTACCCGATAAATAAAAAATCAATAAGCAGAATTAAAGTACACTGGCGTTGATGGCTATTGTTTCAGTAGAGAGTGCCCCTCTCACTGATTCTATCAGCGGTAAACCTCAGCTGACCAGAATAACTCAAAACAGAGGAATTAGACGACCACTACTTGTTTTCACTGTAAGAGACAGTGTCCTTAACACTCGACCACTCGTGCCCCTCGGTTAAAAATCGAGAGCCAGTCGGATAAGGGACCAATAGGTTCACCACTAATTCGCAATAGTTTTATTTTCTTTTCTTTTTCAAACTTTTGCTCCGATTCACAAAACTACAAGTTTTTCAGACGAGTTTAAAAAATCAACTCCCAGAAGATAGGGCTACCTGCCCCTAGGTAACCACGAAAGCTTTTTGCTTATTTTTGTTATTTTCTCACGACGTTGAAAAATCCTACGTGAGAAAAGGCGAACAAGTTTTGATGCAATGAAATTGCGTTAAGAAACTGTAACATGAAATGCCTGTTGTCGTCTTCAAATTTTAATTCTAAAAGGGCAAGAATAATTTTATATATGTATGTATATGAAATTATATGAGGGGAATTAAAATTACATATGAATATGTATGTACGGTGTACATGTGAAAAAGAACTAAGAAGACACTGTATGTAGATTAGTGTGCATATCATGAGAATGGAATGTGTTTCTGATAATAAAATGCAATTTAGCCTTAATTGCATTTTTTTATATTACAGAAATGAGTTTTAAATTAAATTTAAATGTATTGTTACGTGCAACAAAGTGAGACAAGTGATATCTACTGGAAATGGAAACTTCGCGAAAGATGAGAACTGATATTTCTGGAGTGGAATCATCGAGAAGGCTCTGCAGAATTTCTAGAGGATAAATACAGCATTTTTCACCGCCAGGAGCGAGTCTTTTCTTAGACAGTGCAGTAAACATATAATTAACAGGTGAAAGCGTTCTACTTGGATTTGAATAATCTGAGTTATAAAATAGTTGCGATAATTACAGTAGAGTTGATTAGTAATAATTTATGAATTTTATGGAAGTAAATACTATAGTGAAAAAAAGAGAGCTTGTTGATTAGTTTTTAAATTCAAATTCAAATTCAAATTGTTTATTCTATGATATACATATAACATATAATATCTCATTTACATGTACAAGAAACAAATAATGTATTTAGAAAAAAAAGAAAAGAAAAAAGAAACAGGGAAAGAGAAAAGCAAATCTGATCTTAATTATAAGCAAATGTTAAATTATTTAAAAATGTATGAGAGCATATGAATAATAACTCAATGAAATATTTCATTTACGTACTGTACAATTACTTATAGATGCTAACAATTGGTACTTCAGAGAATAGTTGTAAAAAATATATATATAATACAAGGAAATAGCAATCGCTCGAGTTTCTTAAAATTATGTGCAGATAACGAGAGGAACAGTAATCTACATATTTTTATATATTTTTATAGTGCTCGAAAAGTTCACCCTTGAAAGCGGCCAGATTGTTTATTCGTTTGATTCCAAGAGGCAAGGAGTTCCAGAGATTAATCGCGTGAACATAGAATGATCTTCGGCCCTGCAGGACGGTATGTTTGGGTACGATCTTGACCTGGACAATGTGGCGAAATTAAGTTTTTCAAACAGATACCGAGGCTGCTTGTTGTACATTAAGCAGAAAAGAAAGAGTACTGTGGGGTATTTAACATATTGATCCAAACTGTACCCCGAGATATGGTTGGTAAAGGGGGATACATGATCGTATCTACGAAGGTTGAAAACGTAGCGAACACACGAGTTAAATGCAACATTAAGTTTGCGCGAGTATACTGCATTCATACAGCCATACATTACCACTCCATACATAATTAAGGGTACCAGCAAGGTTTTAACAAGCTTCAGTCGAACCTGTTGTGGCGTGAATGAAGCAGATGGCCACAGGCTACGTAAGCCGCCATAGATTTTGCCCACCACTGCATTTACATGCTCATCCCAAGTGAGTGCTTTGTTCATAGACAATCCTAGATTTTTAATGACATCAGTGTAGGAGACAGTCATATTATTAAGAAAAATAGGCGAGAAATCGCGAGTATCCAGTCTAGATTTGAAAATAATAATAGACTGAGATTTCACTGGATTAAGAGTCAGGCCATTCAAAAGTGCCCAGGATGAGACTGCTTCCAGATCTTCATTGACTCTGCAAATACCATCCTCTAGTAATCCAATGGATCGCGACAGGTATAACTGTACATCATCTGCGTACAAGAGAATGTTTGAATGCTGGAGTACTGATGCAATATCATTTATAAACAGTGCAAAAAGAGATGGAGCGAGAGTATATCCTTGTGGTACCCCACACCTAATCCTGATTGGGGTAGAAAGAAGCCCATTCACTCGGACCCTTTGACCTCGATTAGATAGAGAGCTGCAGATGAGTTTAGTACTCAATGAGGAAAACTTGAAAGTATTGCGAAGTTTACAGCATAATTTTGCATGATCAACAGAATCAAAGGCCTTGGAGAAATCAAGCAGCACTAAGATATAAGCCAAGTCAGAGTCCATAGCAATTCTTATATCATCAGTGACTTTGAGGAGAGCTGTAGTGCAACTATGATTTTCCCGAAAGCCGGACAGCCAAGGGATCAAAAGATTTCAGCAGCTACGTAGTTCTACATTTGCCAGTTCAGAAGCTTTTCAAATATTTTGGAAGGGAATGAAAGGAGGCTTATTGGCCGAAAATCCTCAGGAGATAGAGCACTCCTATTTTTAGGAACGGGGACTACTAAGGCTGATTTCCACAGAGACGGGTAGGTGGAGGTAGTGATACAAGTGTTAAAAATATGAGTAACATAAGGGAGTATGTGAGGTAGAATACATTTGAGAAAACGTGGTGGAATCTCATCCATACCCGTAGCATTAGAACTGATCGAGTATGCAGCCTTTAGCACTTCATCAAAGGCGCCACACCTAAAGTTGAATACAACTGTACTATCTTCCACACTAGCGGAGGGTACCGGAACTGCTGCTGATGGTTGTTAAACCATGGAACAGATCGATGGCAAGGCCGAGTGTGAAGAGGAACATGCTTTTCATAAAGAAATTTCACCAAGGTGTTGAAGTGAGCGACTTGATCGTCAGGACTGATGAGAGAGAAAACTGTGTCCCATGGAAGAGATGGAATGTCATTGATGAGCTCATTTAAATTAATACGGTTGTAATCTCTATAACGAATTGAAGTAATTTCATTCAACGATGGAGACTGAAGGTCGTAAGTTATGAAGATGAGGTCATGGAGTGAAATTCCAGGTACAGAGAATTGATTGAAGAATAACACCTTATCACGATCAGCCGTCAGGAAAACATCAACAAGAGAAGGTGTCTCACCAGCAAAATGGGTGGGCTTATTTTGGTTAATAACTTGAAGGCCAATGCCACTGACATCGCCCAAGAAATTGGCAGAGATGTTATCTGATCCTAGGGCGTTCTTATTAAGATCACCAGCACAGTTAACATTATTATATTGGCTGCTTAGCCTCTCCAGAATGTTAAACATTTGTCCAATATCATTATTCCTGTGGGGATTATAGGCACAAACTAGCATGAGTTTTTCTTGACCCGAAGTAATTTCAAGAGCGATATATTCACACATCCCAGCAGTTGACTTCTCTATAACACGAACATTAAGTGAAGATTTAGCAAGAATAGCAACACCACCCCCACGGCCAGTTGTGCGATCTTGTCTAAAGGTTTTGTAGCCTTTAATTGTTACTAATTCGTTAGGCGTATGTGGTGCCAGCCATGTTTCACATAAACAGATGAGATCTACCTGAGCAGCTCCGATCATAAACTCAATTTGATCATTTTTCCTAAGAATACTTTGGCAATTCATGTGTACCACTGTTAATCCGATCGAATGCTTGCAAAAACAATTTAGGAGGATACGATTATTCACACGATTGTCTATAGAAACCATTATTGCTATACTATACTATACACAGACCACCCGGGAAAGGGGAAACCTTCAACACAAATATAATCAAAATATGTAAACCACGTTGAAAAATTAAACTGCATCACCCGTAAGTATAATAGAATATTTAAGTACACCAGAACCAAAGATAGCACCAATTGATAGCAGCCCAAAATAATTAACTTACATGAAGCAAATTGTGAGCAAAAGCATGATAATAGCAATGCTCACAAGGGTATAAATTATATTATTGGTATAATTGATGATATCAATAAAGAGCTGCAAGTACTAAGAAATTTAAAATCTCTACATAATTCAAGTAACTGTAAAATAAATGAAAATATGTTGACATTTTTATGCTGAAAAGATAATAAAATTGAATACTTAACCAACACTAACTTATATATAAAAACTAAACAGCGTATGTAAATAGAAAGCAACACTAAATCGGCAAAAGGCTCAGTTATCAGTACAGGCATGATTGCGAGTTATCTCCGTAGTAATTTTGACCAACGATTCGATATTTGTTACCTGGTGGATCGAGTTGTTAGGGAGTGTAACTAACACCAGATTGTAGTAAGCCTGGTATTTAATTATCTTCTTACTTTTGTAGAGATGATATAGCGACGGTATCAGCTTCCTAATGTTATGAGCAAGCGAGTCAGCAATTCTAAGTGGAATAACAGATTGGAATCCGATATCGTTGAGTTTAAGCTTGGCTCTTCGAAAGAGTGAGAAAAATTGCCTCTTTTCCTTCACTGTAGCAAATTTTATTATTATTGGCGGACTGTTGGATTTTGCATTCCCAGGAGATTTGACTCTAAATACATCAGTATATGGTGCCACTTTATGATTTAACTTCGCAGCGATGTTATGATAGATGTCAACGGCACTTTCCTCTGGGATGAACGGTACACCAATGAGTATTACATCTTTGAAGCGCTCTTGTTTTTTCTGCAAATCGAAGGATGATTCTATGGCAGAGATGCGAGTGTTATATTCAACGGCTTTCGATTTAAGCTCTTCAAGATCATTAGTGACACTGACCATGCGAATGTTAACGTTCTCTTTTATGACGGCATTGGAGCACTTGATATCATCAAAATCTTTATACAAAGCATCTATCTTTACGTTCAGTTGTTTACTTAGGTTGTCGATATTACTCTGTAATGCAGCCAGAGATGACTGTACTAGCCCCATACTGTCATGCAATGACGTAATTGCCTTGAAATCAAGCACTGGCGAATTATCACTGATCATTGATCGCGTGGAGGGGCCCGTGCTCAAGGTTGATGTTTTCTTACTCATTTCCCTCTGATTATATAAAATTCCTAAGCAACAACAGAAGCAAATAAGCAAATAATTAAATTTAAAATGAAACTTTTTTAGAAAAATTGTATGAAGAACGGAAACGACAAAAAGCGTGTGTCTACTCAGCTGCCATTCACTGTACTTGAATATTCTGCTTCGGAATAGCGAACTAAGACCGCACTAGCAGAAGTATGAAATAATGTTTGTTTCAAATAATATTATTTTATGTTTATGTTATGTTTTTCAGGGTCAAGTTATGATACATCATTATATTGTACAGAACAATATATTGATGTATCGACTTTATGGTTGTGATTCGGGCAATGGGCTCAATGTGACTCAGGTCACAACAACAGAATGAAAATACACATCCTTCTCTACTTACAAAATCAAACATCATTCCAATAGCCACTTATTTGCACGGAATTCAAATTATATTTAATTAAAAAAAAATTTTAGACAATAGCAGGAGGGATCTACAGGAAAACACAGTGCTATCTTATTACATAAATAATTAAGAATTTATGTAACTTAAAATCCCCACACAATAGACTAAGTGAAACCTCACCCATTTTAGAATAGTCAATTATTTATTATTTTCACTGTTATACTAAAATCTGTTATTCCGATTGCCTACATTGCAAGAACTAATTACTTCATAATGAGATCTTAGAACACAAGCACTATTCAAACAAACTATTCATTAAGAACTGACTAAAATCTCAAAGCAGCAAATATCTTGAAACTAGTTTCTTTACCTAAATGTTTACTCGCTACACACCCCAAATAAAACATCTGTGTAGGGTAATGAAGGTGTAAAAAGGAGAGAGTTTACTTCCTAAAATCCTAATTTATCCCAGGGATTTGTGATCTCGTTTCTTTTTATGTAACGGAAAGGCATGTTTAAGAAGAATTGCAACTACATTGACTTACATTAGTATCTTACAGGTAACGAAACCGAATAAAGGCAAGTACGGAAGCGTAATTTTTGAAGAAGATTGGTGGAATTTATCTGGTTGAAATGATATGGGTAGCTAGGTACTTATAAAAAACAAGTCAACAATTTTAAAAGTTTCTATAAATAATATCAATAAAATATCGAGATTAATGAGTAGTGAAAATCCCAGTTAGTTATTTTAATTCCCACTCATATGGTTTTTGTTTGTCTCGATGTCCGTAATCATCTATTTCAAAGTTCACCTCTAATTATGTATAAAAATATATCTCGTATGTATGCACCTTGGTTCTATATTAATTTATTTATTTTAAGAGTTACCCGAAAGTTTATTGTGGTAAAAATAGTTTTTATTAAAATGCGCATATTAAAATGAATTAACATCAATTTAACACTATTGTTATTATGAGTGGATCTTTCCTCATTTTCTGAATCTATTTCAATTCGAAAGCCATTAAGATGGATCTGGTGCTGTAAATATCTTTTTTTTAATTTATTTTGTTTTATATATTATTACGTGCGATAGAAAAGGATAAGCGACATCTGTAAACTACTGACATAAACAACCTTAGGTTCGGAGAATAGATGTTTCTAAAATAGAATATTTGGTAAAGTTCTGGACAATTTATAGAGTATAAATACAGCACTTGTTCCCACCAGGGCCGAGCCTTGTGTCAGACAGTGAAGTGAACGAAACAAACAGACGAACATGTTAATTAAAGTAGAGTCGATTGATAATTGTGTGTGAATTGTATAAAACTAAAGAGTACAGTGTAATACAGAGAACTTTTGAATAGTATTTCAGATTTTGTGTTTTGAATAACGAACTAAGGCTTACGGTACAGAGAATACAAGGTAGTCTGATTAAATATTGAGACATGAGCTGTGACGAATTTTCGTTCACTAATGTATTATTTCTATTGAAAACACAGAGAGAAGATAGAGACTATTGCGTTCTCTGTACTGTGCCATCCTATACATTACATCACATCTGTACCGTGCTAAGGCCACATGCGAAATAATATTTTTCTTTTTTCATTGATAATATTAAACTATTCTCAATAAATTAAAAATTATATCGTGAAGACATTTTCTGTTGGCTTTGAATCAAGACAAGTTTGACAAATTATTCATCAAAATTTTAATATGCATAAATTTATTATAAAATTTTTAAAAAACGTGAGACTAGATTCCACAAAATTATAATTCACATTAATTTATTAGTTTGGCTATGCTCTTTCGGCTTATCCCTTGAACCAACTCTTCATACTTCAGTTGCAGATCTTTTAGCAACTGAGTATGAGCAAAACTGTTCAAAATATTACAAGTGGAGTAGGGGCGGATCCAGCTAAAGGGCGGGGTGGGTGCAGTAGATCAAATCTATTCTACTGCACCTTTTGTAAAAAACTTAACAATTTCTAGAAGCGTTCAATATGATACATTTAGGAACGCAGGGCCAAACTAGCACCTTAGCCTTCGGTCATGGTTGTTGAAGCCCAGAGAAAAAAGAGGAAGCGCGGATACCTGTACATGAGCATCGCTTTGCTCGGTGTGATTGAAGCAGGACAGAGCCTGTTCATGTTATCGCGATGGAAGGTATGTTTTAAATGAAAGCAGCTTCCAAAGGGTCTTTGATAAGCCTTCCATGTAAAGACGCCGTCTTAGAACATTATCGACGCGGCGTGGCAAAATAAACATTTAAAGAAACAATTATAACTCGTAATTGGAGAAATTCAGCGAAACTACACAACGGCAAACAAGCCTTTGTTCATTGTTGTAGTGAGTGTTATTTCAAAGCAAGACATACATTTTTAAATATTGTTTTTTATTATTTCGTGAAATAGAACTGTGCGAATGTGAAACAGACTACCATCTTCTGTCTTTTCTCTAGCATGCAATCTGCTAAAGTTTAAGGGTGACATACATCAGCACTTTCGCCCCTCTCCTCACGTTCCCTAATTCCTTTCTTTATCATATATAGTTCATATAGGATATCTTCTGACCTTGGCTTAAAAATATAAAAAACAAAAGAAGTCACACTTTCTTAACTTACCGACGAAGTTATATACGTACAAAGTATGTATTGCATCTATTCTGTGACTGCTATTTTAAATAAATGTAAATTTTCAATTCCTGTATTTTTCAAAGATGCATTTTATGATGATTCGTGAATTTGAATAAAATACATTTGCTTAGTGTTACTAACTAAAATGGATGATTGGGAAGTTTTACACTTCCACCAAAAACAAAATGAATAATCTAACATCCCCTTTGACTTTTCGGAGTGGCAAAGAACCTTGAGCAACTGTCTTCGTTGCGAGTGGTAGCCACTTGCTAATCTTTTGGACTGGTATCTTTTAAATGATAAATTTTTTGCATTTGACATTTGCGAGTGGTGGCGACTGTCTTCAAACTTTTGTCAATTTTCAGCATATACCATTTTTAAACCATAGTTGCACCCCCACACAAGAATCCTGGATCCGCCACTGAAGTGGAGCCATCTGATATTATAACAAAGAAGCATTTTCGCAATCACTATATAGTTCTATACACAAGGGTAGTATTTACAACACAATAAGGCATTCAGATTCGTGATAAATCGCGAAGTTAGGACACATTCTGAAGAAGAAATTTTGTGCTTATCAAATACTACAACTATTTATGGGATTTTTCAAATGAGTGTATTTTCCAAAGGTTTTCGTCTAGAGATGTAAAAAATTCTAAAATTTTGCTTTCAGCTGCAACTTAGCGAAGGTAAAAATTCTTCTTCCAATGAAGTTTTTAATATAAAGTACAACTTACACTACCCACTCTCAGCCTCCCACCCAGTCTTCACTAAAGCTTTCATATACTACTAGATTAATATCATACATACCAAATGTGCATGGGCGGCGGCACTACCCGCCGAATACCCATAAATTTCCGACATCTTGTCGACCAAATCTGACAACAGTCGCGCTGAGTTGGAAGCTAACTACCCTTCCCACAAAAACTTCATAGCACCACCATAGTAAAGTCACATACAAAAACGTGATGCACCCTTTAAGACTCTCCAAAAATGGAGGTACCTCAGCTAAAATGCAAAGCTCCCAACAATTTGATCAGATGGCGACATCTTCTAACTAAGTTACAAAGCGCACGACGTCCCTTCCGCACGTGACCATACTTAGCCGGAACTCTCCATTTTACATATTGATCCTGACAATGTTTTCTCTTATAAAAAAGAATAGAGTTTTTAAAATTGTTTGCTATGTTTTTATCTTTGGGAATCAGCTGATTTCGTATGGCGACTATCAATAGAAATATTTATTTGTATGGCATAAAGGCTTATACACTTATAATAAACAAGTATATAAGCTAAATTTACTGTGAGACAGGAGCAATATTTGTTAAGCTCAGGGTTTTTAGTGTGTGAGCTAAGTGCAGGTGGAATTTATCAAGAAGTAATCAAAGGAGGAGCTCAAATTTGATGACATTTCTACATACTGGCATTCATTCTGTCCTTCATTATCACCTAACCCTTTGAGATATTTTGAAAGGGTTTTTTTCTTCAATCATGTACCCGCGAATTTTATACGAGACATTTCTTTCACAAGAAATAGAAATTTCCAAATAAGATTTAAAAAAATATGTTTATGGTAAAACAATATCAAAAAAAATTCCAAAGGCAACAGCTTAACTAGTTTTAATTAGTTTTAATCACTGTGAAAGAAGAGTAAACATTTTTCCATCACATTTTTATTCAGGCATACTGAAGTAATCAAGAAGTGTTCTAATGAAACCCACAAATAATTATCACCCACTTACAGTCAGACAAAAGTTCTAAATAAGCATAAAAGTGGATCTGGTTACATCCTTCATGCTGTCCATTACATCTTTGCATGCTTCCATTTATCCCAGAAGGATAGCAATAAACGACAACGTTCACGTTTAGCTAAACTGTTGGATTTTATGGTAGGCTTTTCTCTTTTATAGAAATCGTATAGTCATTTGTAGTATGCCTCTATCTTAAGGAAATTGTATGAATTAAGGAAACTGCGTGTGTAGTTACCCTTTCAAAAGAGTAAAATGAAGGGTATGAGAGTGATTTTCATTGTTATACCTTGATGTGATGAAACATATGTGTGTGTATGTATGTAGGTATGTATGCATTAATTGTTCCTTTTATATTTTATATTTTCATTCATTTTTGTGGATATCTTACTTGACGAGAAGATGAGTAAAATATGATGTTAATATGGAGGTATAAAGGATTCTATTAGTGTTGATCTCTGAAATTATAATTGCTAAATCTACAGATACATATATCTACCCTCTACCCACCTGCACTGATAAAACAACATTAAGAAAATGAATAATGAGAGACTTCAATGCAAATGCTTCATAATCAGGAATGCAACGTAAAATGTCCAATCCATGCATTATTGGCTGGCACAATCTCAGGAAAAATTTTTGGAAAATTTCAAAAGAATAATAAGAATGCCTGTATATCTCAGTCAAAGTAAATGTTTATCATCAGCAAAGGTACACGAATCAATTCCGAAGAGAAGTGTTCAAGGAAATTCCTAAGAAAATTTTTCTCTTACTCTATATACACATAATGTGTTCGGAATAAAAATTGGTCGGAGAGTAAGGTTTAAATTTGTAAAAAAAATTATTTATTGGGGTTATTTTTTTTTACTTAATAATCAGAGTGTTAATTTCAA
The DNA here is from genome assembly GCA_963930735.1 of Dioctria linearis. Taxonomy (NCBI): domain Eukaryota; kingdom Metazoa; phylum Arthropoda; class Insecta; order Diptera; family Asilidae; genus Dioctria; species Dioctria linearis. Next base: position 51,487,614 of record OZ005742.1, on the reverse strand, counting down.
AAGAGTAAGAAATTTCTTTTAAGTCATTTTATCCACATACATTTTTGTTTTTACCTTTCCATTTACACCTGCCATTAAGTTGCATACATTATCAAAACTCATAGTATTTGTAACATTTATCTAAATTTTTTTCTTTTTAATTTCGTGAGTCCTGCTTTATTTCTTTGCCTTTTTCAGTTTTTGTTTCCCATGCGTCCAATAGCGTTCGATAGGTCAAAACTGTATACAATTCGGAGGTTTTGGTGGTAAAATTCCATTACTGTCAACCTATAATGGGATGCTGCCAAATCAGGTAAAACATTACAGAAGTCCTGGTTGATCTGATGAACGGAAGAAGTCTTTTCTGACTTTCAAATAAATTTGACCATTGATGCTCCCTTTTGTGATGAATGGTCTGGATTTCCGACCACAAGAACAGACTGCTTGCCAGATAAGGTATTTGTGTAGGAACTATGAAGTTCTGCGCACTCCGCACTTTTGGAGTACTCCTCCCCCACGTGTGACAACATAAATATGTCTGTCCTGGAATTCGCCTGCAGTCTGCTTTACAATAACTTTCGTCATCCATCATGCAGCAGGAGAATTTTTGTACATCTTTCGGGAATGAGTATTACACATTTTTTGCTTTACATCATCGAGATTAGGAATCTTGAACACCTTCAAACTTCTCAGCTTCAGTCTTTTTCGTACATCCTTGATTGAGAAGTTTGAGTGTCTTTTGAAGATAAGTTTAATCATCTGCCTTTGTTACACGTGATGTGCCCTTTTTTTCGCCCCTGATCAAGGGTTCCTCTGAGCTGTTAACAAGAAGTCTGATCAGAGTAATACTCTATGTCTATAGTGACTTCGAAAGCGTTTTGAAGTGACTCTGTGAATTTGACATAAGCGTAAAAATCAACTTGGTTGCTCTGAACGAGGAATAGCGAAAAAAGCGTTTTGAAAGAAAATTTTTATATGTATGTGTAGAGGTCAGAAAACAAACTCAGTTTTTTTCCTTTAAATTGGTAAATTGGGACTTCTATAAATTAAAACTATAAACAGCAATAAAATAATTTTCTTCTTTACATCCATTTTAGTTTTATTTACTTATTTCTAATTTCTAATGTGTTTGATATTTTAGTGAAAATACGTAATCTAAAATGGAGAAAGAAAGTAGTTTAGCTGTCGTAAATGATGGGCAAATATATTTCTTTAGTGGATTGTCATCAGGTAATTAATATATATAATAAATAAATTCTTTTCAGTATTTTTATGTAAAATATCTTATAGAGTCCAAATTGTTGGAGAGGTAATAGAGGAAACCACGGGAACGGAGGGTGTTGTTCAGAGGTGAGGCGGAACATTGACAACAGATTCGAATTGTGAAAGTAATTCATTGTAAATAAAACATTTGAAATCAATCACTTACATTATAATTTTCTTTAGTTTAGAGGAGATGGACCATTGCAGAATTAAGAGAGCTTATTGATACATACAAACAGTATCATCACTACATAATGGGTTCATGTATAAAACACGACGAAGTCTGGGATAATATTTCTAAGAATTTAGAAGGCTGTGTTTGATAATAAAATTTTACTTTGAATTTAAAGCGTTATTAACAATTAAATTAATGAATTAAATTCTAATCAATTCTTCCATGTGTTATATCCCAAAGTGCATTTGTTATTGATATTGGGCAATACGTGCCATCTATTGCTCCAATTACATTTTTTAGCATTGTGCCTCTGTTGAATCCGTCTGCAGTGGATATTGCTTCAAGTTCATTTGGCCATTTAATTACAGTTTGGCGAAAGCTTGTTTAAAACAGCAATAATTCGAGTAAATACCCAACTCAAAGTAGATTTTGCCAAGTCAAATCTACTACCGACTAATCTGACAAATTGAAATGTATACTGTTGAAATTCTGTTGAAACTCAGAAGCCCTAAGTTTATTTACCGCCCTCTCTACTCTATGTAGTACTTAGATCTGTTCATTGGAATGTCCTTAAGTCTTCTCTTTAAGCATAATATTCTTTCTTCCATTTCTTCATCTCCATCGGAATCCTCATAAAAGCGCTGTCATATTATTAAATATTAATATGTCTTCATAAAAAGAAAATAAATTTGATTTTATTTACGGTATTTAAAACAGCAGCTCTGGCAATATTTTAAACGATTCTTAAATTCCTCATTTCTGCTAAACAACAATGAAATAATGTTCTTCTTTTCGTCCATTTTAGTTTTGTTTACTTTCAATTTTACATGCTCTTTGACAATTCACACATTCAAACACGAAAGTGACTATTTTGATAGCAGTCCCGAGTGCTATCAAGAAAAGTGACTTCAATGGTGACTATAGCGTCCGCTCTGAACACATTTTTCTGTAAAAAGCGAAGGGAAAATGTTACTTTTTGGCTTCTCTGAACGCAAAAAGTGACTATAGTCACTACAGCGTGTTGATCTGAACAGACTCCTTGTCTTAAAATTGTCTAATACCTTTTCCATGGTGCTGTAAGGAATTTTAAGAAGTTTCCCAACTTTGCTTGCCACAAATCGCGGAACTCGTTGTGTTTGAACTACTGACATGTAAATAAATGGACTGCTTGTTTCCGTGAGAGCATACTTTCCCACTGATCTGTAACGATTGGGAACGAGAAATTGCTTTGAGGCTCAGCGGTATTTATAACCAAAAAAGCCTTGTAAAACACACTTCGTTTGATTCATAATTAATATGTAACAAAATAAACAGTCCCAAATACTTTTATGGTAAAACCGGTAAATCGTACTTACATGCATATAAGTAAATTCCACCGAAATAATTTAAATATAATGCCAATTACGACAGTTGCTAGCATTGACAGTGAGAGCATACTTTCTGAAATCAAAACTGGTGTCACCTGAAACAGGAGGTCAGTCAGTCCATTTATATACATGTCAGTGGTTTGAGCACAATCAATTTTCTCTGCTTTTCACTTTTTGATTTCAATGTTGTCACTACAGTGTCAAATAACTTCTGAAAAGTATAATTAAAGTAACAAGTATAGGAAAGAAAATGAAATAAGAATTAGCGCCATCGATCTGTTTTTTTACATTTTAGCAAACTGAAATGTATGACCACTTTTTATTCTGGACACCTGTTATATTCAAACGAATAACTTTTGCTTTTCGGATGGTTCTAGTAGTAATTTTTCAGCTAGATCAGTTGACTTATAACTTTTAAGATGGATCTGGGTCGTGAAACTTCAAATTTTGTATCCAGATTTCCTAAATGAGAAGTAAGCTCAGAACGTTCAAATATGGATAAGATTGCCCAATAGAATACCTCCAATAACTGTGAAAATACAAATCAAAGGCCGTAACGGTTAGGACATTTCTTACTAACGACTTATCTTCCTGGTTTACTTCTAGCTTTGGAATAGTGGAGGAATCATAAAAAACTATTCATGTTACTTCAAATCGAGAAATTGAAATCGACCCGTTGTCTATCTGTAAAGTCTCATAATGATCTGAAATGGGTTTCTCTCTCGTCGCAAATCCCACTGGTGGAATATGAGCAGGTGTAGAGGATAAAAGTTGACGTGCTATCTATAAAGACGATTCGCAATTCGATTCAATCCTAGAGCTACCCAGAAAATCCAGTGTGTTAGCTAACAATTTGATGGGACACTAGTTATTTCATCAAATTACCTTCAATGTCCCACCTTACTTCCTGCCCAAGTAATCTAAGTTGAACTAGCTTGTATGGGAAAGGAAAACATCCGTCATTTTTAAAATATCCAACGGTTGGGGAACCTAGGGTGGAAGGTTTTCTCACTTTTTTTAGGCACTGATATCGGATTATAATTATGAATTTACATAAGTTTAGCTTTGGTTTCTTTGTAGAGAAAGATGTAAATAAGCGTGCTAATTGATAAATAATGGTGTTATTTCTTTCAAATTGTTTCAAATTGTAATTAAAGCTTATCTACCCTGTTCCACCCGGGTTCCTCTTCCTGTAAAACTTGGTCGTACATGTGATCAAAGGAAAGTACCAGTTGGTACGAGTTAAGCCGGAAATGCATAATAACTAGAGAGATGAGTGCAATAATGAGTTTTGTGTTGTCCATGGGTTAATTAAGGTTTTTTGGTAGAATATTCCCTGGTTTAAAAATTATTCTTGTAAATGAAGTGGCCATATCAATCGTGGATGTTGGTGAAGGGCTTCAGATTTGAAAATTTTATAAATTCAAAAAGGCTATATCCATGGCAGAAATGACTATATTACCTTTGGACGACAGATACAATTTTCTGGCAATTTGGTCAATCGTGGCAGTTTTACAGAGTTTCTAAAAATAAGAAATAATAAAAATTATTTCAATGGGACACATGGTAGTGTGGTAAATTATATACCCAAGATTGTTAGAAAAATAATCTTGGATCTCCAAGATCCAGTAACGCTCCCAGAATTTGGCTTTGGGGTTGGACCATATCTGTCCCAAGCCCTGCGCCCATCTGAGCACTTAAGAACTGCCATTGTATATTGAAAAGTTTTATTTAATTTTATCGGACTTTGTAATAATATTGTTGCGAGCGTGGCCTTTGGTTCGTTATTTAAAACACAATATTAAATAATTAATATATAAGTTCTTTATTTCACTCTAATCATATAAAATTCACAAACATTCATTTAATCAACTCAACTCTAATTATCGCTAACAATGTACTTTCAATTATCGCAATCTAATTACACACTATCGTTTCTTTATTACTTTCAGTTCTTAACACTGCAACGTCTAAGACAAGACTCTTTTCTTGGCGGTGACAACTGTTATATTTATAACCTAGAAACTCTCCGGATTATTCTGTTCTGTTCTGTTCTGTTCTTCAGATGCTCCACGATGCATTTTACCTAGAACATCGTTGACTTTTGATGCCGGGACGACTATTTGCATTCGGAACGACTTACCGTTAGCTTCCCACTTGCGTTTTAATATACCGCATTCCCAGTAGCTTTTCAGCTTTTCACTCATCCTCGAAATATCCTTCCATTCTGGGTTTTCTATGTATGCTTTCCAAGCAAGAATATGCGATATGTCCGGATCTTCTCGTTGTGCTGTTCGCAAATTCTCGATGTCCCAACCTGTTGATGGCTCCACAGTTCCTAACTGTATAGTAGCTGTTTTCTCATTTCCTTTCTCCCAGCCGTAATGCTTACATTCAGGTTCCCATTGACGTTGTACCAAGGCTTCTGCATTTCCATGGATACATCCTTTCCTGTGTAGGCTCTCAAAGCCATAAGGTTGGATTCTAGTCTCCGTAAGAATAGTTTGCTCTTTAGCTCGCCAACTTGGACATTCTTCTCTACCTTTCTTGTCTGTTGATTCCTCTCGACGGCGTTTCCTGCAGTCGCTTTGAAGGTGTCCCAATTTATTACAATTCCAACATCGAAGAACACTGCGTGAAGGGGTGCTCAGTGATAACTGCAATCTATTGCAAGTCTGCTGCTCAGCTCGATATCTTTGCAATTCCACTTTCCTCTCTTCATCTAGAGATTCTACTTGCCGGCGTTTTCTGCAGTCTCTTTGTAGGTGTCCTGGTCTATTACAATTCCAGCATCGAAGAATACCACGCAAAGGTGAGCTCTGGGATGACTGCATTCTATTACAATTACATTCGTCCACCGAAATGTCTCTCATTCGTACTGCACTCCGCTTGATATCTAGTCTCTCCACGAAAGCTTGTTCCCTGGCTCGACATCTTTGGCATTCTTCTTACCCCTCTTCTTCATGTGATTCCACTCGTCGACGTTTTCTGCAGTCTCTTTGAAGGTGCCCTGGTCTGTGAATATTGCACTCTGTTGCAAGTACATTCTTCCACTGAAATTTCTCTCACTCGTACTGCACTCCGCGAAGCTTGTCTGGCGGATTCATTACACTAATATATAGGCTAGTGCTTCTGCTATTAATTTCTTTCCTGCTAGCCTTAACGCTTGTTGTAAATTTTGATCTGCAATAGCGTAAACAAATGCCTCCGTCGCCACTTCATTGAGAAACTCCGCATTCACGCTGGAGTATGAAAGATGCGCTAATCTTTCTACATCTGCCTGCAGTTGCTGTAGTGATTCCCCTTGTTTTCGAATCCTGTTGCGCAATTGTAGGCGATATACTTGCTGCATGTGTTCATCTCCGAAACGTAATTCGATCGCCTGTACTAATGAAGAGTAATTACGTTGATTTTCAATCGGTACAGTTTGTAAGAGTTCTGACGCAGGACCTCGAAGTGCTAACACCAGAGATATAGCTTTGTCTTCATCATTCCATCCATTTACCTCTGAAGCTGCCTCGAATTGTCTCTTAAAGATATGCCACGAATTTTGTCCATCAAATATTGGAGCTTTCATTCTGCCTGCTCCGGATATTTCTGCTGCTACGTTTAGAGGCTGACGATGCTTTATTCTTTCCAGATCTGCTTTAAAACTGTCAAGCTGCTCGGTGACTTTTTGTTGAGATTCCGCCACTTCGTGCTCGATTCCTTCAATTTTCAGATTTTGTTCTTCTAAAGAACTTTTCAGGAAAGTCTTCTGTTCCTCCAAACGAGTTTCTAGACAATTCTGTAGAGAGATCTTTTGTTCGTCCAAACGAGTTTCCAGAGATATCTTTTGTTCCTCAAAATCAATCTTTTGTTCATCAAAACGGGCTTCAACAGATTTCTTTTGTTCGTCGAGAGAATTATTTTGTTCATCAAAACGGGCTTCCATAGATTACTTTTGTTCCTCAAGAGAATTCTTTTGTTCGTCCATAGATTTTTTCTGCTCATCTAAACGGAATTCCAGAGAAATCTTTTGTTCCTCAAAAGCATTCTTTTGTTCATCAAAACTGGGTTCCATTTTACTCATTAAAGTACTCAAAAGCTGTTCCATTTTCATCGCAGGCTCTTCTTCAGCTTCGGTTTCTTCTAAGTTCTCTTCGAAAACAAATGTTTCAGGATTCTTTCCTTCCTCTATCAGAGCTTGTCTCAGTCGCTCGACGAGAACATTCTTTGGACCTTTCATTTGTAACTTTCAAATCCTGTATCCGAAGCTCCTCCAGTTTGCACCCCATTACTTTAATAATTCACTCACAGTTGAATATTAATTATTTTTCAGAACTTTCAAAATTTAACACAATTTCTCAAAATTCATCACACTTTGAATTTTTAAGTCAATTGTCACCACTTTATTTCGCGAATTTATTTCACTTCTGACACCAGTTGTTGCGAGCGTGGCCTTTGGTTCGTTATTTAAAACACAATATTAAATAATTAATATATAAGTTCTTTATTTCACTCTAATCATATAAAATTCACAAACATTCATTTAATCAACTCAACTCTAATTATCGCTAACACTGTACTTTCAATTATCGCAATCCAATTACAACTTTCGCTTATTTATTACTTTTGCTTGTTAACACTGCAACGTCTAAGAAAAGACTCTTTTCTTGGCGGTGACAACTGTTATATTTATACCCTAGAAGCTCTCTGGATTATTCTGGAGTGTTCTATTCAAAAAGCTTCTTGACTGTTATATTCATTCTTATTCCTGAACCTTCCTGTCGATTCTATAATCGACTCTCCGTACCTGAAGTCGTTTACTCTCCATTGCCAGTAGATGTCTCTTTCTATTGCACGTAACAATATATACAGACTACAATTTATACATAATTTGTAAATTATGTTTAAAAGACTGACATTGTGGAGGGTGATCGGTTTCCTTCTGACCTAACAAGCCAAGTTAACTTTTGTTATACCGCGCGTAAAGTGGATCGCGCGAAATATCTAATTCGTTCTGAAATGGAAAACAAAAATATAATTAATCTAAAATAATTTGATTTTATAAAAAGATTTCATTATTTTCCAGGTTAAAGAATTTATAAACGAATTTAATGAATGTAACTGAAACTTTTAGGTGAAAATTCAATGTGCTGTTTCCTTCTTATTGCTGATTAAGTCGTTTTTATGTTTTCAGGTGGAATAGCTTCTTTGAATTTTGTCGGTGGGAGATTATTGATTATGCGTTAATTACTTCCATTGCATGTTACCTAGTCTGTAATGAACTGACAATTTGTGATTACGATGACTTAAAATAAAAGTCTATATGGGGTTAAAGGAAGTTGTAGATGACGATGTAACTCGCGCCAAATTTGCAGAGAAATTTCAACCCTTCCAGAAGAGATCGACTTTGGCACAGAATGATATTTCCGCATTCTCCTTGATTTTGGCAGAAAATGATATTTCTGCATTCTCAATTGTATTGAATACCAAAATAGCTCACCATTATTTTACCCTAATACCGCCCCCTTTCCCCTCTACGTTGGTTAGAAATTTCGTGATATTACGATGAAGCATCATTTTCAAAAAATCATATCTCGAGTATACAGCACCCGGTTTTTCTGATTCAAATGCCAAATAGGCTTTATATTTTTTATAAAAAAAATATAGCAGCACTGAACAAAACAAATTTTTTTTTAATATGTAATACTATTTTTTATTTTCAAAAAAAATAGTATTTTTCACTAGAGAGAACTTCTAGCACAAAAAATTGCGATGGTGTTTGGCTTTATTTTTGACATATGATTTCTAAAGTCCCGTATACCCTAGGAACTTAAATGGGAGCACTTTTTTTGTATTTTTATATGGCAACTAGAATCCTTACCTTTCCATATTAATAAAATTGCAATGGCGTTCAGCTTCAAAATACAAATACAAAAAAAAGTGCTAGAGTTCCTCAGTAGAACAAAAATGTTCCCCTTAGTACAATGTTCACATAGTGCGTTACTTTAGTTATACACTGAATTTAAAAAATCATATCTCAAAAACGAAGCCGAACGCCATTGCAATTTTTTGTGCTAGAAGTCCTGTCTAGGGAATAATACTACTGTTTTGACAAAAATGCAATTTTTTTGAAAAAATGCTACTATTAACAATGAATTTTTTTCTTTCGGTGCTGCTATATTTTTTTATAAAAAATATAACTTCATTTTGCATTTAAATCATCAGAAAAATCGATTGCTCCGATCTCGAGATATAAATTTTTGAAAATGCAGCTTTATCGTAAAATCACAAAACTTCTAGTCCTCCTCAGCGGAAGTGGAGGGGGGGGGGGGCAAAAATATGGTGAGCTATTTTGGTATTCCCTACAAACTGTGAAAGTTTCATCCAAATCAGAAATGGTCGGCTTGTTCCAAGGTGATCAGTTTCGTATGGAATGGCTGCATGGACACATTCATTTTTATAAATTAAAATTTTTTTTATTTTTTGAATTTTTTTTAAAACTGCCACGATAGACTGAATTTGCAGAAAACTGGTTTCCAATTACTTTTCGTTCATCCAAATGAAATGAAACTACATATTTCTGCTTTCGCTTGTTTATTTGTTCTCGTGGACTTAAGTCCCAAGAGTAAAATTGAACACAAAATACATAGTTAGAGTAGCGGGAGAGTAATTTTCATGACAAAATATAATAATTTTGATACGTAGGTGTCTCAGATATTTGATACACATTTTCCTAATTCTTTCTACCTATATATATATTTAGTTCTCCTGTGTATCTTTTCTCTTCCTAAAACTAAGATAAGGAGTTGTGTGCCATTGGCCCCCTTATGATATTCATCCGTGTTCTTTTTCTTTTCGGAAGCTTGAACGAATATATCTGTATAGTCCCAGCAGTGTAATATTATTTTAGTCGCCTTCTACGAAGAGCAAGTGATAGTTACAAAATGCATATTATCTCCACGAATACCGAGCTACCTTCAAGTTTTGTAACTTAGTAAGTAAAGCACCTAATCCTTATCCATAATTCATCCTTACTTTACTGACTGCATTTATTCGATTTGAAATGAATATTCTTCCTTACGAACTTTTTGTAAGGTACATACATATAGGTACAGTCTAGGATATTTATCCGTAATATATACACAAAAATGGAGATAAATATTCATGTTTCTTGAGAATGATAATCCTATTCGAAATGTACCGTCGTTAATGGTAACATCTCAACGTTTATTGCCCCAGGTAGACGAATGGTGGGAAGAAAGCGTGATGCATTACAAAAGGTAAAAAACGTAATGAGCTCAAGAAAGTTTTCTTATTAGTCAAAAACAGAAATTCTCAGAAATTCTCTTCGAAGAAGTAAGCAAGAAAATAACAGAAATCTCAAAGTTTTGCACAATAAATGGGGAAGAAAATCTGTCTTTTTTATCTTTTTCATTTTTCCCCCGTTTTGTAACATTTAACTGACACAGACTTTTTTTCGTTATCAGTTGTCATCATTCTCTCCATGGAAAACAGGTTGAAGAAAACTTTAAGGGCCGGTAATTGCATCCGCATTCACTTTAGTTATAATGATGAGTATAAACCTGATATGAAAGAATTTTTGAGATGTTAAGTATTTAGTTTTACCAGTAAATTATACGTTATGAAAAGATTGAGAATGTGGCCGGATAGCCTGTTATGTTAGGAGCCTTCCCTAAATATGGTGAACAGCTTAAAGTGAAAGTAAATGAAGTGGTTTTTATGTTCACAGAATACATTCGAACCATAGTCATTAATTCTTAATATTGGATTTTGTCATTGGAAGTACGATTTCAACATAAATGTTAATTGCTGAGCTTTAATGACAATTTTTCGGATTATTTTATATATTATTACTAGACATTTAGAATAAGTAAAAGTATTCCTGTGTCATAATCGGTCATAGTTTATATATTCTAAAAGAGGTAAGTGTTGGTTTTCTACAGAAAAAGATGACGTAAATATCGATTACTTAAGAGTTTTAATTTAGGACATTAAAGGTATTTTCCGTATGGTAATTGTAAAGATCTATTCCAGACTTATTTAATACCAATTCTTCTTTTTATACCCTAGATAAAATCTATAGGATATACCTACTAAGTTTGTCATTCCGTTTGTAACGCATAGAAATAATGATGGTAGAGCAAGATGTCCGTCCATCCGTTCGTCTGTCTATCCTCACGATAACTCGAGGGGATTTCACTTAGAGAGCTGAAATTTTGACATACAAGTATTTAATTTTTCACCATACCTTTGGGCACTGCCCACTAACATGTATAACATAGACCGCTGACACTACTGAAATCGCTTACATTATTATGGGATCACTTTTCTATAGTTGTCTATTTTTGATTTAGATACTATATTCCGCTGAACTTCAAATAATAAGTTCTATACGGAATCCAGTTCAGTGGGTTTTCCAAATGAATATATATAATATAATATATAATCTTTCCTCTGTCCCCCAAACCTACTTTTAGAGATACGCAGACAAAAATTGCTTACTTTTATTTTCTTAAAAATCGAGTTGAAGGAATATTTGATATTATAAGAGATAAGTTTCCAATAGAAATCATGTTTCTGAATATATTTGGAATTTTTTGCGCTTGCAACGTAACTATTAAAGTGTAAATGAAACTTGAAATTAAGATAGTTTTCACACCCTTGACAACAAAAGTGGACCCATATGAAATAGAAGCTTAAGCAGTCTATGATATACATGTCAGTGGCACTGCCTCAGAATGCGTCGGTGTAGAGAGCTGAAGGTGTGTGCATAGCAGTAGTAAATGAAATTTAAAAAATGGTCTAAATCAAGAAACTCTTTCTTGGTATTGCCACACAAAAATTTGGCTTTTCACTAGATATTTGCAAACTACTTGAGAATGCGTCGAAATGGGGAGCTCAGATTTTCTATAGGGCGTTTTCATAAAAATTGCACATACAAGGTCAAAAATTAACTAAATCGGGCAACCTTTTCTTGGGTTTTCATTTTAATTAACTTTTATTATTGGTCTTAGACCAACTATAACTTTATCTGTTTTTCCAAAAGTTTTTACTTTTTACTACATGTTTTAAAGCGAATCCTTTGGTTACAAATAGTCAAGATAGGATAATTGAAAGCAGTTGCTTTGATACGCATCTAAAATAAATTAATTCCGCATCATCGGGAACCTACTCCATAGATCAATACGGACATTTTATTCTGATATAAAAACATCAAAAAATGTCATCAATAACAGAGATTTTATAATTCAAATTTTTAATTAAATTGGTCCACTACTAATTTTATTCGTATAACGTGACCACAACTCAATTTCATGGGGCATTATCTTCAGAAGTTTACTGCTGTAAAATTGAACAGCAAATGTGGAGTGATATCGATTCCCTGAATCGAAATCTCTTTCGCTTTAAAACGGAAGCAAATATAATGTACTTATGTAATTATTTAAGCTAAAACTATTTTAGCTAACAACTTACTGGAAGCTCATCCTGTCCACTTAAAATTCCTAGCACTTGGCGTGATAGCATGACTTGCTTTATATTTAATAAAACTGGCAGGGGCGTGCACCCCACAATTTATAACACTGAGTATTTATTAATACCTAACGTATTACAAGTATACTTTAGAAATATAAACGACTGTCAAAAACGTACAAATTTCATGTGACAATTTTTAAGTGTCAAGTTTGACAATTTCTATTGACACTTTTTCGCCAAGATTTTTAAATACAGAAGTTTAACATTAAGGAAAAATTATCACATAATTAGCATATAAATCCTACGTCGTTCTGCACCCCCCTCCCCCTTCCTAATTTTGATTTTTTTAAAAAATCTAATAACTTTATGAGTAAACGATTTTTTGAGTTGATAAATAATTAGCACATAATTAGTACATAAATCCTGTGTTAATCAAAACTTTGTGGGTAGAGTTAATACTAGGACAAGGTACAGCTTACCATAGTGATGGACTACTCATTTTGAATGTTTAAAAAAAGTACTAAATTTGCAAGTACAACATTTTTGAGTGTGGCACAGAATTAGCACATAATTTCCTCATTTACATTTTCCCGGGTCATGATGGGCGGGGTGCAGCTAGACCCCTATCTTTTTTACTTGATTAAATAGTAACATATCCGATTTCTTCTAAATTTACTCTAAACGTGGAAACTTTTCGTCTGTTGCAATATTTCGTAAAGTGAGCTCAGACATGATAATATGTAGGAAAACTTATATTTTTTTTATATTAATATTTTTACGCGCACAATAAGTGAATTTAACTTAACCCTTGCGTTAATTGATAACAAAAATGACCTTGAAGAACGCGTAACATACCCGGGTATGCAATCCTAATTACGTATATTTCTGTGGAACTGTCTCATTTTCCTGCTTTATATATAAAGAAAAAAAGTAGTCACATAATTCCTGAGAATTTACTTACATGATTGAGCCTGTTTCGCAAGGTGAGTATGCTGATTATGTCTTACAAAACTTATAGATAAGATAATTGTTGTTGAAGGCTGGAATTCAGTTTTTCGAGGAATTCAGGAGAATTAATTTATGTATATGTATTAAGTTATAAGTTTTCATACTTGACACCGGTTGTTATTTTTTCCACTGACTGGCAAGGATAGCAAATGGACTAATTTGATTCTAGCAAAAAACAAATAAGAGACGTATAATTCTGCAAGATGTTGGTGAAGCCCTCATCATACCAGCTGTGCAGATCAAAACAGCTAATTCGCATATTATGAGAAACTTCGGGACCAGATAAGCTATCGAATTTATGACGGGACACCCAATACCAGTCTTATCTATACCCACGTTAAGTGAACCTGAAGCAAGATCAAACATGCTGACTAAAACTAAAAGTCAAAGAGGAGGGCAAGTGACGACCCTCGCGAAAATGTTGCACAACATGCCCTAAATCTGTATGTGCAGAGCATTCTAGAGAATTCTTAAGATGTAATAAATGTTGGTCATAATAAATTCAATAACAATTTCGAAGGATTTTACTATATTTTATTTTGCTTCCAATCCCTATTCCAAAAAATCTATTTTATACCTGGGTATGCTTTCAGATTGGTAACGCAAATTTATAATTTAGATCTATTTTCTGAGGAACCACAGAAATGATTTCAAAATTTTGAAGCATATATTAGCTACAAATAGAGCACTTAAGAATAACTAAGGTGATTGATGAAAAATTTTAAAGATTAAGTAGTGTTTTTTATTTCTAAAATTACAAAAATTCCAAGATATGCAGGTATTGATACAAGGGTTAATATCCTTTATACAGTGTTTTCTAAAATACAAATTGGGAGAACAATACATGGGATCAATAAATATAATTGACAGAATCTGTTCGGGGTTAACATAAGCACCCACCTATTTAAGCTTAATCTGACAGCAGACTTAATGCATGGATTAGTATTTAGGAGCAAATCAGCGCCCTCATAAGGCAGAATATATTATATTCTCTCTGGATGAGTACCAGTTTATGTCAGTGCATGCTTGACATTGGACTTACTGGTGGAAGTGAGACCCATCTAAAATCTCTTCCGATCTGTGGGCCGCGGCACCCGGTTGATTTAGCGGAACTCCACGCCGAAAACCAATCCTCTAAGCATACATTAATTAGCGACCATCCTTCAAATCCTCGGACGCAGTATGCAATTATACAAATGGACATACTCTTCTGTTCAAAGAAGGATGTCCGTCTAAGTCATGCAGACTTAGACAATCACTATCTGCCCGGATATGAACCACCACAACCACCATGATGCTCCCATCGGGGCTCATTAACCCAGTGGTACCAAGTTAGCAATATCAGCTACGCAATTGGTATCGCTTCGTAGTCCATGACCATAAGGCCATGGGTACTCCCAGTGGTTCTTCAAGCTGATCCTTATACGAGGCAGGTTATTATGTTCGGGCTTAATCATATTAGCAGATAAGTACGGCATTGGAGCACGAGAAGACTATGATCCGCTCTTCAGGTTAGGAGAGGATTGAGACTACAGCCAGTTGTTTACTAGTAGTAATTCCAAGTCAACACTACTAGGTCGTATACGTCCAGGCTTCTCTACGAACACGCACACTCATCAGTGTTCAGAATAGCTGAGCGAAAATCCTCGTGAATACTTCCGAAGCTATGACATATTTATGCAATAATGTCAATTTTATTCTTTTTCTTTATTCTATTGAAAAAATTATTTTACAAATTTTTTTAAAATTTACTTTGTGATAAATTTCTAACTCTCCAATTTGAATAATTTTAATAAAGTAGGAAATTGGTTCATTCAAATGAACTCGATCCGATGGCTTCTTTTTCATAGAGTTTTAGAATGATTTGATAAAATCATAACATCAAAGCGTACTACAATATCGTAAGCGGAAAATATGGTTTTCAACACCAAACAACACTTTTCTGATTTTAAGAAAACAACTATAATTAGTTTTAATGCAACATCGTATTTTATGTATATATTATAGGAGGATGCATCACCGCTACTTGCTAAGGTTTAGCTGGATACATCGTCGTGATATTATTACGATAATATAACTTAAGAAGCGCTTAAAATTACGGAGTCCAACTCATAGAAATCGGGTTGGTATAGAATTGAAGGATTGAAAAGAGAGTGAGGCTCCGACCGGGTCTTGAGACGTAGACCACAACAAGGTCTGTTTTCCATCCTCCAGATATATAAGCAATTGCTCAAAAATCCCAACCGGCCATTTTTACACAGTAAGCTTTAGCCACCTAATCCTCTTTGCAAAAGATGTAATCCAAGGAATCTGTAATGCTTTCCCGAGAGAGCCGGACAAAGTAAGTCAGTTAACTTTCCGAATTCTCTCTGTATCCCTATATACAGGATCATTAACAAGTCCTATCTGTGTAGGTGACCCCTGAGAAAAGAGTGCTCAGTGAGAATTCTAGTGTCAATTCAGTTCTCAGAGTTAGCTTGTTTAGTCCCAAAAGCTTATTCGTTAGGTTTGGGTTAGATTTACCCCACAGTTCCTTTGTAGCTCTACCCCAGGGCCTTCTCACCAAAGACGAGTCTTTTAGCGGTCGGCCCAAACCAAAATATTAGAGGCAAAATACTTTGGTGCAATCTCGATTGTGGAGGAGAATATCTTCGAGGCTTCATTAAGGCGAGCAAGTTGGTTCGCCGTTTCGTACTCGCTGATATCGTCGTGTCCTGGTACCTAAAGAACGAATACCCTGGGAATTCAGAGTATTTTTTCACTTCAATACCAGTTTTGAGGTTGTACAGGGTTTTGATAAAGCTATCACAACTGATTTGCTGTATGAGCAGGTGGCAATCTTCTTGTTCTGAGTGTCTGAGCTTAGGAGATACTTTCTCGCTTCAAGATGGTCTTGACTTCCGTCTGGAAAACCGTGACATGGCTCGCAAAGTCTATAGCAATTTCCATGTGTGGTTCCTCGCAGGAAACATCAGCTCCGCTGTTTTCTTCAAATATGAAACTGTCTGTGTAGATAATAGGGCTTGTCAATGGCTGGAATACAGAATGAATCCCATTCTGTCCTAGATGGAATTTTTGATTTGAGAGTGCTTTTCAGCGTAGTCTCGAGAAGGTGGTTTCTATCCTTGTAGATGACAGGTAAGATAAACTATACGAATTCAAAGATGGATTCATGTGGAACCCTTGTTCCGGTGTGAACCCAGCTCTGGTTGAAATGATGGCTCAGCGATACGATTGACGCCCCTTTCTGGATGTGTATTTGCACGGAGTGTACAGTTTTTGAGTCTTTTCCATTATCTTACGATGATTGGCGAAACCCATTACTTTCCATCACACCACAAAACTGTAGGTTAGCTGGGTCGGATGATGTTAGATGGTATTATTCCAATTTAATTTGATGTACTACATTATGAGTTTTTTGCACAGAAATAGGGGAATTCTCGAGCATACTACAAGAATTTGATAGTGCCAACCTCATTCCAACGAAGTATCTATGTATTTGCTATGAAGAATTTACTAATTGCGAGTAATTCAAAAAATTTATCTCACTCATGCCAACTTCATGTGATCGATTTATTTATATATGTTTTCCAGTGATGATGATTCCCTTCTGAATTTTCTTATTTCTACATATTTTCGTTTCTTTTTATAAATTTTCTAGATTTTGTCATAATCCCAATAATTCACCCGATTCTTATTCAACTAGGAGAGTATTCTTTGTATGGTACTCTCATTTGAACGTCGGAGGCTATAATGCATAATAATAAACAAATGTCTTACCCACTTCTATTTTTCTCCACCTCCCTTTTTCTAGTTTTATTTCATTGCTGTTGTTTTTGTTTTTTCAGCACTCCGGAAGTAGATATTTTCTAAGAAAAACCCCACTCCAATGTTCAAGTTAAATTAAAAACTTGAAATAGTGACTACATACTGATTTCGAAATGTATTGCAATGGAGGTAGGTATCTAACGAATCGTACAGAGCGCTTCCTCCGGATCTACATAGATACTATTCATAGAACGAAATGTTATCAGTGAACGTCACCCCACGAAATGAATGGACCTTGTTACTGTATGAGGACAATAAGGCACGAAATCGCAGGTTCATTTCATTTCGTGATTCTACCCAAACGTGCAGCAAAAATTCCG
Source organism: Dioctria linearis (assembly GCA_963930735.1). NCBI lineage: Eukaryota > Metazoa > Arthropoda > Insecta > Diptera > Asilidae > Dioctria > Dioctria linearis. The sequence continues at coordinate 51,470,191 of OZ005742.1, read as the reverse complement.
AGGAAATAGGATGTGATTTGCATGGATGGAAGAAGTGAAACGTGAACACCTTTTAGAAACTCGACAGTTATTAATATTCATGAATTAATCTCTGGAATTTTTTCCTATTCCAGCAGACATTCTAGTAGGATTACACCAGTTGAATGCAATAATTTTAAATTTACATAAATGTGTAGAAGTGTCGAAATTTTAAACATGAATGAAACTTTAGAAATTTCAAGAAATATTTGTGTCCTTAGACTTAATGGCGAATATAAATCATTTTGCGATTAGGATTATGTTCTATTTTCTCTTTCGTGGAACTGTGATATTTATTCGTACAGATAGATATACTCTTGCTCCACCGGAGTCAGCTGCTTACCTTTAGGTTTACATTAACAATAAAAACTGAGATAAAATTCAAGTCGTTATAAAAAATATTAAAAGAGTCGCTAATTTTCATTTGTGTATTATACTCTCAGCTTGTTCTATAATTAAATGGATTTCACATTTATTTAATCCTACTTTCACTTACGTACTTTGTGTAGATGATTTTCAACCAGCTAAACCACTTAGCTAATTTTTCTAATTAGAATTAGTTAATATTAATTTGGAAAATTACTTACTTTTGTAACTGAGATTTCAATAGTCTATGGGTAAATTACCCATATAAGCTAAACAATTTTACCAATATTTGTAGATCGATCTCCAATGCTTTTTAGGAAAGTTTTCTACAAATTTCCTACAAGCTTAAGACAAAATTTTTCACAGAATGTGAATAAATTTCCCTCAGTTCTTAGACAAATTTATAGTAGTCAAATTTCATACAAAGTTCAGGTGGAAATTTTTTCAACCTGTAGACAAATTATCCACAGCCCTTAGACAAATCTTGTACAGTATTTCGATGAAAGGGGTACACTTTCCAGGTAATTTGCTTGATTGCTGTAGGTAAAATATATACAATAATAGAAAAATGTCTACGTTCTTCAACAATTTTAGATAAATTTTCTGCAACCTGTAAACAAATTTTCTACTACACCTAGCTGAGTTTTTGCAAACGTAGATAAATTCCATAATCTTTAGCAAATCTTCTGCAGTATTTAGGTGAACTGCTTTCAAGCTTTAGGAGAATATTGATCACACTTTAAATGAATTTCTTGCAATTTGTAGACACATTTTCTACACCCCGAGATAAAATTGTCTACATTTCGTAGGCAATTTCTCTAAGTGTACATAAACTTTCCACAGCCTTTTTCATAACCCATACACCACTTGCAGTTACCTCTAGGATATTTTAGGATATTTTACATGTAGGATAATTTAAATACATGTTGTAGAAAATATCCAATTGTATGTAGGTCATTCTCATCCAGTGCGAAAATTTTCTTCAACCTTTAGATTATTTTCAACACTCTGTATACATTGTATACAGTAGGAATTTGTTATCAAATCTTCCTGCATACAGTAAATATGGAAGACACACGATTTTCACATATATTTAGCATTGAACTTTAAATGAATATTTATTTATCAAGCTTAATAGGAAAATGAAGCAAATAGAAATAAAAGAGCATATTTTAGGGTTAGAATCCATTTTTTTTAATTCAAAACATATGTACACAAGTAGGTATGTATTATATGTAACTAAAATTCGTTTATCTTATTTAACATAAGTATAAAAGCGTATTGATTGAATTAAAATTAAAATATGTACTTCTATATATGTATATAAAGCAAACTTTCAGGCAAAAATAGTAACTATATTATCGCCAGCTTTAATCTGACTACATTTTCCTTATTAGCTAAAAGAGTCTGGTGTAATGGCCAATGTTTTATATTACTAGCGTTAAGTACAAAATAATATTTTTCATAACCAGAAATAACGTAACAATTATAATGGTGGTCGAACCGTTTCATTAATACTTCTTTTCCAATGAAAAGTATCCATTTTGTATACATTCTAAAACATTTTGAAGTAAATGAAAAGTTATGACTCCATTATTGTCAAGTGCGATAATATCATTGTGTGCTTGGGATTCGGCGTAGCGAAGTGGACCTTTGGTTAGGCTCAAGAGCTGTAAATAAACGTTAATGTTGACTCAAGCTTACCAATGGTAGGGGCTTAAGTGCTGGATACTACTAAAGCAAAAGGCAGGCTTCTTTACTTTGGAAGTTCTTTACTAAAATTTAAAACTTCTTACATTACTACTTCTTTTATAATGCTTAAAAAATGCTAACTAAACAACTTAGTGAAATGAACTTAAGGTGCTATGTAGTAAGCAATATTTGTCTTGAATTCAATAATTATTGCGGGCAATTGCTTACTTTGCGCAATTTGCCTAGTAAGCAAGAATTCAATAATTATTTCGAACAATTATTGCTTATTTGTTTATATGCTATGCGGTTTTTGACCTTTTGAAATTTCGTATATCTACAGTCAGATTTAATATCTTATATACAAATCTGAACAATTTTGTAATTATGTAGATCTACAGTTATTTCTATTATTTTATGTTCAAGTTTGAACAACCATTTTCCTTATACATAGTGACGGACTTTTTGGAAAGGTTATTTTCAGGAATACACTGATCGTTTTGTTGAAAAGTATTTAATTTTCTAAATCATTGCCCGACGTTTCGGGTCCAAGTGCGGCCCTTCTTCAGGAGCTCTATATATATTATTCACATAAGAGTTCAAGTTTTTTTAAAAAAATCTAAATATAAATATTTTAAATACCTCATTTCTGTCTACGGCGCGTATAAATAGTTCTTAAAGATAATAATAAATATCACATAAGCAACATGGAAAATAAATTACAGTAAAAGAAAAATACATTATTAACAAATAAAATAAAATAGACTTAGAACAGAAAAGGCAATTAACTGGCTACGCGGACAATATTTAACGAAGCAGTCGTTGAGAAAATGTTTAAAATTTTATGACTAATACTACGGTTTTAGTTTCTGCAGTATGTATTTTCAGTCCTTATTTATTAGTTCTGTAACCTGCCCTAAGTTTATAGCTTTGTTTTTGTTATGGTATATGTGGCATGCTTATTTAAGATCACGTTTTTTTCTATTATTTAAGTTACCCGATCAAAAAAATAAGGCCAGCTGGAAACCTATCTCCTATAAACTCATCTTATACATAGTGTTATAAATTTCTACATGCTTCAGTACATTTACAATATTAAGGTCATCTATGTTTAGTGTGGAAAATCAATTTCTTTAGAATCCCTTATAAGACCAGCAATATATTTCTTGTTTTCTTTAATTAAGCAGTTTTTCTTACCAATTGTAAAAGTCTACGATAATACAGTCGACAAACAATATGCAAATGGAAAAATTATATTTGTAAAAAAAAGACCATTTGGTCGACATTTGGTAACTAATTTCATATTGAAATATTTCCGAGTTGAGTTTCGTTTGTGGTATTTTTCACATATACCTAATATTAAGAAAAGAGGTTTTAATAAAACTAAATGGAACATTGAATGTCTGAACGATGTCACTTAATTATAAAATGTCGTAGCCCTTTTGTAATTATAGAATACATGACAAAATTAATCAAGAAAAGTAGTTGAATTGTCTACATAAATAGAAACTTTATCTATAAATATTGGATATCAGGGTTTGGATAAATTTACTTTTTACCTAAATGTATGACAATGAATTTATAGGAAAATAAGCCACCAGAGTTAAGTAGGTGGAAGGCAGATTTTGTCTCATAATCCAATACTCTCATATTTCAGGTGGAATTTTTACTAATGTACACAATTTCCACAATTAATACTTTTCTAAAAGGAATTGTAAAATAATTTACCGCATTAGATGAAATAATGATTTTTAACTCGTCTTGTAAATATATTGAAGTATAGGTGAAAAATTTCCCTTGTAGATGAATTTCCTATTTCCTTATATATACAAACGCCGTCTACTAAATAGATACAGTTTTAGGAACTTTAAGTTCACCTAAATCGGATTAGGTGGTTTACCTAAAGACAGTTGTAAATTTGCGGAATCTTTTTAAATGATTTGTAAACATTTCTGTACCTTTCACCTAAAAGCAAATCAACTAATCCAGATTAAGTGGTGTTCTAAACTTGTTTTGTCAGTGTGGTGAAAAATCAATGTATTATTTTGAATAGCAGATTAAGTTGGAATTTTTATTTAAAAAGAGTTTTGGAGAAGGCTATAGTATCAAGATCGATATTAAGCGAACTCTTCGACAGGAACGGGAGAATCAAACAAAACAGAACCAGTAGTTATAAACATCCATTAAAAGGACCATTGTCAGATACGTTTTACTTATGTTGTGGCGAAAATTTAAACAAAAGGCAGTTCAAGCTAGTTTAGAAAAACTATAACGGTGAATATGCAGGGATAACTGATGCCATCCGCACATGCTCGACTGCAGCCCTGAACCTACTTCTACTGCATCAGTATTTCAAGAAGACGGCCATTCTCAGCTCAATAAGAAGTGCGGCCGTAATTCCGCATATAGGACAAGTAATCTGGTCGTTTACCTGAATGTCTTTAAAACACTCTCATACTCCATCGCATATGTTATAATCTTAAATCACCATTCAAGGTGATCTCGCGGATTATTAACAAAGTCATTCTGCTGATTTTCCCTTTGAAAATATCTCTTAAATGGTAGGTATACAGATGGATTCAAAATAAAATGCAAGCATGGCCTAACTATCTACACGATGAGCGACTGAAGGCCTTACCTTTCATTTTCCAAGTAAGCATCTACGACATAGTAATTTGCGCTAGCAAAATTGTTTATAAAAACATGCGTGGAGCAGATATATATAATAAATGCAGCCTGCAAATCAGCTCTCTAATAAGGTAACGCTACTTTGGTCGCCAGGATATATACGCATTAAGAGTAACCAGATTAAATACCGCCATGTAAAGAAAAGAGTCAGCTCTATGTTTATCGGTATTGCGCTTGTTTTTTGCCATTCAACGAGACACCTCACGCGAGTGTGCGCTTTCTTATATTATTGAATTACTCACTCGTGAGTAATGAGTAGTAGCAAATTTCATGTGCGCACGCGAGTGTGCGCTTTCTTATTGTGAATTACTCACTCATGGGCGCGTGCGCTAATAAAATGACAACGACTCACGGGCGCGTGCGCTAATGCCCAAGAAAAGCGCACACGACTCACGAGTATGTGCGCTTTGATCGCACACAATTTATTACTCAGGTGCGCGGGCGCACGTGAGTGTGCGATTCCGTACTCTGCTTTGAATAGAGCTAAAGTTTCCTCGAGTATTCCATAGACACAAGCCTGAATACGGAAGTACACTTCATGAAGCTGTTTTTATATATAGATATATAGATTTTGTAATATCTTCGGAGGAAATGATTTAAGCATCGAACAGCAAGCATCAAACACGCTGTTTGCGTTGATGGAAGTTTAAAAATGTGTAGACCTTTTTCCGGTAAAAAGGATTCTTCCAATTGATGATGGTATTATGCGAAGAGAACTGCATAGAAGATGAAAGTCTGCTGATGAACTTCCAGTCGATCAAAACATAGAAAAACATCATCTTTTTGCCTCCTTAGAGTTAAATTTTTTTCACAGAAAATATAGATAATTGCTAAATCCGTTTTAATCCTTAAAGTCTAGGCCTTTACTGAAAGAAATTAAGCTTAAAATTATATCCTCTTGGCCAGTTTCTGCTACTAGTTGACACTTGTTCAAAATTTCCTGCAATACGTCACGAAAGTCAACAGCGCGTTTTTCTAATTTATTTCTACATTTAATGAGACATTCAGTATCATTAAATTACATGAATTTGTCCAGTTCTTCTACGGAAACTGCCTGTTCCCTCCTTCAAGAATTACTTACATGTTTCGACATTTCTGTCATAGTGAACCCCTAATTAATTCTTACAAAACTAAACCACTCAAGCACTTTTACCAACATACACGTAGGAGCGTGAATCGGAAGCACTTTGCCGCCCTTGTGCCAACACTTTAACTTAGAATAATTTAGTAATGAACTAGTTTCACACGAGAGGAATATGAAAGAGAGTATTTCACCAGTAAAAAAAAAAAAAACTCCGACGATTTTGACAAATATTAAAGCGAAGTAGAACGTTCGACAAATACAGGAAAGTCGAAATCAATAAATAAATTGACATTTATGAAACCCGACAGCAAATGAAATCTCGAAAAATGTAGAAAATGAAGGCCAATAAGTAATATGAAATTTTTATTGAACTGAAGGACGAATAAAACGCCGCCAAGTGTAGAAAATGGATGTCAATGAAAAACGTAGATAAAAAGTTATATTCAAAATTCAAAATGTAACAAGTAAAACCATTCCAAAATTTTAATTTGCGTCAGATGGCACTAGGTGGTTTTAAAGTTTAGACATGAAGTAAGCGAGGAAACTCAAAATTCTTAGTGTGAGCAGCCATATTTTGTTTTTGGAAGGAAAAAAAGGCGTGAGTTAGGAGTATACAAGTTTTGAGGGTGACTAAGGCTCTTAATAGTAATGCTACGTTGATTAAATTAATCAAAAGTACTAAAGAACGGAGCATTTCATTTTAAATTCTGTAATCAGGCGTCGATAAGCAACTGTTTGCTATAATAGGTAATTTTACATGGTATTGAAGAAACATGCGCGGACTAAAGGAGACCTACAATTTCCTTTTCTTTCCGGCTGGGGCGACCTGGCAATTGATTGTAAGTCGACTCTAAACACTACGGGGGAAGACTCCCGAACGTTCCTGAATAAGTGCACAGGGCCTGCCTGCATCCCACGGTAGAAGCAGAAGAGATAGTGGAGGAGAAAATTTGCTACAATACTCATTACTGCCGAAAAACAAATTCGCTACAATCAAAACAGCATCAAAAAGCTAATTTAAAAAAATAACTTTTATTATGACAATTGCAGAGCATTGCACGAATTGTCACTAGGTTAATTAACACAGGGCAAAAGGTTTAATGGATGTATTTCATGTTACATATGAATTTTCTTTAGCTAGATTTACAGGAGACAAAATTTCTGGATACCATACAATTACGTTTCGTGAGAAAAGAATTAGAAATTAGTGGATGGAAAATACTTCAGGGCTGAGACAAATGAAGAAATTCATAACAACAGAGGAAAAAAATATTCCTCACGCTCAGCCGAAGAGAACTAAGGCTCATAATGGGACTATTTGCTGGGCATTGAATACCTGGATACCATCTTAAGAAGACTGGTAAGGTCGATAGCGAAACTCTGATGTCTTCTGAATCGAGGACGATGAATTTGCTGAGTTTTTCATCTGCTACTTTGAAACTCTTTGCTCCATAAGGCTAAAACATCTATTATAGAATAAGGACTTCCATCACTCAGAACATTATAAGATTTCTTAAAGACTTCAATTTCGAATGGACGCCTTATAGCGCTTAGGGGTAATATCACATAAAAAATTAGGGGTCGCAATGACTAGACGAAAATATCTGTCTCTAATCCCCGCTCCCCCCCCCCCAAATAATATAAATAATAATAATTACCTTATATGTAAGACTATGCGTGACATTCGGCAATTTTAAAATATTTATCATACTTAAAACTGGAATGTATATAACTTAATTAATTAATTTAATTAATTTATTACTTAACTTACATATCGAATCCATTACCACTCAGTTATGTTAAATTTAGAAATATTCAAATTTAGTTTGCTCATTATCAACCACTCAAAGAACATTAGTAGATTTTAAAATATATCGAAAGTCGCATCTATAAATTAGCATATTTACCAACACCGACACAATATCGTTAATATATGTTACAAGAAAGTATAATATCCAAAACGCATCTTTTAGGAACGACCAACTCAACGCCCACAGCACTTACATTGATTCTCTGATATCTAAGACATTTATGTAGATACCACTCAAGCCCCTTTTGTTTCACTTCCGGAATTAGAAATAGCCATGAGGTTTTCTTAAGCACTTGTCTGTCTGACGAAAATCTGGAAAGCTCATTTATGGTCCAGAGAAACAATAATTGCTGCCTTTCCTGCGCATAATTCCTTTTTCCTATATCAAATTCTTCCTGTTTAATGCTCGCATGACTATTCTTGGATTCTGATTGCTCTTTTTTAAGTACATAGATGGTTTAACTCCAGACCCCAGACTGTAATATTGATCTGCTAGATATCTCTCCAAAATTTACTCTATTAGCGGAAATACATTAATGGGTCTGAACTCATAGCTTCTTGTATATACATAGCATAGCTAACAAATCATCTCTACTGGTACAACAATTGAATCCTTCCAGACATTAGCAAATAACAAATATATTACATTTGCAAAGTTGGCAAATTTAGATAGCCTTGGTAAGTTTCAGGAATGAGCAGTTCCAGAAAACTGAACTTTGAGGGAATCCTTAAAGGTGACAGAAAACCGGCAAGCAACCTAAAATATGTGTATGGATGAAATGGAATGGATGATTGACAGGGATATTCTTAAGAGATTGATATCGTTGTGGTAGGATGTAGGATCTTGCGCTGTTGGTTATATGCAGTTATATTGAAGATGATACTTCTCATTCTCTTTAACGAATATGTTATTAAAAGTTGTGGTCTTGAAAAATTAAATTAAATGGATTCAGGATAATTTATATGTTGACACTATATTAAAGCAGAAATCATGAGAAACTAGACCATCAAAGCTAGTAGAGAGTTTTGCCATGAAATAAATTCATAGCGAATTTAGTCAATATGAAATTGACTGAGTTTGCTACCAAATCCGTAGCACGAGAATTGAGTGGAAAAAACTCTTGCAAAATTTAAAAAAAAAGAAATTTCTAAGCAAAAGCGGGCGTTTCGTAATAGCAGGTACCGTATTACTCATCAGTACGGCTTGGTTCCTGCTTGTCATATACGCCACAGTGCACTGTCAAGCTGAACTCATATATGTACTTAAAATACGCTAAACTAAATTAATACACTCAAATTTTATTACTGAATGAATGATCACATGGCACATGTATCTTTTTCACTTCATCCATCAGCCAGAACTGAAATTTCAATCACAATTTCAAAAAAAATATTGGCAGAAATTTTCATTATTGAAAATTGAAGCAGTTTCTGGGCATACACCATCATTTTATCACTTTAAAAAATATCACTCAGAAATGGAATCTTGCACGTAGTTGCAAGCTGCAGAAGTCGTTCATAAACTTCTTGTTTGGCCAACGTTTAATATTGCTTAAGACGTCTGCCAACTTACTTTTAGAAATCTTGTCGAATTGCTGCCTGGGTCTGTGCAAATGGAAACGTGACTTTCTTGCTTTGCTTTTTCGTTTAAGTTTCAATAACTTTCGGACCTTCACTGTAGAAAGATCCCTTCAAGGATTTATAGCGCTCAGTGAAAAAGTTATATTATGTGTCATCGAGCAAAATTTTCAATTTCTTTGCAGAAATTTTTATCGCGAATTTTATATCCTGGAGCGGTGTAACCATTAATAAAAATCATTTAAATTTGCTTGATGTAAAGAAATTCGACTCGTCTTCCTTCATTTGCATGTATTTGTATTGTAAGTATACAAATAAGAAGAAACATTTTTTCACACTTTCGAAAAGCAAGCTTGAGTGATTGATGACTTTAATTGAAAAGCCATTTGTCAAAGTATACGAATATATCCTGATTGATGAAATATACAGCTACATATTTCCCTGTTTTTTTTTTACAAAAACAACACCCAGTTTCAATCCGGAACGACAAATCATGCATAGGCCTTACTATAAAATGCTGATGGCATTGAATAAACCGAAATTTCTGCTCATCTGCCACATTTTAGACAAAGTTTCCAAGGGTAAACCAAAATGTGCGGAATTAAAACTTCAAAAATTTAATGAATCTCAGTTGAGGTTTAGCAAAGTGTCCTTCTTGTTGGTGACAACTAAAATGTTGCCTTAATTAAGTGATTTTTGATCTGGTAAGCTCTTTAGAAAACTTTCGCTTTTGATAATAAAAACCGCAGTGGGTGATGCTGAGAGGAGATAATTCCTTCGCTCTAGAACTTATTCATTGCTGAAAGTCCAGAAATCAGGAGCAGCAGATATAAGATACGAAGATGATTTTAATCTATCACAATGTAGTAGTGGGTGGCAACTGAGTAATGAATGAAAAACTTTCCGTACACCGAGGATAACTACAGTTTAATCTGATATCCTCTGCGCCCTCTAAGTGAATAATTCCCTAAGCTAAGAATAAAAAGGAAAGAAACTCTTTGTTTTGCTGGTAGATTGTATATTAAAATTGAATTGAGTTCTGAATATTGCTTGACATGACATGGAGATTTATCATTATTTATCTAATATCGTGGAGCCCTGTTCCTGGACATATACAACTAGATTTAATTACGGAAATATTTCCTCTTAGTTATTGGATTTTCTTAACTTAGACATAAATACTAGCGAATATTTTAGGATCGTTGCATTCTATGGGATTGAGTTAGATCCGTTTTGTATGGTGCCCAGTGTACTGTAAATCTAGCTAAAGAAAATTCATATGTAACATGAAATACATCCATTAAACCTTTTGCCCTGTGTTGATTAACCTAGTGACAATTCGTCTAATATTCTGCAATTGCCATAATAAAAGTTATTTTTTTAAGTTAGCTTTTTGACGCTGTTTTGATTGTAGCGAATTTGTTTTTCAGGAACGTTCGGGAGTTTTCAACATAGCATTACAATTCAGAGCCTCAGTCACCGTCAAAACTTGTTTTCACCTAACTCGCGCCTATTTTTTTCTTCCAAAAACAAAACATGGCTACTCACACTAAGAATTTTGAGTTTCCTCGCTTACTTCATGCCTAAACTTTAAAACCACCTAGTGCCATCTGACGCAAATTAAAATTTTGGAATGGTTTTACTTGTTACATTTTGAATTTTGAATATAACTTTTTATCTACGTTTTTCATTGACATCCATTTTCTACACTTGGCGGCGTTTTATTCGTCCTTCAGTTCAATAAAAATTTCATATTACTTATTGGCCTTCATTTTCTACATTTTTCGAGATTTCATTTGCTGTCGGGTTTCATAAATGTCAAATTATTTATTGGTTTCGACTTACCTGTATTTGTCGAACGTTCTACTTCGTTTTAATATTTGTCAAAATCGTCGGAGTTTTTTTTTTTTTTTTACTGGTGAAATACTCGCTTTCATATTCCTCTCGTGTGAAACTAGTTCATTACTAAATTATTGTAAGTATATGTGTTGGCACAAGGGTAGCAAAGTGCTTCCGATTCACGCTCCTACGTGTATGTTGGTAAAAGCGCTTGAGTGGTTTCGTTTTGTAAGAATTGATTAGGGGTTCACTATGACAGAAATGTCAACTTCAGAAACATGTAAGTAAATCTTGAAGGAGGGAACAGGCAGTTTCCGTAGAAGAACTGGACAAATTCATGTAATTTAATGATACTGAATGTCTCATTAAATGTAGAAATAAATTAGAAAATCGCGCTGTTGACTTTCGTGACGTATTGCAGGAAATTTTGAACAAATGTCAACTAGTAGCAGAAACTTACCAAGAGGATATAATTTTAAGCTTAATTTCTTTCAGTAAAGGTCTAGACTTTAAGGATTAAAACGGATTTAGCACCTATCTATATTTTCTGTGAAAAAATTTGAACTCTAAGGAGGCAAAAATATGATGTTTTTCTATGTTTTGATCGACTGGAAGTTCATCAGCAGACTTTCATCTTCTATGCCGTTCTCTTCGCATAATACCATCATCAATTGGAAGAATCCTTTTTACCGGAAAAAGGTCTACATATTTTTAAACTTCCATCAATGCAATCAGCGTGTTTGATGCTTGCTGTTCGATGCTTAAATCATTTCCTCCGAAGATATTACAAAATCTATATATCTATATATAAAAACAGCTTCATGAAGTGTACTTCCGTATTCAGGCTTGTGTCTATGGAATACTCGAGGAAACTTTAGCTCTATTCAAAGCAGAGTACGGAATCGCACACTCACGTGCGCCCGCGCACCTGAGTAATAAATTGTGTGCGATCAAAGCGCACATACTCGTGAGTCGTGTGCGCTTTTCTTGGGCATTAGCGCACGCGCCCGTGAGTTGTTGTCATTTTATTAGCGCACGCGCCCATGAGTGAGTAATTCACAATAAGAAAGCGCACACTCGCGTGCGCACACGAAATTTGCTACTACTCATTACTCACGAGTGAGTAATTCAATAATATAAGAAAGCGCACACTCGCGTGCGCACACGAAATTTCTCACTGCTCATTTCCTACTTGTGTGGACCAATTTCATTTATGAAATACTTGCATTATGTAGAAAACGTGGATAATTAATATTTTTAATGTTTATTCGCAGGATTGAAGGGTTTAATAAGGGAATTTGACAAAAAACATTCCGTTCTTTAAGATAAGATACAATTTATAAAGACAAATTGGTGTGGCGGTTTAGTAATCAAAGTTAACTTAAAAATAAGGCGAATAAACATTTAAATATTAATTATCCACGTTTTCTACATAATGCAAGTATTTCATAAATGAAACTGGTCACACAAGTAGGAAATGAGCAGTGAGAAATTTCGTGTGCGCACGCAAGTGTGCGCTTTCTTATATTATTGAATTACTCACTCGTGAGTAATGAGCAGTAAGAAACTTCGTGTGCGCACGCGAGTGTGCGATTTCTTATATTATTGAATTACTCACTCGTGAGTAATGAGTAGTAGCAAATTTCGTGTGCGCACGCGAGTGTGCGCTTTCTTATTGTAAATTACTCACTCATGGGCGCATGCGCTAATAAAATGACAACGATTCACGCACGCGCGGATGAGTTTTTAAAAATGGAACGCGCACATGAGCCGTAAATTACTCATGAGTCTTTCGTGTGCGTACGTGGGTGTGCGTTTCCTTACTCTGATTTAAAGAGTACGCGACAAACATCAAATCTACTTCAACTACTTTTCATATATTAATCGACTAATCTAAGCTCTCTGTTTTGACCTATAGCTAGATAATAGATAATAATTTTTACATCTATTCGATTGTCGCTTATTCATAAAACTCTATTCGTAGCTAGACAATCTTTAGTGCGATCTCTACTGAAGCTAGAAGAATTAGTTTTGATTAAATTTGTATGTGACATAATTAAAGACGGCACAAAAAAAAAATCGAATTTTAACACACACTGGAAGCGTCTTATTCCACAAACATAGAAGATTTTTTAAAGGTCTTACTTTGTCAGGCAAAATGGAGGATATTTTGAATGAGAATTGCTTAACCCCGGATACGTACAAAATCGCTGTAGTTTCTGATATGTTATTAAACAATTTTCGGAACACATATACGTCCGGTCTCTTATATACCACTTGACCGAAAATTGCTTCGACGCTGACCTGAATTTTTATCAAAACACATGCTCGTTACTTGCACCGATTTCAGGTACACAGTTTTAGGAAAGTTCCCCAAAGTTCTTAGTACACTAGTGTGGATCGCGGTTTACGAATGGGAATAGCAAAATTGGGAAATGTTTAAAATCAGTAAATATATCAAATCCGATGAATGCTGGAAAGGAACAAATTTGACATAACAAGAAGAATTACCCAATATGAGACTAAAATGGAAGAGTCAAGATTGGAGACTCGATTTTCACCGACTTTTAGACAAAGAGCGACCGTTTAGGAAGAAAAGTGAAGAGCGGGGTAAATCGTTCTATTACAGTATGTATGCTGATTCCGAGTCAATATATTGTAAGGTTATGTTTGCTTGTTGTTTACGAAATCAAGCTAACCAGTCGAATTCGGACAGGTTAGCTCCGTATTAAGCTTGCTGGAAGAATGCCGAACGCTGACAAAATGAAAAAGAAATATGGCGCAGAATCTTTACTAATCTAATTTTTTTCAAAAACAGAATTATTAGTCTAATAATCATAAAACGGTCATAATTCGATCCTGTGATAAAATTAGATTTTATTCTTTGCATTACAGCTTAGTAAGTACAACAACGTATTATGTCACCACAAATTTATAATTTTTTGGTAAATTTAATCGCATTTATGAGTGTCAATAGTTATATGACTACTTTGTGAATATAAACCTGTAAGCGTTAGTTTTTCGGTCTCATACGAATCCCTATGGGCTCAGGTTATACTAACATAAATCTGCCAGCCAACCATGTGTTGGTGCGGTAGCCCGTTGTTATGTGCGAGAGTGTTTGGAAGCGTCAGCATAGCTAGTTGATCTTAAGAATAGTGAGTCGACATTGAGAAGTGCTCAAGTGGTAAGTAATAGTAGTCAAAGTGGTGATATAAAAAATGACCTAAGGATTCAGGGCAAATCTCGGCATAGGGCAGAACGGTGGATTTTTACCTACAAGTGGCAATGTGAGATCACTGCTAAAGCGAAGCGGGGTGCCGATTTTTGAGGAAACTCAACTTTTTCAATTCAGATATAAAATTTTTAATTTCAATATACATGCTTAAAAGTTCATATCACAATTTAATTCCTTAAACTAAAATCCACAATATTCTAAAGAAACCAAAACCAACAAAATTATAATTCAAACTAAAACTTAATTTAGTTTAATTCTGGAAAAAGAAAAAGAAATTCCACAATTAAATTCGTGAATTAATTCAAAACAGAATAGAAGTGTAGGTTGCCGTGAAGGCGTAACAAAATGGAAGTTTTGCCGGTGAGCACGGTAATAGATGTAGTAGTAGATTTTTTGCGGCAGGACTAAATTCCTGCTTAGATAGAGGATAAGGTGGATCAGAAGTAAATTTCTGCAGCAGGAGTCAATTCCTGCTTAGATGTAGGATAGAGGTGAAGCAGAAGTATATTTCTGCAGCAGGAGTAAATTCCTACTTAGATATTTAGAAGCAAAAATTAGATTTTTTGCAAAGGATAGGAAACCGATTAAATTTTGGTGGAGGATACGTTCCGAGTAAATTCTGAAATGAGAATAGGGTGCTTTTGCTGTGGTTCGTAGACTTTTTATAGCCGCTGTGAACCGCTACGTCTCTGCTTCATGATGGGTTGCCTTAGCAACGTTCGATCTCAAAGTTGCAACTCATTGAGCTTTGACTGTGGGGTCACGAATTGACGTCATATCGTGGAGATTTCATTTGATGACATTACGAAAAGGTAAATATACTGCAGTACGTATACTTTGGTACATGTTATCTTATTTTACTGATGAATTCTCTATTTATTGTACCCTAGATGAAATCTATAGGGTATACTAAGTTTGTCATTCCGTTTGTAACACCTTGAAATAATGATGGTAGAGCAAAATGGTTTGGACCCCCACACATAATATTAAAAGTTATTTTGATTTTTACATGTGCGTCCGTCTGTCTGTCCGTCTGCCTTTGCGCACGATAACTCGAGAACGCGTATACTTAAAGAGCTGAAATTTTGTAGGCAGACATTAAAAAAAAGGAAAATTGAATTCGAAAATGAGACAAATCGGGCAACTCCTTCGTGGGGTTGCCATACAAAAATTTAGGTTTTTTACGTATACTGTGAAAACGATCAGTCCAAAACATTTTTATTGCACTCAAAACTTCTTCAGAATACGAAATCCTATAAAATTGGTTATAATCATTTTTTCTGTCCGACGAACCATTCTAGAAATATGTGCAAAAAACCACTGTAAAAATCAAAAGTGTTGAAATGGGTGCCCATACGAAATGTCATACGGGCATTCATCTAGGGTGTCATAAGAATTGTTCTTAGACCAATTCTAGCTTTTTTACTTGTTTTTAGATAAAACTGTCTTTAATCCAGCGAAAAAGAGCCAGCTGCAAATTTGTGGTATAATTTTCTTGATTGGACTTCTGGCAGAAAATTAATCGGATGGGAATGTTATGGATGCTCTGGATAGTGTGTAGGATATGTTTTCTTTCTCTTTCTTTCAGATAAGTATTCTAAGGTTTATTATTTAGAACTAGATACTTTGTGGTTTCTTTGGTTTACTTTTTAGGACCATTTATTGGGGAGAAATTTTCATCAGGAGATCATCGAGATATATTGTCGTATCCTGAACAGGCAAGTTATGTTTAATTAAAATTAATTCAAGGAACTTATAAAGCTAATACAATTTACATTTCAGGGACAAGAGAGCTTGTTTTCAAGATGATTAATGCACCAAACGAGAAATACAAACTATATGTAAAACAGCACGAGCTCTTTAAAAATTACATATTAAGCTAAGCACACGAATTCAGTAAGGTTAGTTTTGTCCTCGTCTAATTCTTATAAAAGCTGTGCTTGTTGTGTGTCCCTCCCTTCTGTTATAACAAAACGAAAACTTAGATTTAGACAGGCCCTTACTACGCAGAAAAATATTTAACTCGCTAAATAGTTTTCACAGACCAAATTCAGAGAACAACTCAAACATGACAGCTAAGCAACAAAAAATCCTTAAAAGAGTAAAGGCCAAAACACAGTGAGAGCGACACAGCAATGTCGCCGTAAATCTGTTGCTATCAGTGATTCGCATATATGGCAGTCCCATATTACTTAACACAATGAGGATGATGGCAGAAGTTTCCAACAAAATGGTTGGGATAATCTCTAAATTGTCGCGGCAACTTAATTGACATTTCAGTCTGACAGTTCCGCAGTTGTTTGAAATTTGTGAAGCTGACAATTTTTCAGGATAATAATTGGTGTTTTTTTTTAATTAGCAGATAATAGCAAATAAATTTTTAATTAGAAAATAGAATAAAAAAATTTATTTGATTAGTGCTTTCGGGTTTGTGGAGGAGCTAGTGAAGAAAATAAGGGGAAAACGTATATGTATTATACGATAAGCGGTATGGGATGAACCGGAATGAGCAAAAAAATAAGCCTGGAGTTGAAAGTGGATGATATTACTTATTTGAAATTAACTTCAATGATTCGTAATTCAATCAAAAATTTTAGAGATGAAATGTGAGAGAGCTACGCAAACAAGAAGAAAGTTCATTATGTGGTGATCTTCAAAGCAATCAATGGGAATATTTTGAATTCAAACATTTCTTGCGAGATTTTGTAGCACTGCTTTATTTATATCTCATTTTCGAACTAATACTACTCCACATTATCGTACAAGATGCCTGATTTTGGGTATGTCGACTTTAGAACTCAGAAGACAAGTAAGCTTCTAACAGGAGTAAGATTATAAGGTTTTGATTTTAGTTTTTTTGCTTCAAACACAATAAAATGAGGTACAAAAGCTGAAACTTGAAGTTTGGCAGACCGTTCTTCTAAACTACATACTGTAGAAGAAGCACTGACACATTGAATCAAAGGGCAGGAGGTTCTCTATAAATTAGCACCCCGACCATCTTTCTACTGTTTGTCGTTTAGGAGATATAACTCTTTTAGTACAAACCTACGCTTCACGTGCCCTTAGTCCTTTAGCCCCGATTATCTCGGAAAGGGTTGAGAATGAACCCCCCTCTGCCATACAATTTCTTTCATTTCTCGACATGACCTATCGCCTCCTTCATTATTATCCACCACTTGTGAAACACCCTGCATATGTATAATAAAGACTAAATGTAATTTTTATAGAATGTTATTTTGAATTAAATAACTGGACAACGTCTTTCAGTGACGAAATGCTTCCCGACAACCATTATAAAATATGCTTACTGGAGTGCTAAGTAAATTCTGAGATTCATTCCGCCATGCTACTGGGACAATTCCTCCGTTAACGAGTCTATTCGCGTACTTTTCTTCACAATATTGTGAGGAATTCAACGCGAGATAGTTTCGAGGGACGTAGACAACCTTTACAATTTCCTCCACCTTCGAGGGTATGCAGTGTATATCATACCGGCATCTAATGCCATTATTTCAAACACGTTCTCTATCGTCATCCGAGATCGAGATATGCCTTTGTTAAAGTGCTCTTGATTAGTGCTTAAATTTTTACCTAGAACATAAACAGAAATGTTATATTAAGCACGAAACTTATCAAGCGTATCTTACCCTGATAAGGACGAAGCAGATTATGTCGCAAAGGAAAAGCAGTATCTTCCACCAAAAAGTACGGAAAATTTACAGTCGAGTTTGACAGCTCATCTACATTTGGAATGGGTAACTAATCCCTAATAACCTGTTGGCCGCAGATGCTCTCTTGGAAAATACCTCGATAACTTTGACTCCCACATGACCCAATGTCCACCATTGTGAAGTAATAGTTCGCATCACATGCAGCAAGTAGAACAACGTTATAGCGTCCATTAAATTATAATATTGAACACCATTTTTTTTTGTTTTTTTTTGTGTTTATATTATTAAGCCAAGCTCAGGGGATTCCCTATGATGTAAAGTACAGCATGGCAGGATAGTGATAGGGAAATGATTCGGGGATATGAGGAGTGGCGGAGGTGCCGATGTATGTAGCCCTCAAACTTTCGCAGATTATATGCCGGAGGAAAAACAGAAGATGGTAAGCTGTTCCACATTCGCACTGTTAGGGATAAAAAAGCATCACGGAATTTTACTGTGCGGCCGAAAGTAATTTGAAGGGTAAAAGGATGTGCGTGGCCTGCAGCGCGAGTATTGCGTGCAGGAATTAGTCTACACGGGATTAGACTAGATATTTCATCAGAATATTGACCATGCATATACCCATAAAGGAGCGAAAGGCTCCAACATTTCGGCCGTGCTCTGGTGAGTCGATATGACAAGTTATTGCCAAATCGGCAATGAGCTTGAAGGCTCTCTTTTGGACAATATCCAATGAAGCTAAGTCTGTGCGACCAGCCCTATATATGGGAATCGTATTCCACTTTAGGCCTAATGTAGGACTTGTAAAGGAGCGCTTGATTTGACGGGCTGAAATATTTCTTACACCTTTTCAGAAATCCAAAACATTTCGATGCTTCTTTGGAAACAGAGAAGATGTGGTGGACAAACGATGTTAATATTTTTGCTATCAACAGTATCGAGGCAGTGCGGTAGCTCCCATTTTCTATTATAATCCATATATGCTCCATATAGCTTCACATGTCTCCAACAATATCTTCGCAAATGTTGACAATCCCATTTTGAACTTCCGAACATAAAATCTGCTGGAACCACCACGCGCAAGGTACCTGTAAAATAAAAAAACTTGGAATTTATAACATCTAATATATGTTAATGTTATTTACATTACCATTGCTGCGAAACGAGATCCCTCATATTTGTGTCGCTCTCATTGTGTTTTGGCCTTGAGACTGGGACACACATTGCTCACCCACCAGTACCTCTTTTCGGACACATCACCGACAACAGAGGCTTTTTTAACTAATAATTCATCCGTATCAATCTTCCTATCTTCTGATGACCAATCCCCCTATTTAACCTACTTACCCACCACCACCACGACAGAGCAACGGAAAATTACAAAGTTGCAAAAGGACAAACTGTCAACAAGGGGACAAGAGGGGACTTGAAACCGAGTTGAGGATTAACGATTATTCGCAACGAGCAAAGAGAACCACACAATGAAGAGAAATAGAGGAATACGACGGGAATCCTAAGTCTAAATAGCGCAAAACTAACTTGACTGACTTGACTTGAAATAGGTTAAGCAAAAGAAAATACAACTTAGATTAGTGCCAATTTTCATGGAATATTTTCTTGGCCAAAGAAGCATCGCAATATCTGGGATTTCTGAAAAGTGTAAAAAATATTTCAGCCCGTCAAATCTAGCGTTCCTCTACAAATCCTATATCATACATAGAATGGAATACAAATCCCATGTCTGAGCCTGGGCTGGTCGCACAGCATTAGCTTCATTGGATATTGCCCAAAAAAGAGCCCATAAGCCGCTTTATCGCTACGTGCATGACCAATGTTCCGATGAATCACTTGTAGATTAATTCCTACACGCAATATTTGCGCTGCAAGCCACGCACTTTCTTTAACTTTTCAAAATAATTTCGGCAATACAGTAAAATTTCGTGATGCTTTCTTATCCCGAACTGTGTAAATGTGGAATGGGCTACCATCTTCTGTGTATCCTCCGGCTTATAATCTGCGAAAGTTCAAGAGGGACAAACATCAGCATCTTCGCCACTCTCTTCATGTTCCCTAATCCTTTAGCTATTTCCTTCCTACCATGCTGTGCTTTACTTCATACGATATCCCCTAGCTTGGTTTAATAATACACGCAAAAAATATAACAAAAGAAATAGAACTAGAATACTGGAGCTCAAGCCTAGAAAAAACATCAAATGAATATTTTATATTACACCCTAGTTAACAATACGAAATTCTACACGACATTATCAGTGGTGGTAAGCCTATGTAAGTTTTGTAGTGTCTTAGATTAGAGCAATAAACATAGGGTTTAGGGTATACTAAGTTTGTCATTTCCTCTGTAATTCCTAGAAATAATGATGGTAGAGTAAAATGGATTGGACACCCCTGCATAATATTAAAATTAATTTTGATTTTCGCATGCCCGTCCATCTGTCCGTTCGTCCGTCCGTCTATCTGTCTGTCCGTCTGTCGTCTGTCCATCCTCACGATAACTCGAGAACAATTTCACTTAGAATGCTGCAATTTTGCAAACGGCCTTTAAAAAAAAAAATTTATTTCGAAAATGGGACTAATCGGGCAACTCCTTCATAGGGCTGGCATAAAAAAAAAATCGTTTTTCACTATATATTTGGGTATTGCCTAAAAACGCGTAGACGGAGAGAGCGGAAGTTTGGTAAATTTTCAAAAATGAACTAAATCGGGCAACCCTTTCTAGCTGTTGCCATACAATCCTTGGTTTTTCAGCATATATTTGGAAGCCATATGAGAGACCGTTGACGTGGAGAGTTCAATTTTGTACACAGCGCTTTTATAAAAATTACAAGTACATGTTCAGAAATAGATCAAATCGGGTAAGTCTTTCTTTCGTGTTGTTACCAGAAAATATTTTGGTTTTTCACTATATATTTGGACACTGCCTGAGAACGAGTCGTAAAAGAGACCTGAAATTTTATACTCAATGATTTCATAAAATAGTAGATAAAATTTTAAAAATGAACTTAATCAGGCAACCTATTCTTGGTGTTGCAATACAACATTTTGCGGTTTCACTTCATTTAACTTTTCTTTACCGTGGTATAATACTTCAGTTCACACACATATTCACAAATCCCTCGTCGAAATTCCGCCATCAAATGTTATCCCTCGATGAAATTAGATTGTCCTAAAAATATATAAAAAAGGAAACACAAAGCATCATGTTCCCAATCAATATAACACAATATACTTATCTAATTATTCCACCAAATCCCATCCCAATCCTGCCTACAGCTGTCCAATATAAGTTTTGAGCTGAAATTAAATAGAAAGTACATTAATAATATATAGGATAAATAAAAATAGCTCAAACTTACCTAAAATTCCACTTCCCTCCAAATGTTTACATTTTTGTAATGTCATCTAATGACATTACGTCAAACAGCTGGTGTCGGTACAATCAAATTTGGACCATCGAACCAAGCGTTGCCAGGGCAACATATTATGAAGCTGGGACATAGTTGTTCACGGCGGCTATAAAAAGGCGGCGAGCCGCAGCAAAATCACCATTCGGTTTTCAGAGTCTAATCTGAAAGCATCCTCCACCAGAGTCTAATCTGTTTCCTATCCTTTGAAGAAAAGTGTAATTTTGTTTATTCCTTCATATAGAAGTTTAATTCTATTATTGTAGAAGTATAATTCTACTTATATCCAACATCCAATTTTGCACCATATTATAATTTCAGAGTCTAATCTGAAAATATCCTCCATCAGAGTCTAATCTGAATCCCATCCTAGGAGCAAAAGTATAATTTTGCTCTATCCTTCATATAGAAGTCTAATTCTATTAAAATCCACACTCCCAAAAATCTGACACTTGATCTCCAATCGTGTAACAGAAGTTTAATTCTGCTTACACGCTCCAGGACGTTGCGATTGAAGTATAGTTCTGCGCAGACGTTTTAACATTCGCTGTAACAGAAGTTTAATTCTGTTTACATGCCCCAGCAGGTTGTAGCAGGAGTATAATTCTGCTTACGCATCTCAATACTCACAGTAAAAGAAGTATAATTCTGCTTACACGCTTCAGCACGTTGCAGTCGAAGTCTAATTCTGCTACATCGTCGCTCTCTTTCTCAGAAATTGCTTCTAAAATTGTCGCTATTTGATTCCGAAGAAATAAAAACTTTCTTCTTCTTCTTTCTAGAAACAGAACTAAGGACAGAGAGTGTGGGCAAAGCAGCACGATTATATATTGAATTTTTATTTTGGATTTTAAATTGTCGTCATTGTTTCTGTTGGATTTTAATTGTATTTTAGTTGAATTTTTTAATAGTGTTATTAGTTTTATTAGATTGTAAGTTATTATTTGAATTGAATTGAATTTGTGATATTAGGTTAAGTATATGAATTATTTTAATAAAAATTGAATATTTGAACAGAATCAAAGCTGAGTTATCCATTTTAAAACCGGCACCCTCCCTTACGTTCGAGACTAGATCTCACACTCTCACTGGTTTTACATCAATTGGTTCAAGAGGTTATTCAAGGATCGCTTCTCAGTTCTTCCTTCGGTTGGCATAAAAGAGATTAAATTTGGTTTGATTTTTATTTTATTCTACTTACTCTCTCATGACCTATTCTTTACTTTATATAGTTTTTCATTTCATTTTGTATGCTTATTATTAATTTTTTTTCTCTTTCTGTTTTTTTAGTCTACTCTGAATAATTATCCTTTTTATTTTGTATTTAGTTTTAGCTGTTTATTTTAATGCGCAGTCGCAATTTTACATCCGCTTATTTAGTTGTACGAATATAAGATTGCAGATCTTGTGTACTCATGAACTTTTTTTTTTTTGAATATATTATTTTATTATTATTATTAATTGTAACATTTTCTCTTGTTTTTATACAAAATTGAGTTTGAGTTCAACACTTCTTTCCAAAAAGGATAACAAGCTCCTTAGCTCAGACTCTGAGATCTACCTCACAGTTTACTACATACGATTTAATGAATCTTGTCTGGAATTTGGTTTAAGTGAAAAACAAGAATGCGGCTTTTATAAAAAGATTGTTTTATTAGCAAACAAAAATGAAGGAAGAGGAAACATCTTTTCTTTGTGCATTAAAAATTCATCTGCTTATAAAGACCGAAAGTTCCACAATAATTCTGGATTATAGACATGTATTTTCAAGGAAAAAGTTGTGAATAATTTACATCAAGAAGTAAGAAATTCATACTCTAGTTATAAATGTTTCGGGAGTTGTTGCATCACATTCACAAATCGCTATAAAAATGCTATAGATTCGTTCAATAAAACTCAGTTACCGAATCTTGATTTTTACAACTATTTAGCTACTTCAAAGCATTATTGCTTTGCTAATGTAATGTTTCATTTGTGTTCTTTACTTGCTACACAAATTTATAATCAGTCCGTTGACACTCCTAGATTCTAGGTAAAATCCAATTAATATCTAAATTAGCTTCTGAGCTTATTCTGGTTCATTTATATCATGGGTTCGTAAAGGCCATATACAAAGCAGTTAAAGTGACATTTTTACTTTGATCTTAGACAATGCTTGTATACCGAAAATTGAGTATAATTTCAATACAATTTAATAGCGCGGTATGATATGAGTGTAGAATTTGCTCGAAAAATTAAAATGCTTTCAACCTTGTATTTGTTGCTCCGGAAAATGAATTACAAATGTATTACAAATATTTAACAAAATTGATTGGGTGAAAAATGAAAAAGAAACTATAGCCACGTAAAAAAAAGTGAAATGCCGTCAAGGTCGGCCCGTGCTGTATAGCCTATCGCTGAAAATTGAAGAAAATGTTTTTTTTGTTTTACTCACTTGAAAATATGTATCTTTGTACATTAAGACAGGGTCTTTTAGAAGTATAGGACTACAAGCTTAAAATACTAATAGTGCCCTGTATATTACAAACAAAAGGTACAATTCATGATTCAGATTAAGGAAACTAAGATTACATTATAATATTGGAACAAAATAATAAACATTTAAATATTATTAATTATAACAAAAAATAAGAAGGAATAAAAAGATGGATTAAGTATAAAAGTAATAAAAGAGCAACAAAAAAAAACTATAAGAGAAGAAATCTGGCTATGCATTCCGTTCAACAACGTCATCTTTCAGGGACATAAATATTTAAATAATTTAGTAGCAAATTGTTTGACAGACCTAATGAGACGGAGACTACTAGGCAAGGAATTCCATAACTGAATAACATGAATGTGGAAGAAGTGCTGACTAAAAGCAAGTGTGTGAGCAGGCGTACCCAAAGCAGTCGTTCGTAAGGATATGCAGAAACGTAACCTTTCAAACAAATATTCTGGCTTTTGTATATAATTCAGTTTGTGCAGAAAAATTAAGATATTAGGCAAGGAGCAGCCAACCAATGTATGTGCATAGGCCAATATATGATCATATCTTCTTAATTTAAAAATATATCTTATCATGGAGTTGAAGGCTACATTTAGTTTGTTAAGCGTTGTAGAATCAAGACGACAATACACTGTAGCTCCATACAAGATAAGTGGAATTAAAAGAGCCTTTACAAGCCTGAATCGAGCAACAGTGGGAGTGTATGCATTTGATTGCCAAAGATTACGCAGTCCTCCATATATCCTTGAAATAACTATATCAATGTGAGAGCCACAGGTGAGAGTTTTATTAAAAATTATCCCTAGATTACATACAGTTTTCACATAAGGAATCGTAGCTGCGTTTATGGTTACTGTAGGAAAATAAGATGTATCAAGCTCGAACATATATATAACGATACTCTGCGATTTAGCTGAATTTAATCTAGACCATTATATGCTGCCCATAGACAGATTTGAAGCAGATCATCATTAATACGTTCAACTGCATCTTCAATTAAACCAAGGCATTCCGAAAGATACACCTGAACATCATCTGCATAAAGATGAATCTGGCAATTTGAAACTACTGAGAAGATATCATTAACAAAAGGGGACCCAATGTGGAGCCCTGAGGAACGCCACTGTGAACGCCAAGAAAATCTGACATTTTACCATTACATGAAACATACCGAGTACGATTGCTAATATAGCTTTTAATGAGATTTATAGCTGAGGAACTAAAAATAAAATACCAGCTCAGTTTTTGGAGTAAAATCAAGTAAAGTAAGTATGGTCAATTTATCTTGATCAATGCAGCTACGAATGTCCTCGGATATTTTCTGTAAAGCTGTTGTACAATTATGATGCTTTCTAAAACCAGATTGCAATGGCGAAAGGAGGCGATGAGCTGACAAAAATACAAAAATGAACTAATCTGCTCGGCTATGACTTTCTCCAGCACTTTTGATAAGCAGCATAGTATACTAATAGGTCTATATTCCGGCGATCCTGACATAGATTTTCCAGTTGGTCGGAAAGGAGGAACTAATTAGATTCGAATTACAAATATAAGTGATCACTGTCAAAATAAATGGCAGTAACATTTTAATAAATTTAATGGGTAAATTATCAACACCAGCAGAAGTAGTCAGAATCGATCGAACATGCTTCTCAATCTCATAAGTATATACTTGAGAAAATGAAAAAGAGGGAAAGTTAAATTCCCTTTCGTCTTGAGTAATCTCGATTATTGGTGAAATATTATTGGAATATGAATTTGACAAAAAGAGTCGATTTAGATTATTGGGATCAGTCTCAAATCAGCTATTCCTTGATTTTCCCACTCCAATCAGCCTTACGTTAGACCATAATTTTTTTGCAGATTGCGAACAATCAAATTTCTATCTAAAACATCTCCGCTTAGCAGAGCGAATAGAAGAGATAGTTAAATTGCGAATTTTGGAATACTGGACCGAATACATGTTGATCTAGAATTGTTTCCATCATTTATATGCAATATTACGTTGTTTTATTAAATTCATTATATAACTATCAAACGGATGGCTTTCATTTCTAATTTTTTTTCACTTTCAACGGCACATACTTATCAAAGAGATAAGTGAAATAGTTTTCAACGTACTCAACCTGCAGATTAACATCACTTATGGAATAAACAATCTCTCAAGGTATAGTGGGGCATTCGTTAAAAAGTGCATCGTAATTAATATTATTGTAATCACGAGAATTAAAATAACGATCATAATTAGCTGGTGGACTAAAAAGATATGTCAAAAAAAGGATGTCATGATCGGATAGGCCAGGCGTTGATAGCTGATGATGGAAAAGTACATCTTCTTTGCAATTAACGATAAATAAGTCTAGTAAAGATGCTGACGATGATGGGGCAAATCGAGTTGGCTGACTATTGACCACATGAAGATCGATCGATAGATAATAAGAAATCTAGGAAAACTCGAGTAGAGCGACTTCATATTGAGGACTTAAGTCAATTAAAAGATCCTGTAAAGCCTGAATATCGGTCATATTCGGCGGTTTATAGACGACACTAATTATAAACTTATTGTTATTACTCACGAGCTCCAAAAACCAATACTGTAGATCTTCTCCTTCTGTTTGATACACAAATTTAGCAGCCAAATAATTTTTAATATATACTGCAACTCCACCTTCACGACGACAACCACGGTCACACCTAAACAGCCTAAACCCGGACATATGTATTCACCAATTCATTTCTAATATGAGGTTTTAACCATGTTTCGGTCATCATTATGATGTCAATAGACGTGCCTTGGAAAATATGTCTGAATTCGTCAATTTATGTAACAAACTAAGTCCATTTTTAAGTTTGCAGATGATATCTATTAATATTTTTGTCGCACTTCCTCCATCCCAAGCCCCAGGTCGATCACCCATGACCAGTAGTCGTGCTGAAATGATTGAAAATGAACTGACAAATGAATTGAAGGATATGAAAAGCCGATTTTGTTGCATTTTCTGTTTTTTATTCGATTTAGCAAAATTTGAATGGCAGATTACTCAGAATCGCAGTTCCCGCAAATGTAATAGCTCGTCGTTATACTCGCGCACTTCAAATGCACTTTTCTCTTGGATTCAATGCATGCAATAGGGTTATTGTGGTGTGGTTAAATGAGGCAAAAGTCCTCATCTTTGTTGGAAGAGGGCTTTTTCCGCGCTGTTTTCATGCACACAATCACGGTGGGTCAGCCCTAACCCTAAGTACACAGATTGTCGAATCTTGACGACAAACGCTATTGTCGCATCGGGTTACACCACAACGAAACATGTTACAGGATTGATTTTTCCCCTTGGTTTGTTTTCAAATATGAAATTTACCTAAAATCATTAAAGAACGTTGAAATTAAATAATCATACATATTTTGTAATTTGTTTAGCTTAGGTTTCTGTGAACCCCAATCCCCTTATCACCTAATTTAGTATAGCTAATATTGATGTACCACCAAGGGCGAAAAGGAATGAATTAATACCTTCAAAGAAACAGAAAATCTGAAAAATACTTATTTCTTGTATTTATGGATTATTGTGACATTGTGTAAGTAACTCTCTGCCATAATTTCATTCTGTAAAATTCTGTCAGCAATAGTCCTTATCCATGCGGAAGAACGGCTTTAAAGAACTCTGACAAGAAGCTTTTTATTTGAAAAGTGCTACTGACATATTAAAAGCACACTTTTCAAGAGTCCTTTACCTGACTGTTGACTTCCTTGATAAGTTAAAAGTGATGTGATGGGATATGAGTGGGGGCAAAAGCAGAATATGTAACTGAGAAATTGTTCTTTGAAATACCTTCTCACTTCGCGAATCTGTAACCTTACATTTTCCATGGCTCATATGATGCCATGTGTTGTCTTTAAATTATGTACTGGCTTGCGGCAAAGTAAATGTTTTCTCTCAACAAAGTTCTCAATTCAAATGATTAAATACTGTTTTGGCTCTTTATACCAGTTATTGCAGTCTGTGGACAATATTTTTATAAGTTCTAATAATAAATATTCTTATGAGTTATACTTGGAATAATTTCGCAATTTCAAAACTTTCTTTAATAGGATCTCACTCTAATGAATTGAAAGGTATAGTATCTGCCATTAGTAAGTATATTTGGGATTCTAAGGGAAGGAACAAATTCTTCCCCTTAATTTAAGCAACTACCATAATTTTTGTGCTCTAGAAAACCGCATTCTAAATTCTGTTCTTTAGAAAATTAATACATATTTCTCAATTTTCTACTTAAAGCCTACTAATTTGTTCATTTGCTTCATCTTTTAGGTTTAGGTTATTTTTTTGGAAACCATTGTGCATTCAAAAACAGCATCTTGTCCAAAAATTTCTGACATTTATGTATTGATTATCGCAAAGGGACCTTTTCACTGAGATGTTTGGTAACTAATATATCTTCCAAAACTGATGACTGCGAAATGGTAAATGCTCTACATGAATTTTTATACGATTCCTAGAATTCTTAGAAGCAAATAGGCAATAAGAGTTCCTTTTTATAAACTTAAAACTTAACTTAAATTTTGTGGGTAAAGTCATAATGGTAAAATATGATAATAAGCAACCCGTTCATATTTTGTTTACAAGCTTACACTTTATAATGCACAACATTACTAACATAAGAGGAGGAGATCTATATTTTCAATGAGAATTTCTGGCAAATTATTTGTAGAAGGATAATGATTTATATTTTAAATTGCAGATAACGAAGAGCGAAAATTCTGTATACAGTAGTACGTGAAGAGGGGCGCCGGTGTTAGAAAATAGATAACTCAGTTTGGTCAAATCAAACATATAAAGTTAAATTTCTTCATGTGCTAATTCAACTTCTCTTAAGCCTGAAAGTAATTCATTAATTCAGAATTATTTCAACTTTGTAATAAAATAAAATTTAACAAATAACAAATTCAATATTAAAAATTCACTTGAGATTAATAAATTTGTAGCTGTGCGATGTGACACTGTTGGTTCCTTTTCTTACTCCTGAAAGAAGAAGAAGAGTCTATGTAACATGATATCGCTCCACTGTCAAGATTACGACTGAACTACGTACTACGATTTTATTTGAGTTGTAACTCTTATGCCTGTGTAGTTTATATATTGCCAAAGTTCCGTATACTGCTCCGTGTGGGCCATATTTGATAATATAGAATTTATGCAGTATGCTGTTACCTGTAGGTATTACATGTAGTACTGCTGAATTATTTTGATATGGCATGATATCAATTTGTATTGCTGTTGCGTGTGTGTTATTAAAAGTGTAGCAGGGATGACTTGCTACTTGTATGCTGTTTTCTTTGTATGCTGCTGCATGTGGGACTGGATATCGTAGCACTGGAGAACTCTGTCGTGAGCAAACTGGCAGATGCAGCAAATTGGGTTGCTGTTACGTGTGGGTTAGGAGAATTTATAATTTTTCACAACTAACTTCTGTATTTGCTTGTTGCAGAGTTAACTTCTGGTAGAAGATCAGGTTTAACCTATGTATGTATTTTTAAATAAAATGCTTAGGATTAACTCCTGTGAAGAGTTACTTGAGTTACCCTCAATTTCTACGATATTTAGGATCAACTTCTACAGGCAATAACTTGAGTTAACCTAACTTTGTATAATTTTTTCAGATTAACTCCTATGTAGAATAACTTGAGTTAGCCTTAAGGTGAGTAATATTGAGGATTAACACCTATATGAAATAATTTGAGTTAACCTCAATTCGTATACGATTTAGGACTAACTAATGTTTGTAATATATTGAGTTAACCTCAATTTAGGATGACCAGAATCAACGTCTCTATTAGAAATTTGAGTTATCTTCAAATTTTTGGATAGCCAGAATCTACTTCAGTTTTAAGATTGAGTTAACCGGAAGTTATTAGATAGATATTAATAATCAACTTCTAATTTAGGATCCAAAATTGACTTCTGATTTAGGTTGGGATTTTCCTCAGAATAGACTCCAAGGCTTAGGATGTGTTCAGATCAAAGATTTTGGAAAGGACTGATTTCACTATGGCTCGCAGCGTTTTTATAGAGCTTTTGATAAGACTTCCTTAGATGCAATTAAATTGGCCGCTGATGATAAAGGTTTTGAGCCACCCATGGTTAACTGAATAGAATCCATGCTTAGAAGCTGGATTTTTGTCTCCACTCTTGTGATCGCTTTTGATTGCCGATCTCCAGCCAATTCGATATTTAATGTACGCGGATGATCTAGTGGTCACAATACGGGGCAAGCATGATCAGGTCATATCCCACCTCATGTAAAAAGCCGTTTCCAAAGTAAACATGTGGTATTTAAACAAAGGCCTTAGCATGAACCCATTTAAAATGGCTATCGTTCCGTTCACGAAAAAAACAAAGCTTTCACGAATGGTTCCTTTTCTTGATAATACGGAATTTATATTTTCAGACTAAGTCAACTTTCTGGGGTCACTCTAGACAAAAAGCTTACGTAGAATTCCCATCTGTTCAGAGTGACGGATAGAGCTGTAGGATCTCTCTACACATGTCGTCGCTTTATTGTCAGAACATGGGTATGAAGCCAAAAATGATGTACTGGATATACACCACGGTTATAAGACCCATGGTTACATATGCGTCCCTCGCATGGTGGCCAAAATCTGATCAAGAAGAAAACCTATGCTCTGTGACTTGCCTGTTTAGCAATTACGGGCGCAATGAAGAACTGCCCCAGAGCAACCGTGGAAGCCTAATTAAACCTTCTACCTCTGCATTTATAGGTGAACAAGGAAGAGATCTCTAGTACTATCAGGAAAAGAAGAAACAGTTAAAGCCAGGAGATCTGGTTGGTCATTTAGGTATCTGAAAAAAATGTACGCTTCGAGGAAATGACGACAGTATTTGATAAAATCACACCCAATGTGTCTTTTGTAAGACCATACGACGTGATTCAGGGTTGCCGACTGCAATGGGGGTCCACTAAGCCGTCTTTCCAACAATGATCTATGGTGTGGTATACAGACGCTTCCAAAACGAAGAGTGCAGTCGGACTGTGTGTATACAGTCCCGGATACCATATATCAACAGCCCTGGGGTCTACTCCAACTGTATTCCAGGCTGCGGTATTAGTCATACACGAATGCGCCAACACCTGCATTGAAATAGCCATAAATAGCTCAATCATTAATATCTTCTCAGACAGTAAAGCCGCTCTCAATGTCTTGAAAACCTACACTATCCATTCGAGGATTGTCCGGAAATGTCTACAACCCGTTAAAAATTTATCAAGGAGAAAAAAGTTATACTAATGTGAGTACCTGGGCATGAGGGCAATAAAGGCAATGAAATTGCTGACGGCTTAGCCAAAAGAGGAGCGAAACCCCCTATTTTCGGATCAGAGCCATTTTGTGGCACTTTAAATTGTTGCCTCAGAGCTACCCTAAATAGCTGGGAGAATAATTCAAAATCCCTTTATTGGGAAAGGCTACAGGGACAGAGGGACAGGGCGGAAAAACTGAAGAACTCTTCTTGGGAGAGTAGAGAACAAAATAATTACAGAGCTCTTCTCAGGCCACTACTCTAAGGGGTATGACCTATATAAGATGAGCTTGTCTGAGACTTCATCCTGCCACTCCTATTAGGAAGCTCACGAAACCTCGGAGCACCTGCTCTGCATCTGCTGTATACAGAACAGACGGATATTACTCCAACTCGAAGATGCTTTTTCCCTACCAAACTATCTGGACTTCATTAACAATCTAAACCTAGAATGGTAGTAAAATGAACGAGGACTCGCAATAGGTCTTTCAGGTCGCAGTAGATGCGAGGCCAACGCCTGAACACCGCTCTACAAATCTAAATATAAAAATCTAGTTCTGTTTTCGAAAATTAAAATAATAATAAAAATCTAAAAACCTTATTTCATCGATAATGGTTGGCCTTAGACCAATTAAAAGTTACAACTTTTTTCTTAGTTTTTCTTTTGCTATAAATCACAATTTGTCAGTATCTCTAAAAACTCAACTTTCGAGGAGTATTCAATAAATTTATTTTTATCAATCAAAGGCTTTGGACAATCTTCATTCGCCGTTAATTAATAACAGGCAGCTTAAGACGTTATCTCAATGAAATATAGTACACCAAGAAAAATTATTATGATAGAAGCCCTAATTTAAATGATAAATTACTAAACTTAATGCACACATTCATCTCCTCCAAGTTTAAATCCGTGGAACAAGCGGAGTGACATCAGAATTTTATCTTCGTACATCTGGATTGCTATGTATGTTACACGTAAGCGTAATTCTAGCTGGAATAAGCTAACATTTGACTGTTACCTAACTGCTGCAATACTTCATTGTCAGTCAACTATCGACCCTGATCCTCACGGTAGAAGAACAGAAAAACGCTTTCAAGTCACTTTAGGAGGAAATTCACATTTTCTATTCAGATAACGTACATGAAAATGAGGCAAAGTAGCGCTATGTGTACGCTTTTCTTTCATGTTTCCATTTCATATCTACACAAAAGAGTTAATGGACTCGGGTTATGGCAGCCTGCATATGTCCAGTGCTTTTGTCGTGAAGAACAAAAGCGGCGATAGAGCAATTGTTATGTATAATTTCAAAGTAAATTCCACTCATTAAGGATAGTGAAGGGTCGTACTCGTACACACACACAGAAGGAAAATTACATAGCACTGCGGATAGCTTAGTGCTTTAAATGAGCCAGCTGTCAGAATAAAGCGCTTTTCCGATGAACGCTGGACCTGTAGCATTTGTAATAACTATGTTCCTTTTCACACCAGGTGGAATATGGATGATACAAGTCTGATGAAAATGTTCCCTTATTGTATAATGATGGGAACCATCTTAGGGAGTCCGATTGTTCTCAAAATGTCAGAACTTATAGCAGAAATAGGCATGGTGATTTATTTTATTCAGAAATTCTATTAATTCGAACCCATACAACATAAGTTTTATTTATGGAACGAAAGAAGAGATAAATATTACTTGCAACTGTATAGATATAATTAATAAGTTTATAAATGATACTTTACGAACAAATACCATTTAACTTAATTACACTTTACGCTTTAATGCACGTCGTTTAATCCAGAGGGCACATTATGAAAGTGGAAATGAATCTACATAAAAAGTTATCTAAATATATGGAAAGCACAGTGATAACTCTGCAACCTCAACCCTAGTCTCAATTTTTAAATTTCTGTAAAAGATTAATAACATTGGTGCAATCAGGTAGGTTTAGATATACATAATTGGAGTAAGTCTAGGGCTAGTCTAGGGCTTTTACACAATTTTTATTTTTTTTAGCGAAAGAATTGAGGGAATTTTTTTATACCTAGATTTGTTATTACATAATTTATGTTTTTTATGTGAAATACATGTAAGTACTCATTCGCATTTTAAGAACATTTCCATAAAATTAGTAGAGAGGGTTAGAGTGTATCAGTGACGGTGAGACGACCAACCGCAATAAACTCAGGATCATAGTGTGCAATGACCTTTTTGAAAAGAAAGGAGGGCTAACTTCGCTGCCATCGGTATGGCGAAGCCTTCAACCTGGAAGACAGTGGTGTGTCTACCAAGTGAGTACTCCATTCCAATATTAGGCTCAGGAAAGTAGACACCCGCCCCAGCTCTCTCATTAGGAAAGAGCCGTCGGTGAACATTGTTAGAGCGAACCAGGGAAGGCTCGATACGGCACTTCCCTCAGTCCACGATTCCTTTCCAGGAAAGCTCACAGAGAAGCGACGCCCACACCGAAGCTCCGGTAGCATCGCATCAAGTGGCATACTGGCCAAACGGTTTTCCAATTCCAGCCGGTACGCCAGAGAGCAATGAGAAGAGCTTGTCCAGCCAACTCCCCAACATCCCCATGACCGCATCCTACACACAGCCCTTTTGGCATCTGCCTGAATGACTAGATCCAGGGGTGGCAGATTGAGTAAGACCTCCAGAGCACCAGTAGCCGTAGATCGCATGGAGCCCGTAATACCCAAGTAGGCAGTAGTACAGGAGGGATATGTAAGCATGGGTCTATCGATCGAGGTGTACATCCAGTGCACGACTCTCGGTCTCATGCCCCATGTGCAGCCCAAGGTTCTCCTGCAGTGGGCGAAGACCGTCGGAGCTGCATTAACTTTTTCCTCTACGTGCAATCCCCATGTCAGGTTCGAGTCGAGGAAGACTCCAAGCTGCTTGATATTAGGAGAGAGTTGCTGAGTGTGTCCAAAAAGTTTTGGAAGCACAAAGTACCTAAGCTTACGTCTTCTGGAGAAGAGCACCGAACTGGTCTACGTTGGGTTAACTGTCATATCACGACAGGTGCACCAGTCCTTCTCCTTATATTAGTTGAAACATAATTTGAGCCCGCTCAACTCAAATGATGAGTCCACTCGAGTAGTGAGTCCGCTCAGCTTGGAGTCCGCTCAACCAGTGAATCCGCTCAAGTTTCAAGCGATAAACCACCGCTCAAGTGTTGAGCGGAATCAATGATTGAGCGGGCTGAAGTCCTGAGTTGAGCAATGTTCATTCAATATCACAACAGTATTTAGTAGAGGCAGACGTACCCAGGATGCCTGGGAGTCGGCAGTTTAATATCAACGTCACTTCTCAATATCTCTGAAATATCAAATATGTACTATGTAATATGCTCCATAAATTTTCTATTCTCTTTTTAATATGACGAATGTGCCCCACAACACTTAAAAATATTTTTTTTACTTTTTTAACCCTTAAGTAGGCGCACTAGCAAAATCACACAAGTGGGCGCATGGGGTTAGCAGTGACCCCAATTTCTCTCTAGAAATTTAAGTAAACCACAAAATATCCAAACAGTTCGATAACTAAATCTAACTGGTTTAACAAAAACTGAAAAACAAATAGCTTCGCTTTAAGTTAACACAAACATAAAATAACATGCTGAGGAACTTCTTGCCAGTTTTTATAGAAAAGTACAAAAAGAAGAGCCCTAGGAACGGAAAGAGTAGAAAAGCTACAAAGCTTAACTCAAAACTATAATCTCAACACACATTTTATTTATTTTCGCTAGAACTCATCCGAAAATATTATAAAATGTCGAAATTTTGAAAGATATACCCAACAAAACTTAAACACTTCACACTTCACTATAGTACACTATTTTCAAAATAGTTTTCTGGAATGAAAAGCTCCTGTAAGACGCAAGGTCGAGAGAGAATGCGTTCTATATTATTTTCACGGTTAAAATTTCTCTGAACACATGCGCCTACTTAAGGGTTAAAAAAAATAATAATAATTTTATTCAGGATCTTGTTTATAACTTTAAGCACCAATTGATTACATACTACTTTTCAAAGCTATACATAAGCTAATTTCAAATTCTCCATTTTCTCGAAAAGAAGACAATCTGTAATTTTTGCCAATTTCTGGAAATTTCATCTACACAGCTCAAATACTGTTTAGACTAGACAACTTATCTAGTGGATTAGAGCAGTGTTGAGTGTTACTCTATTTACTGAAAAACGATTTATCACAAGTTGTGTTCGTTCCCGAGAAAACCAAAAATCTCATATTCATTTACAGCTTTGTAATAGAGTGAATTATTGTCACAAAAACTTTACTGAAAATGAGCTCCTCTGATTAATTTCAGCTCCGAAAAATTAATGTGATAGATAATTATCGTGATGAAGAGACTCTGCATGATGTTTTTTTTTTGTGCAATACTTCCACGAAAATGTAATTTGTACGTTAATCCAGCTGTTAGGGATTAAGAAAATAAATTTAAGATAAAAGCTTACAAACAACTTTATTTTAACAACTGCACTTCATAAACGCTTGAACTAAAAGAAAAATTGCCTTTCATCGTAAAATCACCAGATCTCTATTTCTGCTTTTAACGGAGCGATTCTATTGTTCTAGTGGGTAATTCATTGTAATATAATTACAGCGGATACAATTTCCGCTGCTAAATGAGACAAGTATATCAGAATTATTTTATGATAATGGAGTACAAAATTAAGTTGAATGAACTTTATAAATATGTATATATAAAATTCTATGAAAATAACGAACATAATAAAAATCTTTTGAATTACACTGTTATGGAATAATTATCATGAAGTAATTTTAATATAAATGCAAACAATATTTGCACTAAGCCTATAATCTTGAACCAAAACTTTAAAATACGTGCTGTTCGCACGCACTTGGTAGACTTAAAAACCCATAAATGTTTAGAAATTGCACGTGCAGAACATGACAATTATTTTGTTGTTGTTAGTTTTCATAGAGTAAATTGATCAAGCAAATGTACTCCAGCGACGAACGTACCCCAATCTAGCCTACATACTTAAGGATTTAGAATCAACAAAATATAGGACAAAAAACAATTGATTTAATGAAAAGTCTTTGTGTGCACCGACTCAAATATAAAATATTTTATAAAATACCTTAAACCAGTTACTTGGATAAATAACTATTAAAGAAACGGCATATCGGAACAAAACCCAAGTCACTTGGCGAAATGTAGAAGTGTGCAGTGTTTGTATTCGTTTCATCATGGCAGTAATGAAATCTTGACAATTTGAAGGAGGGACACTTTTTATAATTCAAATTCCTATGTAAAATACACAAATTTTTAGCGCCCCCTTATTTTCAGATAATATTTTTTGGCGTTGCCTATGATAATTTAATGCACTTGTCACAGTGATATGTCAGAAATCAAGCAGAATTGTCAAATAATGCGCAGCCCTCTTGCCTTTCCACCCCGACCATTGGGTCTGCCTGTTATTGAATTGCTTGAACACGTCCACTGAATTCGCACGATACGCTGCTTCCTTATTAGTTATTTATTCAATGGGTTATACAGCATACCGGAAACTTTCCCGAAGCGGTACATTTTGAAGGGCGGCCAACTTTTTGACAAAATGCAAAAATGAAATAAGATAAAAAATATATTAATTTTCCCGCTGACATATTTTTACATATAATTTTACTTTAGATCATATTTAGAAATTAAGCTTCTATGCTGCCATTACCTCGTTCACATGAAGCGGGCTGGACTGGACTGGAATAGTCCTAATTCGCATAGTACCAAGTGTTCACATGTGATGGACTGGATTAAATCGACAAGAGAGACAACTTTCTATTGACAGTTCTTAATCTAAAGTCACCTCTCATTTGAAGTTAATTTTGTAGATATTTAAAGACGGATCATGGAAAGAAGTATAATTTTAGAATTTCTAAAATATTGTATGAAAGCAAGAAGGTGTTCGAAGCGAAAAATGAAAGTATACTGAAAAATATCCAAACGTAAATCCACTTCGATCCAGTCAAGTGTTCACAAGTCATTAATTTCACTCCACTACCGAATTAACGCCGGTGTAGATCATTCCAGTCCGGATGGTGTTCACATGGCGAATTATCTCACTCCGAAGTACGCTAATCCACTCCAGTCCGCTTCATGTGAACGGGGTATATATTATCAGTAGTATGTATGTAGTACTGCCTAATCTAGCAGCTCAGTTCCTTTACATTTTGCATCAACTATCCTTAAATAATTTCACTAGAAAGAAAGCACAATCTAATTTATAATTGACTGGAAAGCTAGTTACCAAAGAAGTTTAAACCACATTGCATCAGCAGTTTTCTTCTATTTAAATAACGCATCCCTTGAAGGAATAAAACAATTAGAAATGTTTGCAGATGGCTGCCTAAGATTACATGCACAAGTGTTTACAACAACGCGTTCAGTTTCTTTATAAATCGTGCAGTGAGAGCATAAATTATATCATAAGATTCTGAAGAAGAAATTTTGTGTTTGTCACGTAATGCAAATATATTGCATTTTTCACTTTCTACTATTTTACTTGAGTACAGAAACCTTCGATTATATTAAGGAAAGATTTAAAAAAAAAATTAAAAAAGAAAACTGCCAAAATTTCCATTCTAAAGCCTAGTACGCTGTTCAAGCGGAAATTTCGCTTGCATTCTGGGTATATAATTCTACACGGCAAAATGTTGTGGAGAAAATGTAAAACCACAAATTAAATATATATGCCAAAGCGCCAAACATTAAACGGTATCAAGAACCAATCTGTCAACTTTTCCGTGCGAAATAAATGTCTGGATATATAAATCGCTGCGAAAAATGTCTCCACTGCATATTACCGCCATCTGCATTCCACGACCTAAATATTGATTTTTTCTTTCGAACAGCGTACTACTTTACGATATCTCAAACCGAAATTTTCGTGGCACTTTTCGGCTACATTTTTTTTACATAGATTTTGTATAGGAAACGAAATTTTCGCTTGAACAGCGTACTAGGCTTAAGGATCTAAAATTAATCATTTTCTGTTTGTCGAGCCCTTTCTGCAGCTTTGCCTGCATATGGGGTCAGAATAACAAGCGATTAGAAGTTGGGGAATTCAATCATTTAAATATATGAATATTTACATAGTGATGTCAAATGTAATTTTTTTAATAGCCCTGTTAAAAGTTTGAAGAAGCGAGAATTTAACTGTATATAATACGATAAATAGATATTTTCAAGTTCATAAAAAAGTGAATAGAAATTAATTCAATCTTAATTACTGCTATGGAAGAAATAAGACCATCCACATTGAGAGACGATAATGAAACTTCAAATGAAGAGTTTATGGTGTTATTAGAGAAATCACGCTATATACTGGTGTCGCCGAAGAAGAGAATAATTAGAAAAAGGCCACATCTTTTATTAAACGAATTAGCATTGAATTGGCCCGCAATTCTCTTCAAGATTTTTTTTTTTTCAAGAATCGTCACCACATCACTTTTCTTACATTCTAGTTTTGCCTTATATTTGATGGCCAGTTCCTATAACCTAACTTTTTCTTCGCCCTTCATTTTCGGTGCTTTTATATTTCTCGCCATCTCTTTATTTAAAATCGTATTCAACAACAGCATTTCTTTATTTTAAAAACTTCTTCTAACTTTTTTAATGATATTTAAATTACAACAACTGTCACTTGCCAAATTCGGAAATCTTGCAGCTGATAGTCCGAAATGTCCGAAATTGTTTATTTTATTAAGATTGGTAAATAGCAACAAAAATTTAATTGCGATCCCTTAATAATAATTTAATTAAACTTAAATGACTTGGTGAATACGGCCATAAATATGGAATATTTTCTAAGAAACGCTGTTCTATTTCTGATTTTTACATATTTATTATTTAATTTTTTTATTTTTATTTTTATTAATTCTTAAGTGTTATTGTTGTTTTGTGTGCGTTTTTTTATTCTTATAAACTTTGTTAGCTGAAATAAAATAGGAGTAATATTTTTCATTTCAGAACATGCTCTTTCACTATCTATATATTCTACCTTTTCACATGGAAAAGATACCAGTTTTACACTTTTTCAAGTTGACTTGAGATGCAAAAAACAGGTTTCAGAAATACCGTCCTCAAATATGGGAAAATGTTTCTAATTTGCACGATTTATTTTACAAAATCCATTGACTTTTATTTCCTTATTTTTTCCATTATCAATTTGGTTTTCATATATCCTTATCCAGAAAGCTGTAAAATATTTCATATTTCTCTTCTATAAGACTTTGGGGTTTTAAAATTGGTAATGCTAATACTACTCTCAAGTCCAAGTGCCATGGTCACATAATGGCCTTCGATGTATACTTTAGGTCTATTAAATATTGATGAGAAATTAAAACCAGTTTCTTAATTTTGTGTTAAGTAATTCATTATATCAAATGTCTATATTCGCCGCAACTCCTGCTCAATTTCAAGCAAAATAAGCAAATTCGAATATATAATTGCATTAAATTGCACTCATGATACCCAAAATCCTTCCAAAGAAAAATAGCCCAAAACAAGTCATACTACTATTTGCCTTCCTGATAAAACCGTGCAATGCATTAAACGTATCTACTTATTGATGATTGGATGCTATTATTTAAAAAAAAAAATCTCTTACATAAATACGAAATAATTATTACGTCGAATAAATTCAATTATTTAGAGACAATCAAATTCAGATTGAATTCCAACACGCCATATAAAACAAATTCAATCTAAAGAGAAGTAGAAATAAAATTTATATCTCCCAGCACATTCCATTTTAAGGCTATAAATGTTTTCTATTAATTGAATTCAAATACTCAACACAGGTATAACCGAAATCATTTAAAAAGTACTCTATCTTCCTTGAAGCCAATCTCCACATTCAATTTGAATTTCCCGTACATATAATAGGCGTCTAAAGTTAGGCAATAAAAGTTACAGGCAAAAAAGCCAAAAAGTACGTTCAAATGTTCCACAGCTACTGAGCGCCAATAATTTAAACTTAATGCCGGAAAAAGAAAGTTTCCCGAAAAGAGCAACAAAACAAATTTAAATAAAATTGTTTTAATCGAGCTGTGCTTCCATGATACGAGGTGCCCTTAGCTCGAATGTAATTTTGCTCGAAAAACTCGAGGAATAAAAGTCATCTGGTTTTTCCTAACAGAAAATAAATTTCATACCCTCGTTCATTTGTATATTAAATCTTGCTCAAGATATTCTGGGAAAAAAGGTACCCTTTTCTGAGATTTCCTAATACATCGTATCCTAGGCCAGGCACAAATAAGAAATTTATGAACCGTAAAGTCATGAATGGAACATTAGGTTTAATGGAGAAAAAAGTGCTCATATCCCTGCAGGATATCCTTTTATATGTAAAACATACGTACATGGTATGAGAAGCATATGCTGATTCTTTTACCATATGCATATCTTAAGGGAGCTTTTAAGGAAAGTCACAGAGACATTGCACAAAGCTTTGATATTCCATTTATGCAAGTACAACATACGATTACAAGCCGTACTTTAATCAATTAACTACAGACACCTCTTGACTGGACGTACAAAGGGTAAAAGCCACATTGCATTGATTTCGGGAAAATTCCAGGACTTTACACGTTCCACCGAGCACATATTTTATGGAATGGATGTAAGGATTCTTCCCGAAACCTCCCACTCTATATATTGTACCAATTGACAGGAATATTTTGTTAATGAACCGCAACTCCCATTGCACCAGAACTGAATTATTCATATTTCATCTGGAGTCGATTGCTGAACAAATTAACTGCCTTTGGGGCACTTTTACATGTTCTTCCGCATCCATTTCCATTTCCCTTCGAATGGTTCTACATACACCCAAGGGCTTATTTGGCTCTCGTGAAACGGATACTGTCGGAATGGAAGTTTGGTTAGTTCGCGTTCAAGATATTCGAGTAAGTGAAGCTCTGATAATTCAATTTCAGTCAGCACTTGTAGATTTTCGCAGTCCTTTTGAAGCATGGAGGAGCTTCTTTCATTAATTTGCAGCCATTGTTGATTTCTTTGTCATCATTAAGCTTCTCTAATATGAATGGCGAGCGTTATATAGCTGAAATAGTATATGTTCATTAGGCCCTGATTTTCCTACTAGTTTTCGAAGACTTTACTATTAGTATTCCCTGTGTCGACTCGGAACTGTGCTGCTGGAAGTAGTTCAAGGCTTTCCTATTCAATGAGTGTCTATGGGTATTTGGTCGAGGACTTTCTCTAAATTATAGCTGCTATCACGTGGCAAGGTGTAGCCAATTAATTTAATTTAGTCTCAAAATATTTTCATCTGAATTCTGTCCTGTGGTGATAGAATTTTTTACCCACACTCGATTTCCGCGGTTGACATATAAAATAAATGAAATATATTAGGAGGCCAATATGATAAAAGCTTCTGACAGTCTACTTGACATACCTATCAAGTGATTCTGTGTGCTTGCTTTAGAAAGAAAAGGAAGGATTTAAATATAATTTTGGTACCATCATAAAATAAGTTACATACTTAATTTGCGTGGTTGTTGTTATCCTCTTCTCTTGACTTTTCCAGAATTAAATTTGATGGTTCTGATTAATTTATATTAAATTTAAGATTGTGTGGATTATCTCCAAAAATGGAGGCGTCAGTTTGAACTGTGATGAGGATATCAGGCTGTCTTTCAATGTTCCTTCCTTTTCCTCACTCAAGGCTATTATGAACGTTCCGTCATAAAACACAATTACAAAGATAGGAGATTTTGGAATAGTAACTTTTACCTTATATTCACATCAGATACGAATTCTTCGTATAATTCAAAAATAGATACGAATTAGGAGTTTTTTAATGATGATGTGTCTACTTCTGTGTTTACACTTTCATTCGTATTACAAATCAAGATCACTTGAATTGACTAAAATTGTTAGAACGAATTAGGATATTATTAATTTAACTTGAAAATTTACATATCTGTGTAATTGTGATACTAGGCAGGTAGGCTATGAGAAAACGCATTTCTTTAAGTTCTGCACAAATGGGGAATATTTTTTCCCATAATTTTATAAGTGAAATGGTCTGAGTCCAAACCTCAAAATTGACCAAAGGGAGTATAGTAGTATCATTAAAGGTAAACTGTGACTTCATCACCAACACAAAATCGAAAACATTACTTCAGAAACATTAATTTCCAGACATAGGCCGATTACCAGTTTCGCAAAGCCATAGTGATCTTAAAAAGAAAAATCAATCCAATATCATAGAAAATAAATAAAATTAAAGAATTGAGTTGATTATTCAAATATTATATGTATTATCAGAGTATATTAAAAGTTTATAATGGTTGAAAGCGTTTCTTTCTTTATTTGGTTATTCATAACAAGAACACTCAGAAAAAAATATAAGGATGGGGAATATAAATGATAACGCCGATGAACATTCAAAGTAAGTGGTTTATTTCACAACGCGTCTAATTTTAATAATCAATAATCTCACTTAAGGTAATTACACTTTCAAATAAAATTTCATATAATATCTTATGGAGCTCAACTTTTAGGAATGGCACCAATATTTGTAGATATGTGTATCAATATACTTAATAAGTGTGATATATAAAACTAAATATGTAATAAATGGTTAATCAAAAACGTACTGACCAGTCTAAAATGTGGAATTGACTTTATGGCGTTGGTAAATAGATAGCTAGTGATTATCTTGTTCTAGTCGTGCCCCAGAACAAGATACTTTACTTCAGTCGCGACCCAAAGCAAAGTTGTATTAGAAGTATTTATTCTAGTCGGTACCCACAATAAATACCTTTATCTCAGTCGAGACCCAATATAAAGGTTTTATATTAGTAAGTGTTATTCGAGTCGCTAATTTGCTATCCAGAATAACTAATACCGGAATAAATATCTTTATCTCAGTCGTTACCCAAGATAAAATGAATTAGTTAGTAAGATTTATTCCAGTCGATACCCGGTATATATATCTTTATCTCCGTCGTTACCCAAGATAAAGTTGTTATGTTAGTACTCTTTATTTTAGTTGTTACCCAGAATAATGTAAATTTATTAATAACTTGCCTCCACGAAAAGCTACTTTATTGACGTGCTTGTAGGTAGGTGTGCATAGTTTTCCTCCCAACCCATTTAGTTTCGATAAATGGAAATACTTGGAATTAGAATATTTTGAACGATTTTACTTTCATGTGGCCGTTTAATGTTGGTTTCAACAGTTATAGATATTGTCATTAGTTAAATTTTAAAAACATATTAAATGTTGATGGGTGGACATTTTGAACTTTTAATATTGTTATTTTGACTTAAAGAGAGAATGAACATTTTTACAAGGTTTAACATCTGCGGCCAGCTATAACCAAACGGGGAGAATCGGCTCACAATTACTTTATAGTTCTATATACATAACGGTATTCCATAGACAAATATATAATATCAAGATATTATCGACATACCGGTAGAATTGAATCCGAACCATATACCCGTATTTTGCTCAATATCTGTGGATAATAAATTTCTGATCCCGATCCGTGAAAATTGCGTGTATATTTAACCTATAATAGATCCAATGAAATTAAGGCTGTGCGATCAGCCCCGGCTCAGATATGGGACTTGTAGCTTTTTTCTAGATCTTACATTGGACTTGTATATAGGAGCTCCAGATTTGACGCGCTGAAATATTTCGTATACCTTTTCAGAAATCCAAGCCATTTCGATGCATCTTTGGTAACAGAAATGATCTGATCTGTTCAGCTTAAGTTACTGGAAATATTAATGCTATAAGAGTGCGCAGTGACAGTGTTTATATATGTTTGGATATTAGATGTATTGAAATCTATGTCATTCGCTTTGCATCATGCGAGGATATTATCAAGGTCGGTATTCAATGATCTAATCATGCAAACTCGTATGACATATGCGCTATTCTCCCTGGAGTCTGCAAAATC
The DNA here is from genome assembly GCA_963930735.1 of Dioctria linearis. NCBI lineage: Eukaryota > Metazoa > Arthropoda > Insecta > Diptera > Asilidae > Dioctria > Dioctria linearis. Next base: position 51,425,992 of record OZ005742.1, on the reverse strand, counting down.
TCCAAAATAGTAAGCGAAGGTTAATGACATGGCCGTCAGCGAAACTCTATGAATGGGAAAGTAAGGGAAGAAATATCATTGATGAATATTAAGAAGATATATGGAGAAATAATAGAACCCTGGGACACACCGGCATTTACAGGTTGAAGTTCAAATATACCACCATCTAATATAACCCGTATTTGGCGACCAGATAAAATTTTTCAATTCATAGTATAAGAGAATGGGAGAGGCCACGTTCTTTGACTTTGCCTAACAGGACTGGATGCTAGACTCTATCAATGGGATTTGAATTATCTAGGCCAGCAATTTTGTACTGATCAAAATTATGGAGACTATATTTCAAACGTAACATAAGAAAAGTCAGCAATTCTAAAGATGAGCATCCAGACTTGGGGCCATATTTTCAGTCGTCAATGAATTGATTGATTTCCAGATTTTATTTTGAATTAATGATGGATTCAAAAACTATTGAGGGAATCGTGATAACCCAGTGAATTCGGCGCTCTTTGTTTACTTATTGGAGCAGGCCGAAAGCATTAACTCTTGTTGAGCAGCCAAAAGACATTAACCCAAGAAGCCCGAAGGCATTCACTCTTATTCAAGCGGCTATTGAAGCTCTTACTTCGCATATTAATACTTATTCAATAATCAGTAATTGTTTCAAAGTTCACCTTATAGTTCTTACCCCATCAGTAATGCTTGGCTCATATTGGAGCTTTGCGTACGAAAGCTGAACGTTGCTGGCCGGACTTGCTTAAATAAAAAATGATGCGTTGGACATTCTTTCGATTTGAGTCTGCGTCACTTCAGGTTATTGTGAGATATTGCAAGCAGGCATATTACAGAACGAAGTGATTGCGATTGGTTGATAATTTAAGTGATCACTATAACTACCATTTCCTTTTATACTAGCAGTCTGAAAATGGGCTTGTTTCCAAGCAGTTAGAAAGTTTCCTGCCGAATAAGACAAGAATACTTTGCGCAGAGTTTTAGCCAAGCATGAGGTGCAGCTTTTAATTAACAAGCGCGAGAAACCATCAGGACCAATGACTTTAAAGACGTTAAGCTCCTTAAGGATTTCAAGCACATCTCTTGTACGTTCGTGTATTGGCTCTTGTACACATCCACTCGGTAGATTCAAAATAAGTTTCTGTGATGTGGTTGGAAGGCGAAACTTTGGAGGGAATCGGGTGATGATTAGCAAGAGATCGTCCTTATTACATATTCAAAATAAAAGTGTTGTTCAATATGTATGCGACCCAGTATACATATAGAACTTCTTTTATTACTTGAGTCATTGGCTTTAAATAGTTAAATAAATTGGTTTAAGAGGCAGCTTTTATTTCTAGTTAATAAAGTCAGGATATTATGGATTCAGTTAGTATATATTTTCATCTTATGGTTTCCATCTGTAAGTAAACCATTCAAGCTAATACAACTCCATGGAACTCTACATAGGCCTAATCCGACTTAATGACAACATCAGCTTCATATGTCATCTTCTCGAAATCGTTAACTGGCCAACATTAAATCAAATTAATTAGTGTGTCGTTGGCAAATACAGGCGTTCATCATCCCTGTCATAGATACAAACATAACACAGGAGGTATAGTAGCAAAGAAACTAAGATACTCTGACGACTGTATGGGCGGCAATTTGCTGTAAACTCAGTTGCCCCATTTCAAAAACAATTAATTTAACTAAGGCCATAAATTATCTGCCACACTGTTGGTAGAGTCTGGCTGAAATGAAAAATTTTCGAGTCTTGTTGATTTACACCACCACCAACACCACCAACACCACCAACTGCACAAACATCCTATTTTCCTATCTCCCTTTGGTGTCTGTTGCTCTACTTTTTCGAATAATTGATTCGAAATTACTTTTATGGTGTAGTTCCTGTTGGCCAGCTTCTGTTCCGGTAAACGGAAACAGTTTTTGCAAATTTGCACAAACGATACGATTGCAGTATATACAAATAGGAGAGAAAACCGTTAACTTTTATACGGGAGATTGAAGCTTAGCCGGAATTTACAACAGATTACCACAGTATTAAATTTTGTTGTTCACATTGCATTCCACCAAATGTGTCTCTGCTGTGATTTGTTCTCTCTATTTCAGGTGCAAAACTTTTTGTGGGTACTGAGATCAACTTTTTGGACTCCACGAAATGGAAAACATTGCTTAGTGGAACGAAGATAATTGAAATTTAGAAAACTTTTTTATATTTTGACGGAAATTACTGTTGTTTGTCTCACATACACAGCGTATATATATATATATATACATATACATACATATATACAATTGATGTTAAATGGATGCTTTTAGACTATAGGGGTTCGCTTAAGGTGTGATCTACTTCACCAGATTTTTTTTCTTTCATCTCCCCTCAAACTCATCAGATCAGTAATTGCCTAACATATATATCAGCCAAATTAAAAGTATCACTACGGATGCACTATTAAATATGAGGAGTTGCAACTAAACTATTCAAAAAGTAATGGAAAAGTAAATCAAGTAATCAGCGGATCAGAAAAATCTGATTTCAGGTAAAGATCCCAAATGTGTGAGGGTGCAGTAGCTAAGATTATCTCGGAATATGTTAACAACTGGAAGCTTATATATCACCTGCCGCATTACTGTAGTGGTTTTCAGTCGGACGTCTTCAAGGGCGGATTCAATAAGCCATAGGCCACATTTGGTATATCGGTTATTTGCATTATATAACTTGTTATACAGGTTGTTCCGTATGTGGTGTTATACCCGACGGTTATGGATAGGTGATGCTTAAACCGGGGAGGGGGAATGCTACAGGTTTCCAAGATAAAGAGGCTTAAAGATATTTGGCTATGTTTTTATGGATTACCCTTTAACTTCTGAAAGTTACATCCTATGATGATGACATTTCTGCGTTTTAAAGTTATGGCTTAACAAATTTAAAATTTTGGAATTTTAACTCGTTTTTTTCTTGATTACCATTTTTATCAAAAAACACACTTTGCATCCAAAATGTATGGGGAGAAGGGTTTTGGGCATTCCAATATACTCCAGAAGATAGACTGTAGTGATTGTAGGGAAGAAACAAACTATTAGGTACCCATCTGCACTTCTGGTGGGGGTGTCAATTCAATGATCTCCACCAGGAGTAACTAGGAATGGAAGGGGGTGGTTGTAACATCCGATATATCTATTTTTACGGATGGATCCAAGACGAGTGCGGGCACAGGGGCTGGAGTATACTCTAGAGATCTCCAGTGGTGCGAGTTTTATAGACTGCCTGACAAATGCAGTGTTTTTCAGGCAGAGCTCGCAGCGATTTATCAGGCGGCAATATTGGTATCCATGTGCAGAAAGCCCGCACAGTACATCTGCATATATAGTGATAGCCAAGCAGCCATCAAGGCGGTGGATGCTGTGCTGGTAAAATCAAAATTGGTACAGCTATACAAGACCAGTGTTGAGGAATATCGACAAAAAGGCACAAGGTGACCCTATACTGGGTACCTGGCTATAAGGATATCTCACGCAACAGTAGCTTATGTCAGGATCCCAATCGGAGCTTTAAAAGAGCACATCATTAGAGGCGCCTATTAAATGGCAAGCCTCCGGTGGACCAGTAGGTATACCTGCCGTATTGCGAGGCAATTGTGGCCTGCATATGATCGGAAAAGGGCAAGGGAACTGCTTAATAGCAGATGGATCTAGGTTAAAAGTCTTCGATATATCCTGAGTTTCCTCAGAAAATCAGGATGGATCTGTGGCTTGAAAAATTATCCCATGAGGTCTAGAGGCACAATGGCCCAACTAGAGGTCTAAGTGATATAGGGAAGTTGTCTGGCGGTACCCCTCTTACCTAACGTAACCTAACCATAAAAAATGTATCTCTTTCCGTGATTTGGGACATCCAGCTAAGACAAAAAGCAAAAAACGCAGAAAAGGGTTACAATTCGGATACAGAGTGTGATGGCCATTTTGAAGCAAAAATTTTGGGGGCTTGAAATGCAATATGAAAAATTGTTGTTGATGAAACGATTTTTCATAAAAAATGTGGCTAAATAAAAAAATCCGAGTTATTCATTTCGGTACGACGACCGGAGCAAAATTAGAAGTAACATGTCACTGTGGACGGCCTATTTTTCGTGCAGTTCTACATACATAACTTTCCGTGGAGAGTAGAGCAATGCGTTGTTTTTACTTGTATTTGTGATATTCGGGAGAAAAATATAGGTGAAAAAAATTTGGTTGGTGCGGTGATGGAGTGAGACAGTATTACCCCCATGGGGGTTGTCCAAAATGGGGCGCGTGAGGTATCTAATTAATGGGAGTTAGAGGGTATAATCGAACGGGGTGGGGGTTAATTTTTTGATCCTGTATACTTCATACGAAGGTTTTCACCGTTAAAAACGGTTTTTATGTACTTGAGTGAAATACACCCCACCCTTCTTCATTTTCGACATACTTTGCCCGTTTTTTCTTTCGTATGCATAAGTCGTATGTTGTGAACGATTTTTGTTAACGGAACAAATTTCCTGGACGTAAGGGTTCTTCGTAAACGTGAGATTAAACTAAACCCATTTTTTCACACAAAAAGCTGCCATTTATCAGTTTAAGGTCCTGGTTCATTCCTTTTCGAGTTATATAATTAGATATGTGATTACGGAACAAAACGTAGATGCGATTTCATTCTACAAATATGTCCTGTTCTGCGGACACCAAAGATACAGCTAATATTTAAAACTTTTATAACATCTAAAATGTAAAAAAATTTACGGACGTCACCTAGTTCTGGCCAATACAACCTGGTATTTTAAAGAACAATATCCCACACGTCTGCTGTATCATAAAAAATTTGCTTGCCAAATCCGTTAATTTCTTCAAATTCTATAAACGTTTAACTTCGACAACCCTTTGAACACAGATATGCGCCCATACTCGTACGTCAGAATTACCATATTTTTCTGAGCGCATATATGCACTCATAATTTCGTAAGGGTTAAAACCCTGAAATTTTGACTTTGTTGATTTCAAATCGGAGAAGATGAGGTGAAAATTTATGGACCATTTGAATTTGAGACAATACAAAATTCGTAGTATTGGAGAAAATTACTTGAAATCCATAGGATTTTTGTATAGAATTTTGGAATTAAATGAAACCCATTTTTAAATTGAACAAAACTAGTTTTATAATAAACAAAACCCTTTTGTATGGCATGCAACGTTTTCTGCGTGGAAGGAAACTTTTTTCAAATGAAATGAAACTTTTTCCAATGGAAATGAGAAGAGAAATGTCCTTAAATAAGGAAATTTTTGAGTTTATTTGCACGAACACGAGCAAATATTTTCGGATCTTCTCCAAATATGCTCATTTGAACCGGGTTGGCTTCGAGGCGAACTTTATTTTCAAGCAAATACGACATAAATTATTTCAAAATTTTAATTATTCACTACGTGTCGTTGAGCATCAAACGTACCAGGTATACATACTGTACATATTTAATATTAGTGCAGAGGACTCTGACGACTTTATGGAGTGCTTTCGAATTCATTACCCATTCCTAATAACGAAGTATTTGCTAAGTATCTATTAATGTCCTGGAATATTTTATTCTACCCCAATTTATTTCTTGCTTGATTTGAAACATTTTCAATCAGCCATATGTAGGTAGGTATCTACACCATTTAAACCACAAAATATCCAAATCTTTATTTTAAATAATCACGATTTGTCATATGACTATTCAGGACCATCCGGATCCTTCCAACAACCTTTTTATTTTCAAATTAGTTTATATTTTCTTTAAATGACGAATTTTTTGGGGTTGTTCCCATTTAAAACTTGTATTCTTTTTAAGAAGCTCTCGTAACGGCTGTGTCGTCTCAGAAAGGTTCGTAAATAATTTACGAAACCTAATAACTTCTGAAATTCTTTCTTATTGGATGGCGGTTTCAAGTGGGAAATGGGTTCGACGCGATTAGGATCACAAGAGACCCCATTTTTCGAGATGATTTTTCAATTGAATTTTCCTGCGTACACTTTATACTGAAATTTATCCCTTTTAAATTTTATCTTTAGTTGCCGCGAGCGTTTGACAACTTTTTTAAAATTTCATCATGCGTTTCTTCATTTTCCGCGGCAATGAGGATATCATCAAGATAAAAATTACCACACCATCAATATCTTTAAAGTTTTCCTCATTATATTTTTCGAAAATTTCCGGGTCTGTGCCAAATGGGAGGCGTTTGAATCTATATGTGCCGAACGGCATGCTAAATGTACAAAGGTGGCTAGACTGGCTACCAAGTGCTACTTGCCAGTACCCGTCTTTAAGATCGAACACCGTAAACAGTGATTTATTCACAAGTTTTGTGGAGATTTCATCGAATAATGGAATAGGATGGTTAAAAATTTTAATTGCTACATTAAGCTCGTTTGGGTTCAAACATCTGCGTACTTTCTTTTCAGATTTTTCAAATAACTATGCTTGAAATTCAATCTGAAGCTTCTTTAGATTTTTCTATAATTTTTAGGTGTTCTAATCGGTTTAGTTCACATTTTACAGCATCTTCAATTTCTGATGGTTTAATTACTGGTTGGGAATTTTCTTTCAGTTTAATTTTTAAATTTTCTAGAAATGTTCCTAGACCGTCGAATAAGTCATTGTTTATTTCTATAAATTGTTCTATTGTTAATTCTTTTTTAATCATATTTACGCGGTTTTATTAAATTTAAATTTATGCAAGTGTCTAATCCTAGAACGGAAATGGACCCTTCTTTAGTGATGATCAGTTTAATATTTTTTATGTTATTTCGTATTATGCATCTTGTAATCACTGTACCTATAGTATTTAAAGTTGTTCCCCAGTTAGCTTGTACTGTAATATCATTAGGTTCAATTTTTAAACTTTTAAACATCTTGGTCATTTCTAAGAGGAGTACATTTACGTCTGCCCCAGAATCTAATTTAAGTTTAACTTTTTCATACCAAGATTTTTCTACATTTATTAAAAGTATTAATGTAAAAGCCATCATTGTTAATTATTTCAAAGTTCTATATTTCATGTACCTTGATCGATTTTGTATTACATGCTACTTCGTAATAATTTTTTTCCACATTGTCTACATAATACTCCATAAGCTGAGCACTTCCTATAGTCATGTGACTGTGTATATTTTCTGCACTTAATTGCTGCTGGTTTTCTTGTTTTAATTATGGAAAAATTCTGTGATATCGGTAATTTCTGATCTCTACTGCTACTCCTATTGACTATTTTCCTATTGTCATTCATTGGTCTGTAATTCAAATTAGTTTTAGTAAAATTATAATTAAATTTTTTATATTGAACTACTATGTTCAGTGTTGATGAACCCTTTTACAGTTGCTCCAGTTGACTTTCCGATGCCTCACTCGTTCTACACATTTCGATTACTTTCTTTAAGGTTAAGCCATCAGTTTCCAAAAATTTGCGGTGTAAATTTGTATCGGGTGTACCCAAAACGATTCTATCTCTTAGCATGCGTCTTCTTGATCATCGTATCCACAGTTGCGAACTAATATCTGAATATGAAATCAGGAAATTGTCGAATGGTTCCCCTGTATGTTGGTTGCAATTGTGGAATATTAAATTTGCGTAGACTTCATTTTTCTTAGGGCGGCAAAAATTTCCGAATGCTTTTACTACGGTTTCATATTTTCCTTTTTGTTCCTCTGTTAGGTTAAGGAGTTGAAGACTTCAATCGCTTCAGGCCCTAATTCATTTAAAAACACTGCAAATTTTACGTTATCTGATTTTTTGTCTAGCTCTCTGCTGTTACAAAGATTTTGAATTTTGATGAAACTTTCGCCAATTTTCGGAAAGGTTGACACCATTCAGGTTTAATGGCTCGATTTTCCGTATATAATCCATTGGTGTTTTTATTTGTAGGTTTTTAATGTTCTGAGGCAGTCTTCCTCTCGGCAGTATCCTTAATGATTTGTTGGCAACTTTAGATTTTCCCATTCCATACAGATCCGCTTATCTGGTTTGTTTCATTACAGAAACAATTCTTTGACTTTTGATCTCAACTACAATGCATGATTGGTGGCACGAAACGTGTTCAGTTCAGGCGTGTGATTTAAGTTTTGCGTTTTAATCGTTTAAATTACTACTTGACAGTTTTTTTTTTATTTATAATTTATTTTTGCACAAGTCCACTGATTGAGCTGATTTTAAGAAATTTTTATTGATCGGCTGCGCCATGTATTATATTATATGTTGTATTGAAAGCACCGAGTACTTTATTACCTTATAGTTAAGTGACTACATACAGACTGACTACTTATTAACTTACAGACTAATCGTTCGCTGATGATATTCAATACATGGACTAGTAGTTGTGTATATGAATACATAGTGCTGCTGCTTACATCTATGACCAATGATGACATTATTTTATAATAATCAACTAAACTAATATTTTTATGTATTTTTCTATTTTCTGTGATATGCTACAATTTTGAGGAATACACCGATCGTTTTGTTGAAAAATATTTAATCATTTATTTCCTTACTCGACGTTTCGGGTCCAAGTGCGGCTCTTCTGCAAGAGCTCTATACATATAATAATTTAACACATAAATACAATTTTTTTTTAAAAAAAATCTGAACAAATAATGTCTCCGTAGCTAGTTAATTTCATTTTGGTTCAAAGTCTTTATTTTAATTTATTAATAATATAATTTTCTTTTATTGAAATTTGTTCTCCATTTTGTTTATTTGTTATTTGTTATTATCTTTAAAAACACATTTATACGACAGACAGAAAGTTATTTAAAATATTTATATTTTAAATTTTTAAAAAAAAACTTGAACTTATATGTTAAATTATTATTAGTACAGAGCTGCTGCAGAAGGGCCGCACTTGGATCCGAACTGTCTGACCATGAAATAAAACATTAAATATTTTTCAACAAAACGATCGGTGTATTCCTGAAAATAATCTTCCAAACAATCCGTCATTTAGACCATTTGTGCCCAAAGTTTAATTTTGGCTATATTTTGAAAATTCCGATATTTTTGGATTACTTCTTAGAATTTAAAATATGGGATGGTTCGAAAACTAACTATTGGGCTTTATCAGAACAAAATAAAATACGGTGTTTATTCGTTACAACTTAACTTTCAGTTATATTCATTAAAAATAAATAGCATTTAATAGTAAATAAAATAAATAAATTCTATTTAAAACACAAAAACAAAAATAATTTTATGTCACATTAAGAAGGAAATTCAAATTAATAATGATAATTACATATTTCAATTTATCGTTTGTCGTGCACAGCGATCTCACAGGTTTCACATTTCGTTATTGTGTGACTAGGAGATTGCTAACATCTCAGTCGCTTTTCTCCCCTTATAATGTTGTGAATTCTATGTCTCATTAACGGAGATGGCCTTGCGGTATATTCTTGTGTAGACGGTTTTCCATATTTTCCCAAAAGCATTTGAAATAAATGTTGACGGAATTTTAAGCCAACTAGTGTGCACCCATAGGTTTTCGCAAGTGTCCATGCATTGGTAACTGTCAAGTCGATCATTCAAAAAACGATTTGCATATATAATTTTTTCCCCGAACACTTATTCGGTAATTAGATATATGATTATCTAATTGGTCGACACCTCCCATACACATATTGTACACTTTAAAAATGTTAGTTTGCGGTACATTTACTTCTTTTTCTCTTTCTGCACATATCTTTTCACGTGGCCTATAAGATTTACGGCACGACTGTTAGATAACATAGTAATTACCTGATTGTCTTTCCATCTGGTTATTATAATTTCGTTATTTCTGTCAACAAAGGATTCATGTTGTCCGTGTTCGTTTTGATGAAAACTTTTTTGTCGCTCATTTTAATGTTTTTTATCCTATTTTCGGGCACTATTCCGGAAGCAGCATACTGCATTTTAGATAACTTCGCAATAAGATCTGGATTCGTGAAAAAAATCGAATTGGCAGCGACCTTGGTGGTACACGTCGAATTGATAGCAATACCCAAGTCGACCCGCAGTAACCCATGCTTTATACCCAAGACGTACTGGTTTGTTTCTGATGAATTGTTTGCATGGATTTCTTCCGTAGTACCATAACCTCATCAACTGATACATTCTATTCTAGCGGGGTATATTTCAAAAATTTGTCATTCAAATGGCTAATAAAGGGTCTAATTGTCGAATATATATCATTCTTAGGTTACTATTATCACAAAAATGTATTGTTACGTTTTAGGTGGTAAAAATAATTAAAAGGGTTTATTTTCAATTTCTTGATTGCCCCGGCCGAGCGGAGGTGATGGAGCAATCAAAATTCCACACAAAGCTTTGGGACTCGAACCTATACCGTCCCAAAGCTGCTGAAGTGTCTGGGCGATATATTGGATAGATCACAGAATTTTTGCCACAAGAAAAAAAGGGAGAGCTTTGTAATTTAATTGTAAGCGGCATACAGTCGACCAAGTGTCCACTGCTATGTTCAACTGGAAAGCTCCTCTTCTTAAGTCTACACGGAAATAAATCACCCGTGGCCCTGAGTTGGAGATCAGCTAAAAGTTCCGCTGCAAGTTTCTCGTCGAATTTCGAAACCCGTATTCGTATCACTAGGGGCCAGCTGTTACATGTCAAGATTCGCAAATCTGACAATAGTCAAAACGCGTGCGAGTTTATTAGTGCTGCATTGCATAAATAATTTTCTAATGTTCAGAAAAATAAGAATTTCGCGGCTTTGGGAAAAGAAACGTTTGATCGATGGGACTATGAAGCGAATAGGAAAAGAAAATCGAAATGTGAGGAGTACCTAGTTGATTCGATCACAGTGTCTTTCACTGAAAGCTTTCGCGCAAAGCTCCCCAGATAAAGTGTAAATTCGTGGGTGGAGTGCTTACTTTGTTTTGTTTTTGCAAATTTAATTTATTCCTTTTATTTTATTTTAAATTAATTAATTTCTTTTTGTGAAGAAAAATGTAAATGTAGAAAGTTTACTTATCTGTGACTGCCCTTGCCCTGAAAGGGAGTTGAGCTCGGTGGTCCCTCGCTGGATAACTTGGAAACTTATACGCTGAGTTGTTGGCAGGGGGCTCCTAAGAGCACCTCCTGATACTTCACTGGGGCACAGTTGTCCCTTACTTGAGCCTCAACTTGACCTGGCTCTTGAGACGTTACACAAAGGGAATTTTTATACACAACGATCGCGAATAATGCAAAGTCTTAAGCCTTCTTACTGTGTCATTACAACTTTTCTTATTTATTTTTGCTTATATTTTTTAGATACACTTCAATTTAATTCAAATAATGAAAATCAAAAGAAAACAACAAGAAAAAGAAAAAAAAAATGAAAATTATTCTACTACTCGACAAGTCGATTTTATTCCGCAGCCATTCCTGAAGTTCACTCTCGACTGGACTCTTCGGCCGTTGACCGTTTTCATTTTTTTTCAGGGTCGTTGACCTTTCATGGGAGAGCCAAATTATCCGTGCGGGTTGCCAGGGCCTGTAATTGGAAATTCGCCGCGCTACACTATCCCCTCCTAAGAACTCGAAGTTCCAACCGAGTATTATAACCTAAAGGAAAAAGTATTAGTGAAGGTGATTCCAGTAATGTACTTAGGTAAAATGAGAATTGATTTCAACTTATTCTAACGCTGTCCATGTTTATTATGAAGACAATTTCTGTATGGTAATATGAAAATTGACTGCAACTCATCATTGAGTCTACCTCGTTTCGATTCATATACACCGCTGCTTCTAAATAGATAATCTAGAAAGGAAAATTGTGTTATATGAAGGTAATTCAATTTTTTAATCATTATGCTCTCCAGTTTATTGATCTGTTTTAGTTTTGTAAACTTTATTTAATTCCTTTTTTTTTTAAATTTAGGAAAAACAATTACCCGATCCGTGTGTGTTACCTGCTCTGTTTGTCTAACGTTGGTATTCTGTATAGAGCGATATGTAGTATGTGTACTAGGTACCTTTTTCGATTAGCCTCAGTTATGCACATTCTTCAGGATCGAATAGTAGGAGACAAGGTAAGGAAGAAAGAACAACATCCGCGGGGTTTTCTTGAATATTTGTCAGCAGCTTGGGAATGTAGTGCTCCAAGAATTTAAGATTTTATTTTGTTTTTTTTTTAACAATTCAAAAGCCACTCGTGGGGCAGCGAGTAGACCGGGGAACACAGTATAAAATCTCTGATATTTTCAGGTTGGATGCGTAGATTGGCATATTACTTGTAACTTTCCTTTATTTTTTTAGCAACTGACGCCACAAAGGTGCATGTCTAATTTAGGTGCTGCGATCACTCCTAGGTCAAATTGAATTATGTTTATGCTGAGTGTTTTGAGTTCTACTTTGACGCATCATTGAAAGGGTGTGCTTCCACCAGATATGCAAAGAGAGCTCCAGCTGGCTTGATGTTCTTTATTTTAATTCGTCCTTGACGCATCCCTGAAAGGTTGTCATTTCATCAGATACGCAAGGAGAGTTATTGTCAAGTATGTTTAGCTAAGGCTGCATCAGTTTGGCCTCGGAAAGGTGATTTCCGCTAACCAGTTTACCGACAACGCCAGCGTCTGTATCATGATAACTGGAAGCTATCCGACCTCGGTGCAGGAACTGCCACGATGTCAGAACGTCAGAGTAAAAAAAATTCCAGGGGAGCAACAAATATTGACAGCTAAAATTTACTTTGCGATTCGTCATTTTAGGCTTCTCGTTTACTGTGATAGGAATATGCATAAGGCATCTAAATATGTGAATCCGTGTTTAGTTAGAATCTTCGAAGCAATTTCACTAGAGTGTTTCTCCTAAGGTGCTAACATTTTACTTATGTCGTCTTCGAAATTGACCTGAAAGCTGACATTATTATTTGGTCTGCTATCGTCACTGAATCGCGCTAATCGGTCAATGTGTAAAACTCTCCTTGTCCTGCCTCCTGGAAATTCAATCCTGTAGAGCACGTCATTGAAGGGCGTTATGACGCGGCCTGGACCTTCCCAGTTTGATTGCAGTTTGGGACACTTTCCTCTTCTCCGTTTTGGATTGTAGATCCACACGCTGTCGCCTTCTGAAAATTTAAGTGGATTCGCCCTGAGGTCGTACTGAGTTTTCATTCTGTGAGAGGATGGGGCCAGATTTCGACGAGTTAATTGGTGGACTTTTTCTAAGTTTTCGGCTAGTTTTTCTGCGTAGTCGGCAGGTGAAGGGAAGGGGTTAGTAGGTATAGGGCCATATGAAATATCAGATGGGAGCCGCAGTTCTCTGCCGAATTAAAGACTCGGTTGACTTCTCCTCCTATCCTAGCATTTTCTCTACCGGAAGGAGAATTCATACTCGACACTGACGCCAGTCATACCGGCCTTGGTGCCGCGCTCAGTCAGATTCAAGATGGCAGCGAGAAAGCAATCGAGTCATTAATTCCTGAAAAGCAGCATCTTGTTCGGACCCCCAGGTGAACTTGCGTTTCTCTTCTGTCAATTCAGTCAAAGGTTTGGCGACAGTAGAGAAATCTCGCACAAACCATCGATAGTAGGACGAGAGGCCTAGAAAGCTACGAACGTCCTTCTTGCTTTCTGGTACTGGCCATAACCTAATGGCTTCTGTCTTCTCGGAATCCGTCTGTAAGCCTTTTTCTGACACTACGTGGCCCAAATACTTCACTGCCCTTTGAAGTAGATGGCATTTTTTTGGAGTCAATTTCAGATTAGCCTCACGCAATCTTTGGAATACAGTCTGCAGGTTGGCGAGGTGATTGTCGAAGCTGCGACCGTGGACTATTATGTCGTCGAGGTAGACTAAAGCTGCGTCTACCCCAACGTTTCTGAGCACACCGTCCATAAGTCGCTCAAAGGTGGCGGGAGCATTGCAAAGGCCGAAGGGCATCACGTTGAACTCCCGCAATCCATTCCCAGTGGAAAAAGCTGTTTTTTCTCGATCTTTTTCACACATCTCAACTTGCCAGTATCCACTTTGCAAGTCCAGAGTGGAAAACCAACTATGTAGATCCGGCAAATGAGGTAAGGGTATCGTCGATCCTAGGAAGTGGATATGAGTCTTTCTTCGTGATGTCATTCAGCCTTCGATAGTCTACACAGATGCGTGTAGTTCCATCTTTTTTTTTTTACTAGCACTACCGGCGATGCCCAAGGACTATTGGAAGGCTGTATGACTCCGCTTTCTTCCATATCTCGTGTCAACTGATCAACCTCGGACTTCTTGGCCATTGGTACTCTGCGAGGTGGTACTCTAATAGGCGCTGAGTCTCCTACGTCGATTCGATGCTTAGCAATATTTGTACGGCCAGTATCATTTGGATTATTGGAGAAAATATCACGATATTCTTTCAACATGACTTCAAGTTTCTCCCTTTGTTCTTCATTTAACCCTCCAGAGAGCTGTTTTAAGGTCAGGATTGGGTCGTTTTCGGTTTCGCATTCCATTTCACACAATAAAGTAGGCGAGTCGGTATTAGCAATAGCTTCTAACTTACCCACGAATGATCCGCGTACCAGGAATATGTCACTGGAGGTAACATTCACTATTCTGAAGGGAATTTGGGATGCTTGGGGATCTATTAAAATACGTGCAGCCCAAACTCCATGAGGTAGAAGATAAGAAGGCGCCGGTTCAAATATTATATCAGTGTCTGTGATGGACGCCTTATCCCAAGGTAAAGCCATGAGGGTCTCGCTTTTTGCAGGAAGCCGAAGAGTTTCGGATAAGTAGACTGGCGCTGATATATAGCTAGGATTATTTAGTGGTATAGCCACTTTTCCAATCTGGAGGAGGTTTTGTTCGAAATCTAACCTGCAATTATTGGCATCTAGAAAATCGACACCTAGAAGACACACAGGCTCAATTTTTGCCACCAGGACTCCGTGTCGAATTCGACAGCCTTTCAGCTGGATTTCCACACTAAAACTTCCCAAAACCTCTATATTTTCTCCCGTTACACTTCGGATACGGAAAGTGGTACTTTGTAGGCTCGCCATCGAGGAGCGGTCTAAATACTGAGGGTGCACTATCGAGAGGGTAGCTCCAGTGTCTATGACGAAGTCGCAGGTGATTTTATTTAAGAGTCCTTATACAGTTAGGCTGTTCTTGGAAGGCCCTATGGTTTGCAAAATAATTTACTCATCAGATTTCACCTGGGTTAGGGAATCCGAAAAGTTTTTAGAAAATGTCTGTACTTTATGAGTGGACATATCTGAGATTTGATGGACATGATCGTTGTTTCTTATGTTATTGGGGCCTGAAAAGCAATTCATCGACTCATGCCCCTCGGAGGCGATGGTCTCCAGTTTCCCGAGGTAGATGGTGTTGCAGTACATATATCTGCGGAGGATGAAGGAACGAAAGATTCTCGGATTGGAGGCAGTCTCATTGGAGTGTTTGGCATGCTTGAGCTTGAAGATGGATTCATAGCTCCTGGATGGCTGGATGCCGAGCTATAAATTTCCGATGCTCTCGTTGAATCATTGACTAGTCGCTGAGCTTCTTGCCCCGCTGAAAAATAATCATTTCCAGACCTTCGCCTACGACGTCTGTTTCTTGGGCTAGTTTCTGCTTGTGCCATGTAAATTTTATTTCCTCTCCCAGCTCCCAATCCAATCGATAGCTCTTGGGCGGCAGTTTGTGCTTCATGTATAGTCTTTGTACCCCTAATTTTTATCAAAGTTCTCAGTTCGTCATCTCTCAACCCTTCAATAAAGCGTAATGCTACCATGCGATCCACGACGTCTGTTGGGCATGAAGGAAAAGCGGCAGTGGCCAGTCTCTGTAATTCCAGAGCGAAGTTGGAGATGCTTTCCCTTACACCTTGGGTTCGTCCGTAAAACTGCACCTGGCATGAATAGGAATCCATTCCAAACCTCTGTTCTAATAACGAAACGAGGTCGGCATACTGAATGTTATGGCCATGAGGAAAAACGCTGAGCACACACAAAGCGTTTCCGCGAAGTTGCGTGACTATTGCGTCAGCCTTTTCTTGCTCAGTCCATCGATTATTTCGAGCTATAATTTCAAATTGCCTTCGATAATCTGACCATGAGACGGTTCCATCGAATGGCACCAGATTGCAAACAAGATTTCCACCAGGGCGTTGTGCAGAAGCAGCGGACTGTGAATTTTGTAAGGTCTGGCCATCGTCATAATATCGCTTAGGAGCATTGTATTCGCCCAGCGGTCGAATGTTAGAGCTGATAACTGGATTAGCTCCTGTTGATGGATCCGGCATACCGACGTGTGCAATTGGCTCCCATATGGGCTACCAGTAGAGTTTCTATGAGATGGAATATCACAGGCAGTGGAAGTAGCACAAGGTTCTGCCGGCGACGTGTTGACTGAGGTAGAAGTTGCCTTGCATATGGGACTGCTCGTTGAGATCGGAAAAGAGGCGGCGGTGGTTACTATTGACGTGGTAGTACAGGCTGCCACGCTTGTTGAAAAATTATTACAGGGAAGTGAATCTTCAAAAACTTTGTTAACAAACGAAGTACACCTAAGAGTTTTTTCTAACTCATCAACTCTCCTGGACATCTCGGATATTGTCCCACAAAATTCTGTTTCATTTTCGTATGAAAATCCTGTTGTTCAGATCTTATCTCTTCTTTTAATTCTTTAGCAATTCCCTTTAATAAGGTGGAAGCCAAAGTTTTCTTCTGTTCTTTCAATTCCTGCATCTGCTCTTCATTCATCTTGCCGGTATATACTTGGTAGATGTTAAGAAGAAAGAAAATGAGTCTATCCCAGTAATCAGAACCTTAATTAACACAAGTTAAGAGGAAAAGATGTAAACAAACACGTCGGTGGGTATGTATGGGCTTTTATTTGAATGCAAGTCTAGTACCCAGAAGCTTTTCATCAGCTCTATCAAATATATGGGAGAAAATATCGTTGGGGATATTCTTCGATTTAACCCCACACTTGGCACCAATTGTTACGTTTTAGGTGGTAAAAATAATTAAAAGGGTTTGTTTTCAATTTCTTGATTGCCCGGCCGAGCGGAGGTGATGGAGCAATCAAAATTCCACACAAAGCTTTGGGACTCGAACCTATACCGTCCCAAATCTGCTGAAGTGTCTGGGCGATATATTGGATAGATCACAGAATTTTTGACACAAGAAAAAAAGGGAGAGCTTTGTAATTTAATTGTAAGCGGCATACAGTCGACCAAGTGTCCACTGCTATGTTCAACTGGCAAGCTCCTCTTCTTAAGTCTACACGGAAATAAATCGCCCGTGGCCCTGAGTTGGAGATCAGCTAAAAGTTCCGCTGCAAGTTTCTCGTCGAATTTCGAAACCCGTATTCGTATCACTAGGGGCCAGCTGTTACATGTCAAGATTCGCAAATCTGACAATAGTCAAAACGCGTGCGAGTTTATTAGTGCTGCATTGCATAAATAATTTTCTAATGTTCAGAAAAATAAGAATTTCGCGGCTTTGGGAAAAGAAACGGATGGTCGATGGGACTATGAAGCGAATAGGATAAAAAAATCTAAATGTGAGGAGTACCTAGTTGATTCGATCACAGTGTCTTTCACTGAAAGCTTTCGCGCAAAGCTCCCCAGATAAAGTGTAAATTCGTGGGTGGAGTGCTTACTTTGTTTTGTTTTTGCAAATTTAATTTATTCCTTTTATTTTATTTTAAATTAATTAATTTCTTTTTGTGAAGAAAAATGTAAATGTAGAAAGTTTACTTATCTGTGACTGCCCTTGCCCTGAAAGGGAGTTGAGCTCGGTGGTCCCTCGCTGGATAACTTGGAAACTTATACGCTGAGTTGTTGGCAGGGGGCTCCTAAGAGCACCTCCTGATACTTCACTGGGGCACAGTTGTCCCTTACTTGAGCCTCAACTTGACCTGGCTCTTGAGACGTTACACAAAGGGAATTTTTATACACAACGATCACGAATAATGCAAAGTCTTAAGCCTTCTTACTGTGTCTTTACAACTTTTCTTATTTATTTTTGCTTATATTTTTTAGATACACTTCAATTTAATTCAAATAATGAAAATCAAAAGAAAACAACAAGAAAAAGAAAAAAAAAATGAAAATTATTCTACTACTCGACAAGTCGATTTTATTCCGCAGCCATTCCTGAAGTTCACTCTCGACTGGACTCTTCGGCCGTTGACCGTTTTCATTTTTTTTTCAGGGTCGTTGACCTTTCATGGGAGAGCCAAATTATCCGTGCGGGTTGCCAGGGCCTGTAATTGGAAATTCGCCGCGCTACAGTATATTACGAAATATTTCATCAAATTTTTTCCGACGAATCCACTATGATATCATAGTGTTGTGCGCGTCATCTCTTTGTTCCCAGAATATCCGTCTCTTTATGACCGGAACATACCCAGAAATTATCAGTGCTCCATAGAATGCGTAAAAGTCGTTCACATCTAAATCTAAATTTTCGTTTTTTGGATGGCTGGAATACACTTTTGTTTCACTGACAATATTTTTACAAATTCTTCGGTGACAAATAATTTAAAATATTCTAATTGATGGGTATCTTTCGCAAATGTCATCGGAGGAACTTTTGTCTCCTTCCATTTACTTCGTCTGTACAATCACGCGGTCAGATATATATTATCTTCGCCTCCTTTTACCCACATCTGATTTATTTTAGGTACACCAAATGTCCTAATTAGTTGCTCCTCTACCTGTTGATTACATTCCAAAGTAAGATCGTCGAATTCAACTTCAGTGGATTACGGCTCATCCGATTTGGGTCGTCATTCTCCTCATCACCAGAGTCTTCATCTGTACAATAACTCACTAAAAGAGGTGCAATTATTATCTCATCAGGACAAGGTTGATTTTCTGATAAATCGTCAAGTACTTCCAAAATTTCCGAAGCGGAGAACCCTCCTGTCCTGAAATGTTGATTTTCAAAATTAGAGAAAAAAAGCCCACTGGTGCGCTTTCGCACCAACAATAAGAAACAGCTATGAAAATCTAACTAACTCAAACTAAAGTAAAGGATTTCAAATAGTAAGAATTAACTGTAAATTCTTTTACATAAAAAAAGTAAGACTCACAGGCAGTCATTTCACGATGGTTGATGTTATCACGTCAGCGAAAAATTCACAACTGATTTTAGAGCAGAGTACACATGCAGCTTCGTTTTCTTTGTGACGTAAGCAATACTTACGGTACGAGGAGCCGTTAGCCTGTCTAATGACTGCAGAGTCGCATGTCGCACTTAATCCATAAAAATTAAAAAATATATTTTTCTTAAAGTATCAATGTGGTGTGTTTTTGAACCGGATAACCTGATTAAAAACATAAAGCCAGCTGGAAACCAATCAGTTGTAAATTCATCTGCTTTCTTTAAAGTGCTTTTAACTTTCCTTTAATAGGAGACAACAAAATAATTTAAATACTTGGTGTTTCAGATTTAAACGGAAACAAGAATTGATAGTATTCATCCAGATAGAAAACATGTGTGGTAAATACGGACAAACTAACTCCTTTGAATATATAGAGTGTGTAACTTGTAACTTCTAACTAACTAACTTATGACTTCCACGACTATCTCCGATTATTTTGTTCAACAGAGATGTGTTCGCCTTTTCAACTCACAGTCACTACCGTATCCCTCCTCCCACTGGAGTAATCGCGATTTTAATTTGAATTTTTTAATTTCTTTTTCCAAATTTTTCATATTGCATATAAAAAACTTCTTCTTCGTTTAAATCCAAAAAACGTCAACAAATATTTTTGGGTAAGCACTCTGCTTTTCATGTAGTTTTTCCTGAGAAAGTGCAAAAAGTGCATATGAAGGGTTGCCTTTTTAGAAATGCGGATAAATAAAAGAAGGAAATATACGGATTCTTTATTTATTTATGTAGGTACACATATACTTACACGTAAGTATATAAGTGTCTCTATCTTCCGAACTTAGAGTAGGTACTCGTTTCTTCGTTACATTTCCTTCCCCTCAGTAAGTAAACTGTCACCTTCAAATGGAAAAAATAAAATATTGATGGAGTATTTAGCACTTATCAGGTACAGGCACTCACTTTCTAATCATCCCTATGGGGAGAAGCTGAATATCATACCTGGGTTTATTGTTGTTGGGAATCGATTAGGAACTTTTCCTTAGTTGAGAAATTTATCTCCAAGTTCAACACACCGCCACTGTCTAGATATTTTTTACACCTTTTAAAGAATTCGTCCTACCTTCAAAAAAGATTCAGTTAATTGAAAAGATTATGGAGAAGGTAAGCCTTTTAAATTTTTCTATTAGTTTGAACTTTGAAAAATGATTTCGACTAAGGGTTCTTTATACCATGCTGCATTGGACTGAATTAGTAAAGTCCACTTTTTATTTAAAATAAATATTCTACTAATTATTTAAAAGTTTTAATAATTACCAATTAAATAAACGAATGCTATTTTACATGTACACGTCGAAATCTCTGGAGATCTCATGACTGATCTGACAAATTTTAACTGGATATTTAGTGAAGTTTTCTGTAATCGGGGTTGAGATATACCGAAATTTTTATTGTAATTTATATTAAGGTCTTACAAATTCTTAATGATCTGAAAAAAAAGCGATATCGGCAAATTGACTACATTGCAGAATGAAGAATTCTCAGAGAACACGTCTTGAGGAATACGAATGCTATTAGATTAGAATGGATGTATTTAGAATTTTTAAACTCTGCATATATGTTATCAAGTTCCACGCTTCGATGAAAAATCCAAGTTTCTACCTTTGGGGTTCTGCACGGTCCGCCATCTGGGATTAAAAAGAAGAAGTTTAAACTTCATACATTTTTTGTATAAACACTTTTTTTGTAACTCTGATGTGTAACGAGTTACACTGGAGGAAAAGTGAACATTCTTCCAACTTATACTTACGTATAGTTTCCCATATATAGGATGTCTCGTCCATGGTGGTCCATTGGACAGGAGGTGATACTAATCACCTAGTCAGACCAAAAATGCTATGGCAAGGGGGAGGGGGAATTTCAACCGTTTCGGAGATACTTACAAAAATATGCTAGTCTTTCACAAAACACACTGTATCTTATAAAATTCAAGATGTACGGTCACTTACAGAGCCGATTTTATTCAGAAATTCATAGCCTTTCCAACGATTTCCCAACCAAGCACGTACTTTTCTCCTGTTAGAAGTTATAGTTATAGTCTAAACTAAGAATTTCGAATTATCTTACCTTTTTATTGACTTTCACCTCTTTTTTTTTTACAAAAATGTGCTTAACGTAATATCCTTTTTTATAAAAACTATAATGTGTGGACTATCCTCTTTAATTTCACCTATTGTACCTATGTGCTCACTGTAGCGGTTAAACAGTTATTAGCTCGTAACCTATATACCGAAATTAAACGATAGTTTTTTTAAATGACGTGTTGTCAGTCACTAAGGCAACAAATTATTTTTAGTTTAGACTCCTGAGTGGAGAGAAGAGGTACGGGTCTGAATAAGCAGTCGTTGGAAAGACCATTAAGTTCTGCATATAATTAGCTCTATAAGTGACCGTTCACCTTAAACTTTTTAAGATACAGGATGTTATGTGAAAGACTAGCATATTTTCTCAATCATCCTGTACCTCCGAAACGGGTTAATACTATATGAATACGTTCTTTTGGAAGAACCGCAGTAACTCGTTACACATTAGACTTACTAAAAAAGTGTTTGTACAAAATATGTAGGGAATTTAGTCTTCTTCAAATTTATATCTAGCTTTTTTGTCATAGTACCGACCGTTGAGGAATTATTTTGAAAAACCAAATATTTGTGCTTTTTATCCAAGATGCCGGACCGCGCAGACATCTCGAAGGCTGGAAGCATGGATTTTTCATCGGAGCGCGTAACTTAATAGAATATGTAAAATCAAAACTGCCTCACCTTTTGTAGGGCAAAAGCCCCTACTGACTGGAATACTAGAAGACAAACAGAACTTGCAATCTATTTACATTTCTCTTATAAACACGGTTCTCATTCCTAACCTAGCTTCAGCAGCCCTTCTTCCTCATCCGTTTGCAGAATACGAAAGTAGGTTAGTTTTTCCCTCACTAAACTCGAACTGCCAGATTATAATTCTGAAATTTACAACATAATTTGTGGCATTAATATTTAATTTTTGCTATTTCTCTAGTCTTTTGTAAGGTTTGTTTTTCTAGATTCTTCTTTTAATTTAGGATTATAAAAATTTTATCAATTTATTCAAATAATTGAAGTTTAAGGAAGAAAAAATATTGAAAAGTTATTTCTTCGTAAATAGTCAACTCGGGTTCATACTAAGAGTTCCATTGGCATTATGGCAGTCTCAGTTAATTATTTGACTGCTTTGTTTTTCTTAATTAATTAATTGATTTTAAATATAATACACATTTTACGTTTATAAGGCTGCGTTACATACATTCTTTCACATAAGTTTTGGGACTGATCTAATCAAACACAAAATATCAACTATTCATCCAAATTTATTGAGTCTCCTTCAAAATAGGCTCCATTTGAAGCGACACACTTCTTCCAATGAACAATACAATCATCCATACACTTTAAAAGTCATTTTTCGGGATTGTTCTTGAGGTCCTTCAGCGAATTTATTTTTATGTCTTCAATCGAGTTAAAACGGGTTCCTCGAAACGCCAATTTCAGTTTCCGGAATAGGAAAAAGTCACACGGAGCCAAATCCGGTGAATACGATGGTAGCTCGATGATATTCATGGCGTTTTGTTGAAAAATTCGGTCGCAATGATGGCTTTGTGAGACTGTGCATTGTCATGGTGCAAATCCATGAATTTTCTTCCAAAGATCCGGTCTTTTTATATGAATGCTCTCTCTCAAACGCCTCATAACACCCAAGTAATATTGTTTATTCACTGTTTGACCCTCCGGAAGGAATTCCATGTGAATGATTCCTCGAATGTCGAAAAAAAATAGTGGAAAGAACCTTAATTTTGGATCGACTTTGTCTGGCTTTTTTTGGGTTTCGGCTCGTTTGGCAAGCGGCATTCAGATGATTACTGGCTGGTTTGCATATCAAATTCGTAGACACAAGTCTCATCACTCGTAATGATGCATCCGATGAATGT
The DNA here is from genome assembly GCA_963930735.1 of Dioctria linearis. Taxonomy (NCBI): domain Eukaryota; kingdom Metazoa; phylum Arthropoda; class Insecta; order Diptera; family Asilidae; genus Dioctria; species Dioctria linearis. The sequence goes on along the minus strand of OZ005742.1, from coordinate 51,402,882 downwards.
GAGGTCCAAACTCACAAGTTCTAGCCTGGCTTCACACACTCGAATACATTGCTCCATTTGAAGAAAATTGAGATCTTTCGGAACGAGCAAGGCTACGACTCGTCTCATGCCCAAAACATCAACCAAAATAGTCCAACCGATTCATGACAGATTTTGAGTTCACGAGCTACCTCTCTGAGACTGGAACGATGATTATCAATCACTAATTTCTTCACTTTATGGACGATTCCCTGATTATTTGAGGTTGAAAGCTGTCCAGAATGGAGCAAATCATTACCGGCTTCACGTCCATCTATGAACGCTTTGTACCATTCAAATGCTCGTGTTCTGGGTATAACACACTCGCCAAAGGCTTTCTCCAACATTCTCAACGCTTCAGAACAAGGAATTTTGTTCGCAACACAAAATTTCAAACAACTCGTCGATCAATATTTTTTTTTCCATAGTAAAAATCATACGAAGAAGATTTCTCGTCTAACAGAATGAAATTTATTGAAAATAATTTCAATAAATTTACAAAATGAATTTTAGTGCAAAAAAAATGATTGAACTTTTCGACCCAGCGATCAGAGAGGTCTCATCGGTATGGTTGTCTCTGATCGCCTAGCATAGACGGTGGTCACACCAATTGCCCATATAAATACTTTTTATAAAAAGTAAGTGTGAATTATAATGTGGCAATATTTCTCATTGCACTTTTCAAATTGGGTGACTGTTCCCCCAAGAAGAAATTATACGCAGAAGATTTCTCGTCTAACAGACTGAAATTTATTGAAAATAATTTCAATAAATTTACAAAAAGCATTTAAGTGCATCATTGAACTTCTATGGTAGGCGATTAGAAATAACCATACTGATGAGACTTTTCTGATCGCTGGGTCGAAAAGTTCAATCATTTTTTTTATAGTAAAAATCGCCAGACTCTATTGAAACAACTTATGTTTTCAACTCTTGTCAACAAAATAAATGACAGATCGCGCTCAAACTCAGCATCAACTTAGGAATAATAAAAAAAATTTACGAAAAATTAACGCGGGCGATTTGAAAGATTCAGCCTCGAAACTTAGTTGACAGAATATATTTTACGAGAAAACACGGCTAACAAATAAAAATAATATTTCAACAAATGATAATAGTAAATAATGATAATCCAAAGTTAAGGACAATTCCAAAAGATATCAGAAGCAAAATGCTATAAGCGTTTTAACCTGTAAATGTAAAAATTTTATTAATTTTTCTATTTATAAACGACTAATACTAGGCGTCGCTACAGCTTATGTTGGTATTTTTATCAAAAAGGAAAGTTAAAGCTTGATAATTAAGAGTTAAGATGCGGTAGTTCTGCTATATATAGAGATGAAGGGATCTATATTTCATCGTAACAATATTTGAACAAACATAAATAACTATAAAGAGTCTATGAGTCAGCGGAAAACCTCTAACCCATTCTAAACTCCAGGAGATAACATATTTTAGATTTAATTTACCCTTCCACTTCCCTTATAATTGTTTGCATATCCTGACTGAAAGTATCAAATCTTTAAATAATGTTCATTATTTCTTAAGCTGAAAATACTGTTCAGTATAAACCTAAATTTTCTTGTCAAATCTGTCTTAGAATGCTATAAATAAAACTCTTCGGGGGTAGTTCAGAACCTCCTCCTTTCCTTGGCAATAGAAAAGCAAATAAATCCATGGATGATATACCATTATTGCTACATACATATTTATATATTGTATCATTTATTTGCTATTAGATTCCTTCACAATTTCATCCACTTATTCATAAATGATTATTTCAACCCAATACTTACAAACTAATAGTCCGAGCAGTCTGAGCGCTAATCAAAACAAAGTTGCATACCAATTGTTATTAAGGATAAACTTACCTAGATTACATTAACCACATTTATCACAAAATCTACATAGTAAAACAAACTAAATAACGAATTTTGCTTCCGGAAAAGTATGGAGCTTATTCCACCCAGTGCAGATTACTAAGCATATTCTAAATGTTTACATACATAAAATGCATAAATTTACGTCAGAAGTTTCCAGCGATAAGATAAATGGTCTTAGAGCTGCACTTCCTTGCAGATATGCATTATTTTGTTGCTATAGCGATAGTTGTCTTGGAATACAAGGTATTCAATAATATGATAGAATCTTAATGGATTCGAAGGAAGCTTGATTCTTGAAACTGTTTATATTCTCCTTAAATCTGCAGGGCATAGAATAGTATCTTTAGAATATGCTCGTTGGATGAACTCAGCATAAATATGCGCATACTTACATATACATATTTATGGGACGTAAAAATTTATGGTTTTAAACTAAAGTTAGGTAAGTTGGGTGTACGTCAACCTTAGTTAACGAAGCAATAAAACTTTATAAAGGCAAGATATTGACAATAAACAAAGCACTTGAATATAAGAGGAACTAATAGTTGTATCCATATATGTATGTGTATATGAAGAATTCAAGGAAAGTTTGAGTTAACTATTCACCCGGAAATAGACTCAGGCATAAATATTTGCTAGAATAATATCGAAAGCATTGGAGAACACACAGAACACTTGTCTGAATTACACAGCGCAAAAGAAAAAAGCAAGCCAGCATCAAATATCTTGCAAAATTGTGTTTGGCAGAGCATGCAAAACGACTTCGTACACATAGCTGCTGATGTAAAGAAAAAAAGGTTTTATTGTAGAAGGATCTAGCATGGAGGATTTAAGATACTGAATAGTGGCTATTTGAAAGACTACAGAGGAAAATTTCATTGTATTTTTCAAGTACTTCTGTAAAAACAATATTGAGAATAAATTTTCTGGTGGAAATTTATGACTGCTTACACTTCAGCTTAGTGAAAATCAACATTTTACAAAAATTATATAAAAATATAACTGACTGACATGCTCAGTACTCAAACAATTAGTCGTGCTCAATATTGCGCTGAAAGATAATCATAAGGAGTAGGTAAGCTATGCGGTTTCTGGACCAAGTGCATGTGTACTTGATGTAGTACGTGGTCTTGTAGGGTACAATGTGACCTTTGTTTGACCTTGAAAATGGGGGCGGTGTTTGGGGCGTGGTCTTGTAGGCTACAATTTGACCTTGAGGGTTTAAAGATGGCGGTGGTGTTGTGTGTGATGACGTAAGTGGGGTTTGGTCAATGTGGTGGTGGTGGTGGTGGTTGTCGGTATTTGGGGCGTGGTCTTGTAGGCTACAATTTGACCTTGAGGGTTTAAAGATGGCGGTAGAACGTGATCTTGTAGGGTACAATGTGACCTTTGTTTGACTTTGAAAATGGCGTCGGTGTTTGGGGCGTGGTCTTGTAGGCTACAATTTGACCTTGAGGGTTTAAAGATGGTGGTGGTGTTGTGGGTGGTGACGTAAGTTGGGTTTTGGTCAATGTGGTGGTGGTGGTGGTGGTGGTGGTTGTGTTGGGTGTGTGTAGTAAGTGAGGATCATAAGAGGTGGGGGTGGCATGGGTTCGTGGAAAGCATTCGACCAATGAGGGCATGGTTGCGCATACACATGTCCATGCATGAATCGTTGTAATAAAGCATTCAGCCAATCGAGACCGCCGGATGTGTGCACGAATTTAATTTAAACAAAACAGGAAATGTGTGGGTGGAACACCTGGGCCGCGATAATGTGCAAGAACAACACCGGATGTTTTTCAAAGTTTGAATTGGGAATAACAGGAAATGTGTGGGTGTACAAACGGGGCCGCCGGATGTTTGCGTGAATTTATTTTGGGCAAAACAGGAAATGTGTGGGTGGAACACCTGCACAATATTTCCACTTGTTGCGAAATTCATGCTATGACTCATACATTGTGCAAGAACAACACCAGATGTTTTTCAAAGTTTGAATTGGGAATAACAGGAAATATGTGGGTGTGCAAACGAGGCCGCAGGATGTTTGCGCGAATTTATTTTGGACAAAACAGAAAATGGATTATTCAGGTGTATGGAGGAAAGAAAATGTATAAATATATTTTCATTTTTTAACACCTGATCATTGGTAATCTGACAATAGATAGGTTAACATAGTTTCAAAGGGAGGGCATAAAAAAAAAAAAAAAAAAAATGTTTTGGGCTGATTCTATATGGGATGAAACTCATTTTTGTACCTGTCTGAATGGTTGGATGTATATGAAGATTGTGCATTCAGTTGTAAGATGTGACTTAATGAAAGTATATATGACTGCTGAAAATGGTAAAAGATGCAAGGTATTAACTTTGACTAGAGGTCAACCAATTCCCTCAAATTTTGGGGAGATGCGCATCAATCCATTTGAACATGTTAAGATTGAAGTCAACGGAGGAGAAATAACTGTAGTAGGCTGGCTACAAGATGGGACGATCAGACGTCCAAGTACTAATTTCTTCCTACATAACTGTCCGTTTGCAGGTGAGGAGGAGTGGTATCGTAAACCAATAAAGCAACAAGAAGCAAATAAATCAGAAAAAATAAAAGATGTAAAAGAGTGTGAAAGCAGTAATACCCAAACAAATTCTGATATGAAAATTGAGTAATAGGGTTCTATTGTATATAATCAATTAAATCACCGTAATAATGCATAGTCTTTGTCAACGTTTTGAGCAATCAACAACTAAACAAATAAAGAGATATTATGTCATTAAAAACTTTTATTTCATTTGCATTTGCATGCTCTTTATATGCAAATTGCTTAGCACTCCCAATCAATTTAAACTTAGGACAAAAATCAAGCGATAATATTGATTTTAATATACAGTTGCCAAATAATGATTCCATTCAAATTTCTTTATCATTTCGGCTACTTACACTAAGTAATGCTACTTATGATGCATTACCTACAACAACAACTAATATACCCTTAAATGATGATGATTCTTCTGTTATCTCTTCAGAAAATGGAACTGAATCACCTAAGGAAACTGATGTGGAATTAATACCAGAAAATAGTGTAGTGAGTGTTGAGGAGGCAATTGAAGGATTTAGGCAAGACTTAATAAACAAAGAAAAAGATATAGGTGGAATTATAGAGAGTGATCGTGTGTTTTACAGACATTTTAAATTAAACTTTGAGGAGGACAAATCAATGAGAGTTCGATGTACATATGATAGCAACTATGAGCATAGAACTCTAAAAATATCTTGTTATGAATATCATGAACTTGAAGGAGAACGGATTTTGAGTAATGGTGAAATTGAATACTTCAGAGAGAATGACTCTACATATAAATCAGACATCACATCTGTTGATTTGAGGAAAATGAGGCAGACTTACAACATGGACATTTCATAAACTGTAGAGTTCCAGTTGAAGTGAATAAAGTTTATAATATTATGTGAATAAAACAATTGATTTTTTAAAACAAAAAATTGTATTTTATTAAAAATTATCCATAAATTTCTTATACAGGAAAACATTTTGTAATGCACATACACCATTATGTATCATACATCGTGGTACATCAACATATTTTTTTCTTAATTCTTCTGATATAGGACATCCCTTTTCATCTAAATTGTAAATTGGTACATTATTTTCCAACTTTAATATATCGGTAATCCACTTGATTTTTTCATTTCCTTTCATATATATGATTTTGTCTTGGAGAATGTCTTTAAAAAGGGTAGTGATACTATCTTGTGAAGTAAATCCTCCATTCCAAACAAATCCATGGTGATATTGATTTAACCATTTTGCTTGATTCTGTAGCTCCGGCGGTAGATTTTCAAAGTTGTATATTGGTTTCAAAATAAAGTGCTGTAGTTGATTATCTTGAGTTATAATGGCAATTTCCTTTAAGATGAACGTATTTCTAGGACCTTTGAACCCTTTAATATCAATGATGCAATTCATTTTTTACAGTTTATGAACTTCACTAGTTAGCGGATTGTACTGAACTATTCTATCATGTATAAGTAGACAGTATGCTGCAGTATTTTTCGGTATATTCACAGATGTTTGAAATTCTATACTAACATCTACAGGACCCGTTTTGAGATATTCATTTTGACGTGAGCAATCAATAACAACTAAAGGAGCCAAGTTTTTGAACTGCTCTTTAGTGAGTAATGGTTCAGACCGACGGTTGTAGTATGACTGTTGGAATTTACAATACATCTCATATAATATAGCGTATTGATCTATATTATATTTTATATTCAAATCATTGTATGGATATTTTTCAGAATTTAGATAAACTTTTAGGTCTGTTAGGTTGCAGTGATCAAATTTGGATGCATCTTTTTCACTCGAATCTTTACGGTCAGTTTGTAAAGCAAAAATCACATATCTTGGTTTTTCTAGTTGATTAACTGTTTTAACAGCCCATGTATGGCGGGTAGACTGTGGTGGTGATGGATATTCATACAAATCCCAACTTCGAAATACCATTTCAATTGGGTGATTGCTTTCAGTAATTTTCAATAGAGACAACTTTTCCATATCAGCTACAGTAACATGTGGCAGATGCCATTGTAATTTAAGTATATTTACTGAACCATCACAGTCTTTGGCATAAATTGCATTTAGGTCCGTTCTGGAACGAACCAAAACTAGTTCATGTTTGGCATTAATAACTATTTTCTTATAATCTTCAGCAAATCCAAGAAGATATTTTAGTGGTATGCAAAAATTAAAGTTTCTTTCTGAGTTAAGAGTTATATTGGTGAGAGACCATCCTGAATTTAGAAGCATTTTACTTTCACTTTCGTTTAATGAAAGCTTATTCTTCATCGTTGAAGTAAGACCAACATTTTTATTGCGATCAATTTGTACTCCATTTATTTCATACCGGATCTCCTCAAATAAAAATGCCATCGCATTATTAGTTAACTTTACATCAGGAATTTTGTCAGCCGCCCTAGGAGTACATTCCAATTTCCCTTCAATGTAAATAAAACTTTCACTTGGAAGTACATAGATGTCTTGATGTTGAATAGCTATACGTATTTCATCATTGTTTTTGAAAGAGTTCGTAAAGGGTGAGTAACTATGATATTCAATTTTTGCGACACTATTATCATAGCTTGCAGCATCCTTGATACTCAAAACTTCACTCATCTCTCGTCTTTTATGATAAATCCTAAAGATCTCAAGTAATTCTTATTTTGTGTGGTAAGTTTGAACCTTTTTTCCCTTTGTGGTCTAATTTCGGCGAGAGTTGCAGGAGAACTGTTGTTGAGGGTAGCTAATATACGTAATTTATCCTTATTATATATTATCATGTTGCGGTTTTAGATGTAACCGAGCTGTTATTGTCTCTCCCCTAAAATTTATTAAATCACCGTCCTGATCAATGAGCTTTAAGCTAATGGAAGTAATTCTTCGAGTGGTTAGCGGTAAGTAAATGACGTTCTTTGGTACCTCAACTATCTTATAACCAGGCCCCACCTTTGGGGAGAATTCGTGTATTGTATGTACTCGTGTATCGTTCATGAATGATCCACTTATTATATTACATTCCACTCTTATTGTATTAACTTTAATTATATTAACTGGTAAATCTGATACATGCAATTTATTAGGTTCCAATTGTCGCTTACTAAACCCTAAAAGTGATCCAACTGTACCCTCTTTGTTAAAGTAAATGGGTCCACTAGATTTGATTTCACTTTTCAAAGTGTTATTGTTCGCACGCAATTTTATATGGTAACTCTCTTCACTTAATTTACTTAATTGATTCTCAAGATATTCAGCTATGTCATCTATCTCATATGATCCTGTAGGTATTTCTATAACCGCACCCCCAACGTGAAATAGATTATTTTTGTTATTCTCAATATTTGGTATTGAATTGTAAGTTTGGAAATCAATTAACCCACATACATAATCCCCTGATAAATCTATGGGTGGGAAATACTCGGTTGTTAATATAGATGAATTTCCGCTTAATGTAAGTGTTAATGACATTGTGATGTAATTTAAAATGATGCAATTATCTGATTTCCTCCTCATTTATATAGATTTGTTAGGGTATGAGAATCATTTCAGTTTTAACCACTGGGGGGGGGGGGGTTCAGTAGTACAAGGAAGAAATACAAAAAAAAAATATGGAAAGATTAAATGATGAAGTGCAAATATTTCTTAAACATTTCGATATTAGCAGATTCTTGCAAGAGTATGACAAGTTGTTACTAGAAGAACATAAGGAGGAAATAGAAAAATCCTACCGCTTTTTGCATGAATATAAAGAAATGAACATTTTGACTTCAAAATATGGGGAGCATTATGAATCCTGCAGTTGGGCTTACAATACTTCAACATCGGGTCCAGATACTTGTAATTGCCGGCATGTTAAAAGAGAATTTTTGCGAATATCCAAACTATTGAAGTTATATAATAGAATTAAGGGGCCTTGTTGTTCCTATTGTATAAGGGAAATATTTTAAATAAATAAATAAAAATACATACATATTCTTTTATTTTTCGTAACAATCATACAAAAATTTCAAACATAAATGACCACATATTACAGAGTTATATGTTTGATATGGGGAATAATTATACCTTACATTACTAGTTAAATATTTTATAATTTCTAATGGTGGTTGTAGATTTCCAAAGCTATCAAAGTACTGAATATCTTCATCATTTTTATAGTACGCTACCCAATGAGTTCCTGGACCGGATGATATATCCAAGTTGATAATACCGCATTCCTTCTTGTTAAGTTTCTTTGGAAGCTTATCACGCATGAAAACTCCTCGAAAATGTGGTAGATCCTTTGCATATTTAAGTAAGTCTACCTCAGTTAGCGGTCTTTTAGGCAGCGTTTTCAATAGTTTTTTGGTTCTGGGTTTAAGTACAACCCCAATCCTTTTTTATGAGGTTTTAAGTAAAGGCCTTTTCCTACTAGCTTGGATTCCATTTCTTCATTATGCCTCTTACTCTCTTTGAGCTGCTCTTTTGCATCTTTAACAGAATTAACAGCGTTTACAATAGCTGATGCACCTCCTCCTAGCGATCCTAAAGCAGAAAGACCTGCAAATAAAGGAACGAGGAATGGTAAAATACCGCCAGTTTTTGGTATAGGTATGACTCGTGGAACTTTCACATATTTCTTCCTATATTTAATTGTATCTCCTGCTTCCTTTCGTGCCAACGCAATGGCTCTTTGCAAAGAATCAGGTTTTTGCCTTTGAATAGATTTTCGCACCTTTGAGATAACCGCTCTCAGGGTAATGTTTTTCTTAACTTTTTTATTTTTCTTTCGTGTGCTCGTTTTCTTCTTATTCCTCATTTTAGCCATACCCATTCCGAATTTAGCCTTAGCATTCATGATATTGGTAACTAGTAATGCGTTTGCGCGCTCACCTAGGTTCGCGTCAGTAGATTTAACTCGACTCCAAGCCTTTTCAGCCAAAATCCGATCTGCTATGTTGCGATCTGGTGTACTCTTAAATTTAGAGTAGGCAATATCGTGTTCTTTACATGCGCTATCTAAAGGATTAATACCAGGATCACCCCGAGCTAATCTTTTTGCTAGTTTCGTACCAGGTCCGCAATATTGGTAGCCTGGTAAGTGTAATTCAAACGGCAACTTGTTAATTAGTGTGTTAATTACCCCCGCTCCTCTCTTATTATGCTCAAGCATGAGTATAAATGTCTTTAGCCTTCAACACTCAGATACAAACTAAAAAGTATTTAAATTTAGTAAGCATTTATAGGTTGGAGTTAGTATTCAAAATGAAGTTCATTAAGCAAAGTCAATCGCTGCCAATACGAAATAATGATTTTCAGAGCAATGTTAAAGAAACTGGAAGACATAGTTCATTATTACCCAATAGTATACGTGCTCTAATAGTTGGTCCCTCCAATTGTGGGAAAACAAATGTTATGATTAGTTTGCTGGAACATCCTAATGGTTTGAGTTATGAAAACGTTTATGTATATTCAAAATCACTCTACCAATCAAAGTATTTATACTTAAGAAAACTTTTGTCCCCCATACAAGGATTAGGCTATTATACATTTTCTAATAATGATGATGTTATACCATTTGATGAGGCAAAAAAAAATTCAGTTTTTATTTTTGATGATGTAGCATGTGGGAAACAAGACAACATACGCTCTTATTTTTGTATGGGCCGACATAATAACATTGATAGTTTCTATCTTTGTCAGACTTATACTCATATACCAAAACACTTGGTGCGAGATAATGCCAACTTTCTCATTTTATTTAAACAAGATGATACAAATCTTAGGCACGCTTATGATGATCATGTTAATACGGATATGAATTTTGATACTTTCCGAGATATGTGTGCTAAGTGTTGGGAGTATAAATATGGGTTTCTGGTGGTAGATAAAGACAGCCCCTTAAGCAAGGGACGTTATCGTCAGGGATTCGATACATATATTTCTGTATAAATATAACAGACCCGTTAAAGCAATCAACAGACCAGTTAAAGCAGTTACGAGAGCAGTTAAAGCTGTTAACAGACCAGTTAATAAAGCCGTTAACAGATCAGTTAAAGCAGTTAACAGATCGTTTTTAAAAATAAATATCATTACAAATGGGTAATAAGAGGGATTTAATCAAGGATATTATTAAAACTAGGAATGCTATCAAGAAAAAGTATCGAGCTATAAAAACGGGGCGAATCGATGTTGAATCCCAACTTGAAGAGACATTTAAGCCCATAACAAAACCACTTAAAGAGCTTGTAAGTGAAACAAAAGTAAAACATCGTGCTGATATCAAATCAGAACCTAAAAAGGAAAATAAAATAAATGAAGATGATGATTATGGCAGCTTCGAGTTAAACCCAAAACAAATGTATATGAAAATGGAACCAACAAGCACACCGCTGAAGTATAGAGACTCTTCTTTAATGTCATCACAAGATGAGTATGGAACACCAACTCATTCAAGAACCTTAGCTAATAAATCAGACTCCACCCTCAACTTATCAACTGGCTTAGTTAATAAATATTTAGAATTGTACCTAGACAAAAGCCCTAAAATTGACTACACTTACGGTGTTCATATGGATGATGGGAGGTGGAAAATTGGAAAATATAGCATTGACATTGATGAACAAAATTTAATTATTAATGGGAAGCAATATAACGTAACAATGGGCTTATGTGAACTTCTTTTTATGAAAGAACCATCAAAGAGTTTATATGATGAAAAAGATTTAGCTCATTATCGAGAAATCTTGGAAGATTCTAATGCCCATAGACGTGAATATAGTGCAGATGGACAAATAAAAGGTAGTAGAGGCTCCAAATATAAGGATATTATAAGTAAATTTGGCAGCCATAAAGGTATTGGACTCATGAAGCTGCCCAGAGAGGCTATTGACTATGTTTACTGGGATAATCCAAATGAATTGGTAGACAGATTACGACTCTTAATTGGTTCTCAAGTAGCTGGGAATAATAGTCATAACAATGAAATTGTTTCCATTATTGAGGAGTTAAGGGAGTCTGATTTAATTTTATAAAAAGCTTCCTTCCGCTTTGTATATATTTATTCATGAAATGACTGTTGATAAGTTCGGACGATCGCTAAGAGATGGTAATATTGAACGAGGTTCTCCTGGACCTCGAGGAGAACGCGGTCCCTCTGGGCAACCAGGCGAAAGAGGCCTCACCGGACCTGCAGGAGTAGGTTTTCTGCTAACATCAGATAATAACTATGATATGCAATTCAGCAATATTAAGAATCTCAAAAATCCAGAAGAAGATAGTGATGCTGTAAACAAGCTATATATAGATGAGGCAATAGATAAATATTTAGACCTCTGCAAGTCCCATAGTAGTTTAGAAACAAAAATAGTTAAGAGTGAATTAGAGGAAGAGCTTGCGAATGTGCATAATATTATTAAAATAACTAGAGAAAAACTGGAAACATTGACCCAATCGCACATAAATAAGTCATTTGAAAAGTTAAAAGTTTATATTGATACAAAGTGCGAAGACATTGAAAAGAACTTACGAGGGTTAATAAATGTAGAATCTCTTATAGTCAAAGCTAACAATGATTAAAGAGGCCCTTGTGAGTGAGCTGCACAGAGCAGTTCGTCGAAATTTTCCCAGGCGTCGTGTCATTATGAAAGATTTGGATGATCTCTGGCAAGCAGATTTGGTTGAAATGGGTGCTTATGTTCGTGAAAATAATGGCTTCTACTATTTGCTAACAGTGATTGATACATTTTCAAAATATGCTTGGGTAGAACCTATTAAAAATAAAACTGGAAAACAGGTAACGGCTGCAATGGAAAAAATTCTAAAAAGCGGCCGGGTACCTAAACATTTGCAGACAGATGATGGTAAAGAGTTTTATAATAAAACATTCCAGACACTAATGCTAAAATATGGAATCAAACACTATTCGACTTTTAGTATAATGAAAGCCTCAATAGTTGAAAGATTTAATAGGACGTTGAAAGGCATGATGTGGAAAGAATTTAGTAAGCATGGTTCCTATCGTTGGATTGATTTTGTACACAATCTTGTTTATGAATATAATAATAAAAAGCATAGGACAATTAAAATGCGACCCTCTGATGTTAATCACATTAATAAAAATCTTCTACTACAAACAGTATATAATCACATAAAAATGGTGGGGAGAGCAAAATATAAGGTTGATGACTATGTTCGCATCAGCAAGCACAAACATATATTTGAAAAGGGGTACACGCCGAACTGGACGACTGAGATCTTTAAAATTAAAACCATACAAAATACGAATCCTGTGACATATCTTCTAGAGGATTATGAGGGACATCCAATCAAAGGAGGATTTTATGAAAAAGAACTACTAAAGACGAAATATCCACATGATTACCTTGTTGAAAAAGTATTGAAGAAGAAACAGAATAAATTTTTTGTAAAGTGGCTAGGGTTCTCTGCAAAACACAATTCATGGGTCGATAAAAATGAAATATTATAAATAAAAATAGCATTTTAAGTTATCAAACCATCTTTTATTGCTTTATACTAAAATGTCCCCAAGCAAGTGTGTCTGCTGAATTTTCTTTTAAAAACCGCTTATTATCATGAGAGCTTAATGCAATCTTACTTTGTCTTATGCTATATACATTGTGCTTATCTGATTGTATGTATTGCTGGGTTCTTATCTGTTCAACAGAGTTATTCAGACATGTTAAGTAATCATCAAAACTAATACTATTTTTTATTACATTTAATTTGACGCCTTTGGCTTTTTTTATCGAATCTTCATTATTTACTCTTATACTATACATTTTTGATCTTAATCCTATAAATTCGGTCATTACTTTCCCATTCAATTCATCTTTCATAACCCCAGGAACTTTTTTATTTACTAAAGGTATATTATATACATTATTCTGTGGATAATCGCTAGTATCAAAATAATTAACATCAGATCTTATGATTCTATAAATATCATCACACTTAAATTCATAAATTAGAGAGTCGGTATCAGTATATAACAGTTTACAATTTTTATCCATTTTTGGTAAAATATAATCATAATGAAATTTATAAACACATGTTTTAGAGATATCAAGTATACACATTCCTATATAAATGGGTTTATTAAAATAAACTTCAGTCTTATTTAATTCAACGGCAACCAAATTTTTATCGAAAATAGATCTGCTGTGGAAGTTCGGTTTAGCTATCATAACTCTAGCTCCATATCGACCTTCCCACTTAGTAAGCAATTTTACTATTGAATGTTTACGTACGTTTTCCATGGTTTTTCCAAACACTGCATTATTCATAAGCTTATATTTGTTTTTATCAAATTCATTTCTAGCTTTCTTACGCATTTCCGTATTTAAGTCAATATATTTCTTTAACCACGGAGACTGATTGAATTGAAGAACTCGATGTATTTTTTTCAAAATAAGTCCATGAGATATGCACTGCTTCAGATTTTTATAATGAATGACATACGTTTCTTTATTAAATAATGTAGTCATCAGTTTTTGCTCCTTAGATCCAGTAGGTGCTTCATGTGTTGGACAAAATGGTAAATCTGAATGCTTATCATGCAAATGTTGTGGGTACTCGAGATCGACTTCTAAGATGTAACCTAATGGAGATTCATCCGATACATGAGTAATTTCTATATTCGTATTCACCCATTTGAAATCATGTGTTGGAAGATACTGGGACATTGCCCAACCATATAAATTATTAACATCAAAGTACATGAGATATTTGGAATCCTCTTGATCGTTATAGTTTATCATATAACTATTATTCGCTTTACTATATCGATTTGAACACTGACTTATTCCACCCCGAATTCCTCGTTCTATGAACATAACCATATCGACATCGGTTAACAACTCCAGCTCTATTTTGGTGTATTTCAGCATAGCATCCCATGTTAATCCTGGTAGAGTAAAATAGTGTGCAGGATCCAAACCATATGTTTTTGCACATACCTTTCTAAAATTCTCAAAAACGTCGGCTAAAAGTAGAACATCGATCTTTAAATACAAATCTGAATATTCACCCAGAGTTTGTATGTGAAATGTGTTCCACACAGTTTGTGCATGTAGGTAATCATCATGAGAAATATCAGATTCATTTAATTGGTTATAAAACGCTTCCCGAGGTGGTAATGTTACCTCATCCAATTTTTCCAAGTCGCTAATGTAATCATAAGGAAATACACCTTTTCTCGTCACTAGCTCAAATTCTGAAGAATTCAAATAGTTCCACTCCTTTTCTGTTATAAGTAACTGTTCTTTAGGTAAATATGACGCCAGTTTATCTAAAGATGATGCCATAAATTTGAATGAATCAATAAAACGGAATTTAATTTCACTATATTTAACATTCTTTGTAAATGATATATATCGTTCTTTATTAATTGGCAAAAGATCCACTCTGCCTTCAAATGCAGTTGCAACTTCCTTTATTATAAAGTGAGCATCATAACCACTCAAATTGTGGAATACTACCGGAATTATACGACTATCTTGATAATTAAGGTTACATTCTTCATGAGCTGGACCTCTATATTTTCCAGTTAGATGACAATGATCTCGTACACGTTTTATTCCAATTGCAAAAGGTTGTTCACAAATATGACAATATTTGTCTTGTGTAAATTGCACTTTCTCATCTTCAGTTAACCTAATGAGTGGTTTAATCTCTGAAAATATGTCCTCTGCCTTTCTCAGAATTTGTTGTAGTTGGTCAACAAACCAATGCTGACAATCAGAACCTCTATAAGAACGAAAGACACTCAGGCTACTATTAAAAGAACAGTTGAAAAAATATCCCACACTGTAGGCCTCATGTTTTTGGTATCGTTTTGTTTTCCCCAATTCATCATCATTAGAAACAGGTTTCAACAAACATTCTAAATCAGCATATATTATAAAAGGTGCGCTTTCCTTAAAATTAAAATTTTTAAATTTCAACCATTTATTGTATTCTGTTGGCAAGAGAATTTTGCACTCATTCATTTTCGTGCAGTCATCAACATGTGCAGCTAGTTTTTCTTCTGAATAGAAGTAATGAAGGCACCTATCGCAAATATACTGTTTTCTATGTGTTTTAGAGAGTTGCCCGGAAACTAGGCGTGACAAGTCTTTAATCCAACAATAATGGTATTTAATTTCAAAGTTAGAATCCCCCTCCTCCTCCTCCTCCTCCTCCCCATTTTCATCATCTTCATAATAATTCTGAATTAATAATAAATTAACGTGTTTATCTTGCCGGTCTTTTGTAAGACGAACTGGAACTGTGTGAAGCTGTTTTTTTCCTTTTTCCAAAGTAAATATGTTTACAGATATAGTATTTAACTTTTCAAATCTAGTTATTTCATTTAATTCAGGAGGTAAACCAATTCCACTCAAATTCAAGATCTCGCTGTAATGTGGATAACTTGACACTCTATTTGAATGATGTTCAGCGGGGTAAAGTGCTGATACTATAGCCCATGCAAAGCATGCAGAATCCTTATTATTAATGTTAATGCACGCATGTTTACACTTTATTTCAGGTGGTAAGTCGATATAAGATGACCCTCGAAAGGGTTCGTACTTATTAATATTCACGGCTAAATTAATAATACTTGATAAAGCCCATCCACTATCACGCTCTTGAAATTCTTCTAGTTGAACTAGTATATTCTGTTGAATATTTTCAAAAAACCATTGCTTTAAATCTGTGCCACGATCTACTACCACATTCTTTGTATTAAAATATTTAAATTCAAGTGCATCATCATCCTTTCGAGTAATTTTAAACTCTCCACAGAACGTAGTATTAATTTTAAGTGTGTTATACTTCTTTAAAATGTTTTGAATTCGTCGTGAAAATAAATGTTGAGCATCTTCTAAAAATATTTTGGGGTCCTTATGAATTAAATTAACTACTACTCCTGTCCTGATTCGATCCATAAATGCTGATTCCACATCCTCCCAAACTACACGAGATTTTCTAGACTCTCCTTGAGAACTATTACCCCGACCACGATGCAACAGTGAATGTAGCTTTACTTTAAATCCCTTGAGTTCTATAATACACCTTTGAAGACACCTTTTAGTTCCCATATTGGAACTCATCCTTAACACTGAACACGATCGCTGAATATATAATCTGCATTTTTTAAGAACATCATTGATTTGGTTGTCCAGAGGACCATTTAAATTTCTCAAAGCCATTTTAATTTCATCAACCATATTCACTACGTTCTTTATAATTGAAGCCATTGTTCTTAAACAAATTAAAATAGTGTTTGAATGTAAAATTGCACCAATAACGGATTAAATACACAAATAACCTTCGGCTTTAGGTATTATCACAAACTTTGACAATTAGTGCATAAGCGTCCAGTTTTATACAAAAATATAACCACGCCCTCTAATACTGCAAACACCTATACAAAAAATGTTGAAATATAACCACCCCCTCTAATGCTGCAAACACCTTGCACCAATTTCTTGGTAAAAAAAAACAACAACCATATTATGAGTCAACTTTTTTGTTATTTTATTTGTTTTTTTTTTTTTTTTTATAAAATACATATTTAATATGTTTGGTTATAAAAATTCACTGGCTCAATGAATTCACTTAATTCAACAGGATGTGAAATCTTAAGATTAAACGATTTTCCAAATTCACCCTCATTAACTATACAGAAACTTGCTTCTTTGTTGATATCTTCGAGAACCTCATCAGATAAATTATTAAAACGCTGTGGTAGGTAAATGACATTCGCCTCCAATTCCAATAAAATTCTTTGGCCATATTGGGTTGAACATCTCCGTGCCTTTAATACCGTATATGCTTTATTAATCAGCATATCCTTTACTTTCAAAATTTCCTTGTAGGTGCTGCAAGCGTTGACCTTGTTTAAAACTCTATTTATTCTTTGTTGCTGGTCCATTATTTCTTCTAAATCAGATAAATTTAAAATAAAATAAACGTTGATGTATCTTCCTTGGAACCTTATCTTATAATGATAAAATTCAAATTATAACCTTTACCTTATATACCTTTATTCTCAGCTAAAAATAAATTATGCACGCTGTTTTCTGCTGATAAGCTTTAGCGCAAGAAAAAAGTCTCATTGAGCTAAAAATAACCAGAATATAAAAAAATTTTCTATTTTTAGAAACGTAATCGTTCGCATTTAGCTAAAAGCTCCACACCTTGCATAAAAGCAAAAAAAAAAAAAAATATATATATGCCGCTGTTTTCTGCTGATAAGTTTTAGCGTGAGAAAAAGTCTCCATTGCGCTAAAAAAAAAAATAACCTCTTTGAATTTAGCGTGAGAATTTTAAATTTTTTTTTTGTTTATTTCTGCTTTAGCATGAGAAAATTTAATTTTTGAAGCATCACAGTTTATGATTTCAGGATACATTCTAGAAAAATTGAATTTAGTGTGAGAATATTTTTAAATTTTTGGTTTATTTCCTGCTTGGGATGATAATGTTTATGTATAAAAGCAGTGGTTCTGTCCAGAATAATTTCAAAATGTATCCTGGAGTTATAAGAAGAACTTAAGAATATGGATATGGATATGGATAATATAGAACAGTAAGTACCTACATATACATATTATATAAATAGATTTACAAGACGTACGTTTTTAATTTTTCAGTGAATTTAAACAAACTCTCCTGGTTCTGACAGAAGAGTTATCGTGGATAATAAGAAAGGTTAATGATGGTGAAACCCTCCAACGCCAGGACACAGAGTGCATCCTCACAAACTTACGAAGAGTTCTGGATGCACTCTGTGCATCAGGACTTGGAGACGACGATGACTTTGAGGAGCTGCACAACCTCAGAGAGATGTTAACCTTTGGATATATTCATGTCAACAAAAATGATCGATTATTTTTAAATTACTGTAAGACAATTATAAAAAATATAATAAAAACAATAAATATATATTCCTAAATGGGTGAAAATTTAAAAAAATAACCAAGTTATTCTAATAAATTTATTGCCGAAATATATGATTTTACAATATTTGTACAAAATTCGAGAAACATCAAATCTTCACCATTTAAATCCGCGTAACCAAATGTTAAAACTTCTAATAAGTTTTGCATTTCTTCAAAGTCATCTTCTTCTCCAAGGTTCATTGAACATAAGGCATCCATAACGATCTCCATGTTGGTGACGATGCAGTCTGCCTCTCCACTATCCACAACTCCGCCATCTTTCAGTTTTTTTATGATACAGGAGAGCTTTTCCTGTGACACGTAAAGAGCCTGCTTGAAATCACTATAAGAAAAATAAATTGAAAATATTAAAGAATGCTAAATAGAAAACGCATTTAATACTTACTCGTAAAAATTTGCCATTTCTCCTTTCATTTTCACAGCTTAATTGTTACTTGAAATTATTTTAGAAGACCCCTGCTTTTATATTCAAAATACATACATCATGGACTTCGTGTGTTGTTCAATTCGAATTTTTACACATTTCCTGTTTTTCCCAGTTCAAACATCCACACACCTCCGATGTTATTCTTGCAAATTCTCGCGGTCCGTTGTTCCACCCACACATTTCCTGTTTTGTTTAAATTACACATCCGATGTTATTCTTGCAAATTCTCGCGGACCCGTTGTTCCACCCACACATTTCCTGTTTTGTTCAAATTACACATCCTGTGTTATTCTTGCAAATTCTCGCAACCCCGCTGTTCCACCCACACATTTCCTGTTTTGTTCAAATTAAATTCGCACACACATCCGGCGGCGACCCCGTTTGTCCACCCACACATTTCCTGTTTTTCCCAATTTAAACCCCCACACACATCCGGTGTTATTCCCAATTCAAGCTTTGAAAAACATCCGGTGTTGTTCTTGCACATTCTCGCGGCCCAGATGTTCCACCCACACATTTCCTGTCTTGTCAAAAATAAATTCCCGCAAACATCCGGCGGCCCCGTTTTGTACACCCACACATTTCCTGTTATTCCCAATTGAAACTTTGACAAACATCCGGTGTTGTTCTTGCAAATTCTCGCGGTCCCGTTGTTCTACCCACACATTTCCTGTTTTGCCCAAAATAAATTCACGCAAACATCCGGCGGCCCCGTTTGTACACCCACACATTTCCTGTTATTCCCAATTCAAACTTTGAAAAACATCCGGTGTTGTTCTTGCACATTATCGCGGCCCAGGTGTTCCACCCACACATTTCCTGTTTTGTTTAAATTAAATTCGTGCACACATCCGGCGGTCTCGATTGTACACCCACACATTTCCTGTTATTCCCAATTCAAACTTTGAAAAACATCCGGTGTTGTTCTTGCACATTATCGCGGCCCAGGTGTTCCACCCACACATTTCCTGTTTTGTTTAAATTAAATTCGTGCACACATCCGGCGGTCTCGATTGGCTGAATGCTTTATTACAACGATTCATGCATGGACATGTGTATGCGCAACCATGCCCTCATTGGTCGAATGCTTTCCACGAACCCATGCCACCCCCACCTCTTATGATCCTCACTTACTACACACACCCAACACAACCACCACCACCACCACCACCACCACCACATTGACCAAAACCCAACTTACGTCACCACCCACAACACCACCACCATCTTTAAACCCTCAAGGTCAAATTGTAGCCTACAAGACCACGCCCCAAACACCGACGCCATTTTCAAAGTCAAACAAAGGTCACATTGTACCCTACAAGATCACGTTCTACCGCCATCTTTAAACCCTCAAGGTCAAATTGTAGCCTACAAGACCACGCCCCAAATACCGACAACCACCACCACCACCACCACATTGACCAAACCCCACTTACGTCATCACACACAACACCACCGCCATCTTTAAACCCTCAAGGTCAAATTGTAGCCTACAAGACCACGCCCCAAACACCGCCCCCATTTTCAAGGTCAAACAAAGGTCACATTGTACCCTACAAGACCACGTACTACATCAAGTACACATGCACTTGGTCCAGAAACCGCATAGCTTACCTACTATAAGGTCTCATTTGAATCAATCTTAATTTTATTTTTTTCGAAATAAATACTTTTTTAGAAGGCTTATTAAGGAAAGGAAACTGCATATCTGGACTCCCTTCAAATTCCATCAATCGCAATTGTTCGATTATTTTATAGCATTGAAATACGTAATAAGAAGCAGCGAGCATACGACAAGACAAGCCTAATCAACATATAAATAATCTTTCGCGTATTAACTTTAGATAATACAAGTTACAGCAAACCTATATTTTAGTTCATAAAGTTTCAGGCATACGCACCTGTTGTAAGGAAAACCAATTTATTATAAAAAAGATCCGATATTTTCATACGTTCAGTACCGTATACGCTAAAAAATGGCATATATTTCAAAACAATATGGTTGTTACTGTATTTTTAGGTTACAGACGTCAAAACGCAAAGTAAATATCTTAAAATCCATGACAGGTAGGAAAAACGAATTACATATTTGAAAAGAGCATCTTTGTATTGAAAATTAGCTTAAAATTAAAACTAAAATTAAAATAATTTAAAAACTAATCAAGAAGAAGCAAAGATATCCTCATGTGGGTACCTGGAAATAAGGGCCATAAATGCAATGACACTGTTGACGGCCTAGCCAGAAGCGGAACTAGAACCATTTTGTGGCACTTCAAAGTGTTACCTGAGAGCTACCCTAAATATCTGGAGAATAATAAAGATCCATTTATTGGGAAAGGTTACATGGATTTCGTGAGACAAAAAAGTTTAACGACACCTCTGGCGGAAAATCAAAAGACCTCCCATTTCTTCTCAGTCCATTGCCCTTAAAGGTATCACCTAAATAAGATGGGTTTGGCTGAGACTTCATCCTCCCGCTTCTGTCAAGATGTTCATGAAACCTCTTAGCACCTGCTCTGCATCTGCGAAGCATTGACTACGCGGGGATTAACTCCACCGAGAACATGCTTTTCCTCCACCAAACTACGTGTGGAACCTAAGTCCTAGAATTGTTCTAGACATCATTAACAGTCTAAACCTAGAATAGGAGTAAATTGAACTGGGACTCACAATTGATTTTTCAGGTCGCAGTGAATGCGAGGTCAACGCCTGAACATTATTCCACAAATCTAAATCTAGCTTAAAATTAATGGCGTATACCGCAAACTAATTCTCAAGTAACGTAATACATATGTCTACCTTATACCTGAATGACTTCTAAAATACATTTTGTTTGCCCTGATTCTATCCTAAAAATACTTTGAATGAGATTACTGTATTTATATTGCCACACGCTTTAGAGCTCTGCGATCAACTATTGCCTACAGAAAGATCTTTTTGTGTCATGATCATGACAGTTGCTGCTTTTCTTAATACTTCAAAGATCTATGGTTACCACAAAGCTACAAATGACCCCATTGTATGAGAGTTCTTCCCTAAGGTTTTGGATCTTCTATTGTAGCAAGATGTTGTCAAGATCAACTACTATGCCTTTATGTACTCCGTTCTAAAGCAAATTATATCATTATATCATATCCGGCTCGACGAATTTTGCTTTGGCGCGGTCTAACCGAAACTTGATTGTGTGAAAGGATGACAGATACTGAGATATTTAGTGTCCAGACTGACTGGTTTTCGATCATCCTTTAACGTTGGATACTCATTTTGTTGACAGAATACTTAGGGCTGTTTGTTATAATTGCTTCTTTGTGTTGATAGATTTTATTGATTCTGGCAATCTATAGTCCATATATGTGAATCTGATGCTGCTACACAAAATTTTATATATTGCTACAAGCTATATCCTTACAGACGCTTTACCTGGCACACAGATGTTACTAGTTTCACGTCTCGATATAACCATAATAGTAGGAATATTTTTGGGCATAACTAGGCATTATTTGGTCAGCCTAGCCTACATTCTGCACGTATCACTAAGTTTCACTATACAGTAAAAAGAAATTCCCTAAAGTGAGTGGCAACAATTTGAGCCACTAAGCTTAGGTATTTTTTGATAACATTAGGGAAAGCCCCACCTTGGAAAAATTGGAATAGGTTTTGTCCCTAAAATGTAGATACTTCCAAATGTAGAACAATACCTAATTTATTGAGTGTTCTCTTCCTAATATGCGATAAAGCGTAACATTTCGGGAATTTTACGTACTATATAGAGTTTCTGGTGCCAAATACCTAAATTCATTATATGTTCCATTAATTTGGGGAAATTAAATTGATTTTCCCTTTAAATCAGAGAAAATTATACTTATTTTTAGGCAATTTTTGTACTATTTTTGATCGGGGTTTATTAATGTGAGAAACGATGTTTTTTTTTTGAATCTCGGATTGTAAGGAAAAAAACTACAATATTTGAGTTCTTTGTTGCTTTATCTGTGGTTGTGAGTCCTTTTCTAGGGTCTACAAATTACATAGTCATTTGGCATTACAAAGTTTTTAAATATGAAAATTTAAAAAGATGTTTACCTTATATATCTAAATAAAACTACTCGGCTATACAGATAACGAAAAAACACTACATTTATGCCATAAATATAAAGACAGGAATAAATAAAATAACATAAAACAACGACGTTATAAAACTACAATCACAAGAATTCCGGACTAGACACGATCAATCATCAGCTGCTTTTTATGCTTGTGTATCTTTCTTTGTTTGTTGGTTTTTTTTTTTGAAGGTGGAACATCTTCCATAAGATACTGGACTTTGTACTTGTCCTGCAACCAGT
This sequence comes from Dioctria linearis, assembly GCA_963930735.1. Classification (NCBI taxonomy): domain Eukaryota; kingdom Metazoa; phylum Arthropoda; class Insecta; order Diptera; family Asilidae; genus Dioctria; species Dioctria linearis. Next base: position 51,379,719 of record OZ005742.1, on the reverse strand, counting down.
AGTGTCAGATACTTACTGACCAAAAACCACCTTCCACCATTCTCCAGCCGTTTGTCCACGGGGACTGCCGTTATGTATTACTTCGGTGGACGGCTTGGCCTTAGAGCTCCTGCGTCATGTTGTGCCTCCGGGTCCTTTCTATCTCTCGCAACTTCTTGTTGATACGTCTGACTGTGGAACACACGGTGTTCCAATTCTCCTCCGTCTTCAGCATTTTGTCGACAATGCTTTCCGCACTGACCGTCGCGTGTTTTGCTCTCGTCAAATTATTTCGCTCCTCGCGGAACCGTTGGCACTTAAACACCACGTGTTCTACGTCTTCATCTTCCCTGCACGTCGGACAAAGCGGTGTACCTTACTGTCCAAAGCGGTACACATAACTTCTGTAGCCGCCGTGGCCAATCAGGAATTGCATCAGGTGGTACTTCAGCTCTCCGTGCCTTCTTGTCGTCCATTTATCGATGTTCGGGATCAACCTGTGAGTCCATCGTCCTTTCGGAGATGAGTCCCATCTTTTTTGCCAGACTTCTATCGACTCAGCCCGTACTCTTCGTCTGTCTTCCTGCGTGAAGAATCCACTCTGCTTACTGACGTATATGCGTTTTACCTCATCCACGACTATATCAATTGGCATTGTGCCCGCTATGACACACGCTGCGTCCCCTGACACTGTTCTAAATGCGCTGGTCACCCTCAGAGCGGTCCGTCCATGCACCGACTGCTTCGTTCTCCTGCACTCTTGACTTTTGCAGTTGCAGTGCGTCTGCCAAGATCTGCGTGCCATAAAGCTGCGATGATGTAACGACTCTCGCTAGGAGCATTCGTCTGCTACTTCTAGGTCCTCCGATGTTGGCCAGCATCCTAGCAAGAGCAGTGTAAATTTTAGATGCCTTTTCGCATGCATACTTCACGTGGGCCTTGAAGTTCAGCCTGCTATCAAGAATGACACCTAGGTTGCGTATTTCCTCCGTTGACTCGTCGTCAAAATCTCCCACTGTCACTGTCAGCTACTCCATTACTCTACGTCTACTGACTAGTACAACCTCCGTCTTGTGCTCTGCCAGAGACAGACCGACTGACTCCATCCATTTTCGCACAATTTCAACACTCTGGTTCGCAATCATCTCCATTTCTTCGAAGTACTTGGCCACCACCAATAGGCCGAGGTCATCGGCGAATCCCTGTGTCTTGTGTTGATTATTGTTGAAGGTGAGTGGTTTGAATGATAATTGATCATCGGTTCGAGCTACAAGGCTTGCAATACCATTCCGTTATGATTTTTTGGTCTCCTGTGCTAATGAGATACGTGTTCATAAAGGGTATTTTGTTGTTATTTTCTGTTTTCAAAGTAAATTTAAAATGTTGTTAAAATTATGTAATAATGGATTTATGTGTTGTTTTAGAATTGCGCAAATAATGTCATCTACATATTTCTTGATGAATGTGTGCTAAGAGCCTCATTGATTATGTAGTCAAGCACAAAATCTGCTAGAATTCATGATAGCGGGTTTCTCATGGCCAGTGCACATTTTTGTTTATATATTATATTAATATATGATAAATAGTTACAATCAACAATGCAAAGCTTTATGATTGCCATGAAAAGTTTCTTAACATTAGGAGTTAGATTTTCTATTAAATGCCATTTTTCATTAAAAGCTTGAAGAGCTAATTGTGTATCCACAAGAAAGATTTTTAAGCTATTAGAATCTTTTATGTTTATTGGATTGTCCAAAATAATCCAACAAAACTGTAGTTTTTTTCTTTACGATCGGAGAGTGCCAAAAAAAGGCAACATCGTTTCTTTCATATATTTTAAGTAAAAATCTGTGTTAAATTTAGGGAATTATCCTCCTTACATTGTAGACTGTAAGTCCCTAGTTAGTTTCACTTTCCACGAAATCAAATAAATAAATAATTAGGTATTTACGTATACTGAAAAATCTGAATTTTTTAATGCCAATGCAATCTTTGAGAACAAAGATTTACATTGATCATCTATATTATATCGCACCGGTCCACCCATAGGTATAACTTAGGCTATAGGCTTATAGATAATTAGACTAGTATAAGCTTCACTAACCTAATCTAGTGCAATCTAGCAGAATTAACTTTTTTTTTCTTTACTTTACTCTTAAACACATTTTGCCAAACACGAAAATCGCTAGCCGCAAATTCTATGTACCTCGTTATGACTAACCACCACCACCCATTTTCAATTTTGAAATAATTACAAACAAAAAATTCGTGTTTGACGTATAATGTGTAGATGATAAACTCTCTTAGGAATTCTCATAGAACTGGAAACAGTGTCAACATCAGTCGGCATTAGCTAAGCCATCCAGCAAAGGGACTTAAGCCCAACAGAAATCCACAAATTATTATTATTCAAAGTAAAATTGTAAACACTAAACAGCACCAAATTAATTAAAGGCCATGCAAATAATTTCGGTAAACAGCAAATGAAAGCAATCACGAGGTGGCAGCATCTACTGCAGGATCTATCTGCACTACAAACGAACAAAATTACACACCTTAGCCGGAGGTGTAAATGAAATTAAATTTAAATGAATTTCGGGAGAAACTTTCATGTGCATACACATCGTTACGGTGCTGCCCTAGTTAAACTTACTGCACTAATTTACCGCACACCTTGCAACCTCTAACCAATTTGGAAAACCTTATTAGCTACTATCCTTGAGTCCATGTGTAGGTAATAATTGTGAAGCCAACCTTATAGTTATAAACCTGCCTTTATGTAATTACATGTGTATGCGTGTTTCTATATAGTAATTACAAATTTTGAATTAATTGTTTAGGCCCGTTCGATTTCCCCAGCTTGAAACGTCGAGATTATCCGTTTTGCATCCGATTAACATAAATATTAGTAGTTATTCGAAATTAACAGAGGATTCAGGAAATAGAATCCCTTCGATAAGGATTTATGGGCAATGACATTGTTTCCAATCATCGGAGAATCAAGTTGCAGGCTATAGAATGTGATTTGCATAAGAATTGAGACAAAATGAGAAGATTGAAAATCCCGTTTGCAGCATTTCATATTCTTCTGCAATATAAGGTGCTTGTGGGAAATTGAAGCATGATGGAAGCATTCTTTCAAATATTTGAATACATGAATTTTTAGGTTAATCTAATTTCCTCGCCGATTGTAAACGTATGTCTACAGCGGAAAGTGTTTCACTTCAGAAGATATATTACACGCGTCTTGAGGAGCATCGTTGGAGATTTTTATAGATTATTTGAAATGGGCTTCCCTTTCTACGCTAGAAAACTACAATGATGAAACAAAAGGGAACCAAATGCCAAAATGTGTATATTCTGCGGGCGCTTATCCTGTAGGTCTACCCATTTTTCTTGATTTAAATTTACCATACTAAAAGAGATTTTAGGTTGGTACATATATCAAGTACTAACTCTTAAATAATAAGCTAACGTCTTAACTAACACAGTTTGTGAAGATTCTAAAGGGATATAACTATAAGCATAGCAAAGAGTAGCTACATCGAGTGACTACGTAATCCAACACTGGGGAAAATATTGTTGCACAGCCAGTGCATGCAAAATTTTCTGACAACATCTGGATGGAATAAGTCACAACTACTGCAGGCATTCTCTATACACAAAAGAACCAATGTTTTTACGTATTCTGTTAAGATCCATGCCATATGACTTTAAGTCTTACAATTTATAAGTACGTGCTCTTTACACTTTTGCGAGAAAAAGAGACTATTGCCAAGCAATGAGTCTAGTAAGTAACCTTTTTATGTGGTGGTCAGGATACGGGCAAGAGGGTAATCATTGAACTGATACATGCTTAACTTAACCAAGTGCATTCGGATATATCTTCTCAGGGTAACCATCTCATTTAATGTACAACTATGTTAAATGTACCTACAAGGTTGTTTTCCTCCTAGAAAGCGTTGAACGGAAGGTTAGCGACATTATCTCATGAAAATACCATTGCTAAAAACAGTCAGTTGAAACAGTAGTGACCTTTCGAACAAGGACAAAATTTTGATATTGGAACATAAGAACGGAATGAGGAATTATATGAGGTCTTCAGAGAAATTATAAGTTTAACAATAACAATGTTTTTATTGACCGTACAAAAATCATATTACAATCTTAAGATATACAAAGTCTGCTGGCCTCAATAGGAAAATTACTAAAAATAATAATAGGACTGAAATAATATTTTACTGACAAAAAAAAAATACGAAAGAGGAAATATACTTTATGTGAGCTATAAAGTATTTAGAACAAAGACATAAAATTCATTGTAAGAAAAATAATTAGATAAAATTATATTCAAAGATACGACAACAAGCCGATTTAAACAAGGGTTAAAGGTTGAATAAGTCTTACAAAAGTTCTTATGCTTCTCGTGCACTGAACATCGTACCCCGATAGATTCCATTTAAGCTATTCAAATACGTACGCGGGCTGTTGGTTGTACATATATTAATCCAAGCAAGCATGTTGAGAAGATATATGACTGAAGCGAGGCAATTTAAATACAAAGCGGAGTACATCGTTATATGCCACGAAGAGCCTCCTTCGATAGACTGAGTCAAGACCTAATAACGCCATACGACCATACGTGAAGTGAGCGACCAATAACGACTTAACTAGCTTCATTCGCATATGAAGAGAGAGAAAATTAGAGCTTAAGCATAACTGCTGCAGGCATCCATATATTTTGTCTACTGTAACTCCTATATAATTACAGAAGTTGAGCCTTGTGTTAAGTCCAAAGCCAAAGCTGAATCAACATATGATAGCACGGCGTTGTTGATTAATATTGGTGGAATAATATTAGAAGCAATTCCATTTCTATGTCATTGATTCGGCATACGTAGGCCTCCATCAAACCAATTGCTCTACGTAGATACATTTGCAAAATCTGATATTACGTCAATAATGTCATTCAAGTAGAGGCAGAATAGCAAAGGGCCAAGAATGTGTCCTTGAGGAACTTCAGATAATAGAGGCATTTCACCCGAGCACACCTCATTCATCCTAACAAACTGACTGCGTCCACTTAAAAAACTCTTGACGAATTTTACTGCAGACGAAAGAAATAAAAATTCTTTTGAAAGTTTTGTCAGCAGCTTGCAATGATTAATAGAATCGAATGCCTTGCTGAAATGATTATGTGCAATCAGTTTATTAAACCATGGAGCTAATCCGTCTGGTCATACTGTATCAAGTTTAATTGTATTCATAGCCAGGAGGTCTTTATTTTCATCAATGCTACGAAAGGCAGAGCCCTCCACTGGAAAGTCTTCAACACAAGCATAAGCATGCATTGACTGAGATGCAACCGTAGAACCTGTGGAAAAGAACTCATTAAGTTCATCTGAATCGTGACGAATATTCTGGCACAGCTTCTTTGGAGGTAGATCAATATCCGTCTATAGAGTAGGAGCGGTACACATCATCCCAAGATGCTTCATTACAATACGTTGTAAGCTGCTCATAACTTAGGTTCTTATAATCACGGTAAGTGAAACAAATATTATCAGCAAAAGGTCTGAGCCTAATATCATAATATATAGATATAAGAAATCATGATCGAATTCCATTGGCGGGCTAATTTGGTTGAGATGGATTAAGTGCACTGAAATACGTTGGTAGATGATTAACCAACTCGAAAATTCAATGCTTTAAATAACGCAGATTGTCAACTGAGGGTCCAGAACCAAGATCATTAACATTTAGATCGGCACAGATGTCGTAACGTGTTGAGATTTGGAGCGATACTGACTCTTTAAAATGCATGGCTGTTGTTAAAACAGTTTAGTGGACAATAAACACTAATTACAACACATTTATCAAAACCTGAGCCAACTTCAACACTGATGAATTCAAATTTTCCACCTGGTACAGAGGATTTAATTACAGTTGCCTTGAGTGGGTCATGGACATAAATAGCAACACTCCCTCCGATAAGATTAACACGATCGTTCCGAAAATTATTGTAATTAGACAGAAAATTGATTGAGATATTACATTTTCATTTAACCAAGTTTCACATACCAGTACGGCATGAATACCGGAATCCTCAAAAAGCTTCTATAGTAGACCAACTTTATTCCTAAGACTTCTAGCGTTAAGATGACAAACGTTAAAGCCGTTCAAGTGTGAGGCTAAAACATTAAAGAGCACTCTTATTTTCCCAATGGGGAGATATTACTACCCATATACATAATCAATAAGGCACGAGCACCAGTAGAACCCCAGCAGATGCAGCAGACTCAAACCGAATACGCTGCCATACATTTTGAATATTGCCCAAACTTTAATCATAAATTGACCATACTTTAAGATGAAATTTCAATAGAATTCAAAATTAGATTTATACTTAAGCAAGGAATGAACAAATATATACATAATTACAGCAATTAAAGGCAGAATCATAATAGAAAGGATAGAAAAACAAAAATATGAACAAAACAGAGCAATTAAGCCGCTTACTCAACTGTCAAGCCTCTAATTCAGTTTCTAGTTGCTCAATCTTACTGTTTAGCCTTATCACTTCAGCCTGAAGTGTAGAACCTGTGTTTCAATTTTTTGTATAACACGCTGCTCAAGCACGACCAATTTCTTAGAGATGACTTCGCCAAGGCATCTGAAATCTCTTTTCGAGTAACTCAAAGCAATCAGTGGAACAAATGGAATTTGATCGTCGACCGACATGAGAACTACAACTATGTTTATCACCACACTAAGAAGCCTGATGACACCAATGACCAATGACCAGCCTTTAAAATTTAATCGAAAACTACTGCTTTAGTCCAAACTCTAACGACAACGGCCATCTCCTCTTAGAATTTTAATATATGCTAGATTTCATCGGATTATAGAACTTGAACCCAGATAGACCAGGTAATTGCAATTGACTAATTATTTTAAAATATACGTCCCACTAAGAATTCTAAGACTAAGAAACATGGAGCCCAAAATTCCAACAGAAAAAGTTAAATCGACAATACTTAAGGCAGGACTTTGTATCAAATTACTAAACATCTATCAGAAAAGTAATGCATGAAAAGATATGCAATTAAAAGCCATAGTAAGCAGTAATATAGTACATATGTTGCTTATCATCATTTACGCATAGCTCAGCAAGTTGAAGAAACATTTCTACGATGTTCTAAACAGTACTTATCTACAACGTTGAGAAAACAGCAATAATGTAATCAAGCGACCAATATGAACTATTATGAGATTTTAATATGACATCGCTTACAATAATTATGTTGATAAAATGTCTTTTATGCCCTACTGATACAAGAATCTTAACCCAATGTCAAAAAATCTCGCAACACAAAAATACCTCTTTTGAAATTTAATCCAGCCAAAACTAAAAAAATGCTAATAAACTCACAGAACACTATCGCCACTACATATTCTGTTACCTTCATACCATAATGGCTGGGTTTGGTGGTACAGAAGATGCCATCAATTGCCATATCAACAAATAGAGTAGTCGCTTTTCTCAGGGATCCCATTAATGGAATACCAGCAATACCGTGGAGGACATTTCAACTACAATTAGATAAGATTACTAATTCATGATCAAAAAGAAAAAAAACTAAATTATATTGGCAAATTGTTGTGCTATCTCTGGGGAAGGCCTGGATTGTACCGCACAAGGAGCACGTCGTCGTACCGGGAGATCGGGAACCATTTGATGGAGAATTATTTTAACTTACGCCGGATAAACTTCAAAATTTCGGAATGAGCCAAGTCTGTCGCAAAAAAAATGGATCTGATGATGAGCTATCGTTTTCACACTTTGTTCCTCATTAAAGAAGCAGTAGGTAAGCAGTTAAACAATTACTCCAATCAATCTTTTAGTTTAAGCCGCTGAATAGTAATAGACGAAGTACAAGTCTCTTTACAGCTAATGTAAGGTCATCTGCAGGAAAACCGAAACAAAAAACTCGTCAATGGTATTTCGTGCTTTTTTGAATATATGAATCCCGATTTTAGGATCCTACATAGCTATCTTCATCTACAATGAGCAAAATAAAGTTTATCTATACATCAAATACCGATCACAGACATTCACCCTGGGATAATTAAATCACGTTCCCTTATTATTATTTAATTGCGGCCAAAGTTCAAATGAAAACAGTATCTGACTCATAATCTTAAGCAAGTTAATGCAAAAGAGATCTAAAAAGCTTTCATTTGCGAATCATTTGCGTTGATTAAAAATGCAATTACTGCTCTTTGAATGCATCTGAAACAAATTTATTATGTAGAAAAGAGTTTTTGCTATTGGATTAGCAATAACACTTAAACTGGCATTTTTCTTTTGAGTTAAGTAAAAGGAAATTTTTAATCAAATTTGAGCAAACAGCGCTTTACTGTATCCAATATCTTCTGAGAACCATCTTATTACGTGTATGGCAGACAAAATCAGAGTGATAAATTCACAACTTATAAATCAGCAAATTTACGAGAAGGTATACAAGGAAACCCCATAAAAACGAACAAATTCCCGACACGTAGATTTTACCCTTTGATGAAGCATGATACGAGAGCTCTCACCCTAATAAATCCCTGAGATAACTTTCATCAAGCCTGTGTATTGTGATTTATACATTAAGCAGATGTTTTAGTGTGATGAATTTTGTGGTTTTACGAAGACGACATGAATCCAGGCATTAGGAAATATTTAAATTATTCAACAGTTAAGTTAGTAGATGGCTATTGAAATCTATAGATTACATGATATTTGCAACGATGTTGCTATCTCATGATGATGATTTACACATGCATACATAATATGTATTACTTATTACAACATAAAATATAATATATGTCAGCTGATCTGAATGTAAGGATTTTGAATTGAATAAGTATTGAAAATATTGACCCTTCTGTCGAATTTCGATGAAATTAAATTATTTGAATTATTGACTTAAGTAATGACTTTTATTCAATATTAAAGAGCTCAGGATAAATATGCATACCAGTCATCTATTGAATTAGTAATATGTAAATATTCACAGATATTAGTATGGTAATTGTATATTTTGATTATGGTTTTGGTGCAATTTTCTGATTAAAAATTAAATAAAATAATTTGAAGTTTATTTGTCAGTCCAATGTTGTTACTGACTGTGAGCAATCAATTTATGTATGACGTTAAATTAAAAGAACACTTTGGAAAACTTTAAACAAAATAGGACATTTTATTGAAGAAATTCTTCCCAAGCCATGAAACAGAAATCAATATATATGTGTGCATGCTAGTGCAATTCTCTAAAATGTTTCACATTGAATCTTATGAAAAAATGAGTAGACATTGATTTTATATATGCCATAAATCCTAAAGTACTATCCACACAGGAAAATAGTCTTCCAGCAATATTAAGCTTGGCTCCTTACCTTCCCAAAGGCTTACTTAGTTAACAAAATAGTAAAATAGTTTTCATTAAAAAGTATCGTTGCCATTTTACGCTCAATAACTCTTACCTGAGTAATAGTTGCAATAGTGTGTGTGCGGCCGTAGTCCGAATCAGTAGGCAAATTGTTTCGAATTCATCGGACCATGGCAAATTCACATATGTAATTATTACTCAGTTGAAAGTTTTTTTTCTTTTGGGAGTCGTAGCCATTTAATTAAGAAAAAAATGTTTAAATAATTTTGTTAGGAAAGATATAAAAAATTGACTAGATTTTGGAAGATAAGGAAGTAAAGGTAAGATTATCACAAAACCATTTTTCTGTATGAATAGCAGTTTAGGACGCAGGAGCTATTCAAATCAAACTTTCGTCAGTCTTAAATAATAATAATAATAAATATTTTAGAATGTTAGGACTAAGTTGGGGCTATCATGTGATAGTGAGCGAGTCTGTTTCATGGCTTGAGATGTATTTATCGATGGTTTTGAGGTTACGCGATTAATATATATGCAGAATAATACATACAATCATGGTACATATGAACAAAAACGAAACAACGTGTGTAACAATGTGTATGTATGTCAACTGCTAGCGACGTCATATGGTGATAGATTTGTTCATTTAAATTTAAATTGTACTTACCAAAGGGCAAAAAGGATTTCCCAATTGGAAATTTCTTTGCTTTGACATTAGATTTTAATTACTTTTCCCGAAGTCATTTACACTAAAAAAGCAATGTGGTTACTAACTGCACGCCGCGATCCAATTATCTCAGCATGCGTAAGCGACCATAACTTCACTTCAAATTCTAAGTTGCAGTACGCATTTTATACAAGCCACTTACTTCTCCCATTATCTAGAATAGGTGCGCCTATGCCAGCTAGACTCGGACACCTTCTCTCTGCCAACTTATGGGCTAGCACAACTAACTTTCTCCATGTTGTGGTGCAAATCAAGCATTACAGGGCTCCTCTATCTCGCGTGGTAGAAAGTTAGCAATGTTGCCTACCCAATTAGTATGGCTTCGTAATTCATGGCCTTACATTATAAGGCCATGCCTTCTTACTCTTCTTCATTCATAATCCTTGTAATAGACTGGTAACTCGGTTCGGGCTTAATCTTATTGGGCCATGTCACACGAGTATTCCTGATGCGGTATGCAAAGAAGTTTTCTGGGGAAGAAGTGAGAAGACGCAAAGAGATATCTCTTCTTCTCACCTCTTCCCTAGAAAACCGGAATGCATACTGCATCAAGAACACTCGTGTGGGATGGTCATTCAGCTTTGTTATGTAAAACATGTCATGTAAAATTATGTAAAATAGTGTGAAGTTATGGCACAGATTTCAATCTTATACAATAAATAGTTTCTAAAATTTTGTGAAAAAACCGAACAGTAGATGGACACATTAACAGATAGGTCTGTATTGAAGCCCTCTTCAAAATGGTATGTCAAATCTCAGAATTTGTCAAGAAACAACTGAATTTCTTCATATTTCCCAAAACAGACAAAAAAAAGTAGAAAATTGAAATAATCTACCTATTACATAACTATTTTCTCTCTTGCATATAAAAACATTTCTTATCTCTATCAAGATGGAATGACGCGACGTATACCTCTACTTGTATACCCACTTACTTAATGCAGATTTGTAATGTTTCCATATTTTTATAATTTGCAGTCCTCTGCTCTGTTGCAAAGAATTTTCTTTCTGAATTCCATTATCCTAGCCAATGTGAATTATCATATCACTCAGCGAATGAAAGTCTCATGTTCTAGGAAGAATATGCAACTGTAAGCTCACTTCCTGGGATCCCTTCCTGACTTAAAAAAAAAACTCATTTTGTTAACTGAAATTTATTAGTAATCTCCTTTATAGCTTTAAGTGAATTCATTAAATAAATTATTTCTCCCCAAAATAGTAGTGCAGGATATCGCTCGGCTTCTCAATTTAGTTCAACCTGAAAAATAAATTAAAAACTTTAGAATAATTGAAAAAGTTCTACTTTTCCAACAGATGCTTACCTGTGAAGGACTAACTTCCCGAAATGCAAAATCTTCTACCTGCCGCAAAGGCAGAATTATGTGGGGTCAATAAGTTTTAAGAGTGCCAAAAAGTTCATTAAGCCGTTGTTCATATTTTACCCCTGTTAACTTTCATTGGTTAAATTATCCTTGGAGAAAATTTTTAATTTATAACACTTTGAAGAAAAAGGATTTTTTTTTTCACAGTAGTAGGTAGAATACTGTACTGCGAAAAACACCTGTCGAGAAGCAGTGGTACCTGGCCTAAGCTCTGTTTTGCATACAAATTAGTTTGTAACGTAAGGCTCTATGTATATATGTGGAGTATTTCGTTCTGAACAGCGTATTGTATTTCAACATGCTATTGATTATGGTGTCTCATAACTCAAATATTAGCACTTTAAACAATAAAATTTAAAGAAGCAGAATTTTGTATGAGTTTACTACTAAAAAGTTGGACGTTGAATATAAAATAAAAGCTGGATTTTTTTAAGTCGGAGGTTTGTTGGTTGGAATAGATTTCTCTAGAAATATGTCAAAATGGCGAAATTTTAACTTTCATTGGACAACTTGACTAACCTCCCCCATCAGCATTAAACAAATAATTTCTAGGATGTCCTATGCGTATAAATGATTGCGAAACATTTTCGTATAAAGCGACGAAAAGGTGAATAGAGCGCTTATTTCAGACAACCAGATTCAGCTGCAATTTATTAATCAGAATATCTAGATATTAAGAGACCCCTGACAGACATAAAAGGGGGCATTGATGTGATAAACCATACTTTGACATTTCAATTAAGTTGATACATTTTTAAGCGTAAATAATTATATTAGCTTTACTGCAGGTTAAACATCGACAATTAATTATTAATTCTAGATTTCGAACGAAAAAGGAAAAAAATGTGATTTCTCCATACTTCGATAATAATCGCTGGTTCCGCGCAGTTTAATATATTCCTTTTTTTCATTATTTTTCCCGGAAAGTGAACATTTTGCAGTTTTTGACTCCATGTTGATAAAAAATGTTTGATTTTTCTTCTACCCTTTCGCTTTTTGAGAAAGCACAGACATATTTTTGCTTAATTTGCTTTTTGAGGATATTAATATGTAGATCTAGTCTACGTAAAGGAAACTGGAATAGCTTCACACATAAATTCCCGTTATTTTGCTTACTATCACCGATATAATTCTTCGAAAAAATGCAGTTTGCAAAACAAGAATGTTGGATAATGTTTTTTTGTTATTTATTGATAAAAGAAGGCGTTTTGCTGATTTTTCAGTTCTGTGGTGTATTTCGAAGTTGAATAGCCTGAGTGATTAAAAATCATTAAATATTAGGTGATTGCATTTCTGGAGCATCTTTTGAAGTTTTGGTGAGTTATTTGATTTCAGTACAGTATTATTTACAAGTCAAATATATTATTTCTCAAGATATACAAAATGGGACGTGGAAAGCAACTCAGCAAAGTAGAATTATCTGCTATTAAGGCATACAAGGACTGTGGATTGTCTAATCGTGCCATTGCTTTAAAATTGAAACGGTTGCCCAAAGTAATAAATAACTTCTTCAAATTACGAGAGAATTATGGCACATAGCAGAAAATCGGACGAAAAAGCAAAATATATGGTAGGACCGTTCGCGCTATATTTCACCGTTCAGTACAAAAGCATATGACAGCTTCGCAGATTCGTGCTGATCTGGAATTACCAGTGACTACGCGACGTGTCAGGCAAATCTTGAAGGATCATCCACAAACAGAATGGCGAAAGAAGACACCAAAACCTAAACTAACTACAAGACACATTGAACACCGGGTAAATTTTGCGAATAAAGTACATGTCCTGCAGTGGCGGATCCAGCTAGGGGCGCGGGGGGCGCGCGCCCCTCGCTGAAGACCACAAAAAAATTGCATCTTCTGAATTCTTCTAATGCACTTTTTGCAAAAGACATACAACTTTCTGGAAACGTTCAATTTGAAGTAGAGCTCATTCTGGAAAAAGCGATGGGAGATTTGTCTTAATTGAAAATACAACGGTAAACAAATCAATGTATATTGATGTAGTCAGTTATTACATTTAAAGCAAGACTTTTATTTTGGAAAAACAGTTTTATTATTCCGTAAAATGCAATAGTAGAATATTTAGCTAAAGCTTTAAACAAAAAAAATTAAATGCTAATTGGGTAATTCTAAATCAGAACCTTAGAGAAGTCTTGGCAAGTGTGAATACATTCCGTATACTTACAGCAGATCTCAACAACAGTAAAATCGCTCTTGGTTTAACGAAAAGTTCAACCAAGTAATGTAAGAAAAGCGAAAGAGTCGGCTTTTTGCGCATATCAATTGCATTCATTTCTAGAATTGAAACAAGTCGACAAGACTGCACAGAAGACCATTATCCGGTTGGCAAGCCGCAAAGATAGCAAAGGCTTCTGTTCCTCGGTCAAGACCATCAAGAACAACTTCAGCAATTCCTCTATACCTTCACTACTTAATATCGGTGAAGTGGTTCTTGATTCCCTTGATCAAGCTGGTATCTTCACTGGTAGATTCGCTTCAAATTCTCTATAAAACAGCCAATATACATCCGTAAGAGGGATGTGTTCAAGGTCCTTAAGGGAATCAACGTCTCCAAAGCCGTAGGTCCTGATGATTTCTCATCCCTGTTAATTGAAAACTGCGCCTCATCTTTGGCTAAACCTTTGCGCAAACTATTCTACTTGTCTTATTCGACAGGAAAATTTTCAAACGGTTGGAAAATAGCTCACGTGCAGCCTATTCCCAATAAACTCATCAATGATCGGTATTATGGCTTCCTTCATCTTGAGAGTTGCTGACTTTTCTTACAAAACATTTGAACGTACACAATTTTGGTGTTTTGTTGTCACAAAATCGTTGCTCTAGATAGATAGTTAGATAGATTCTGGCATCCAGCCGTTTTAGTTAAACTTAAAGAACATGGTCTCTCTCCTCATCTTCTATTATAGATTGAAAGTGTTTTACCTGATCGCACAATACCGGTTGTACTAGATGGGGTTTCACAAGAACCTCACCCCATAAATACCGAGACGTCACAGGGCTCTGTTATCTCTCTTCTTAATTTTCATTAATGATCTATTTTCCCGTACTTTTAATTCAATCCATAGTTTTGCCTATGACAGCCTTGATTTCACTTATTCTTTTACATTCTTAGGGATTCCAGACAGAATGCCATATCTGTCAAACGAGATGGCTTCATTAGATTATTCAATAACGACCTTGATAATATCAAATTTTGCCGTTGACAGTACTCTTGATACTCTTATGGACTCCAGAGGGAATGTCACATCTGTCAAACAAGATTGCGTGATTATATCAATGAATCAAACGACCTTGATCATGTTGTCGCTTAGAGTAAAGCGATTCCCGTCGAATTCACGGCATCTAAGTACCAAAGTTATCTCATCTCTTTGAAGCAAAATCATAGCTTTTCACGCCCATTTCTTTTGAAGGATCGCTGATTTACAATACACCATCTTTTACATTCTTGGTTTTAATATTTCCTGTAAGCTAAGGTGGACAGATCATATCTTTTGTTTTGCCAAAGAAGCAGCGAAATGTCTAGGATTTCTGAAAAGGTGTAGAAAGATTTCAACCCATCGAATCTCGCGCTCCCCTACAAGTCCTACATCAGACCTAGAATATAATACAACTTCTATATCTTGGCTCGTGGCTGGTCGCACTGTCTTACCTTCATTGTCCAAAAGAGAGCCTTCCAGCTCACTGGCGATGTGGCAATAATTTGTAATATCGACTCACTCGAAGAACGTCGCAATGTTGCACGCAAAACTCGTGCAGCAAACCGCCCGTCAAATTACTTTCGGCTATGCAGTAAAATTTCGCGATGGTTTTTATCCCGAACTGTGTGAATGTCGAACAGTCTACCATTTTCTGTATTTCCTCCAACATACAATCTGCGAAAGTTTAAGGGTGACATTCAGCACATCTGGCGCTCTCCTCACGTTCCATAATTCGTTTCCCTATAACCTTTCTGCCATGCTGTGCTTTGCATCATAAGGTATCTCCTTAATAATATATAAAAAAAAATTAAACTTTCTTGACTTTAGTAGAGGTAAAGTACGTATCCTTTTAGTTCCTGTTTTTTGCAACAATAATAGATGATTTGGAAATTTTAACTTCCATTATTTACAAACCAAAACAAAATAAATAATTTTAGGTCTCGTTTGACTTTCGCGAGTGGAAAAAGTTGAACAACTTTCTTCGCTCCGAGTGGTAGCCATTCACTTATCTGATCGACACGTATATTAATGATAAATTTTACGTACATATTTGACATTTGCGAGTGGTGGCCGAACTTTTGAAATGTTTCCAGCTTATACTGTTTTTAACCAAAATTGCGCCCCTCCCTCACAAGAATCCTGGATCCGCCCCTGTGTCCTGGACACATGAGTGGAAGAATGTACTTTTCTCAAAAAACAAAGTTCAACCTGGATGGTCCAGATTATTGGCAATGCTATTGGCATGACCTAAGAAAGGAACCAAAGATGTGTCTTAGCCGCAACTTTGGTGGTGACTCTGTTATGGTTTGGGGGAATTTTCAAGTCAGGGTAAGCTTCCTCTAGCTTGAATTTCGACAAAAATGAAATCCGAAGACTACGTGGAAGTGCTCGAATACAGTTTAATTAATTCAGGATGATAATGCTGCAATACACAGCTCTACACTGACAAAGGCTTGGCTTGCTGAAAGAAAAATTTACGTTTTAGATTGGCCAGCATGTAGACTTAAACCCCATAAAAAACCTATGGGGAATAATTTCTCGTAAAGTATACGGAAACGGAAAGCAATTCCACTCAGTTCAAGAGTGAAAAAATACCCATTGAAATTCTCCGAAAATTAATCGATTCGATGTGTAACAGGATATTTGAGGTTATCAAACAGCAAGGAAGACATACCCTATATTAAGCTGTTAAAAAAGGATTCACAAATAATATAATTTTTTATGAGGCTAAATTAATTTCCTCCTTATGTTATAGATATTTTGAATTTGTTTATGTTAGTTCTTATTAAAATTGAGAAAAAGTTTATTTTTGTTATTTTTTATACTATATTAGCGATAGATAAAATATATATACATATTAATACACTGAAGTCGTTCTTTTAATTTTCATTAAAAAAACTCAATGAGGCTATTCTAATTTCCTCTACTGTATACTTACTAGTCTTCTGGATATATTAGGAGTATTTGATGACACACATGGTGTATAAACGGGGTATCTATTCCGAATATCTAGATATCAATACCCCATGTCTGTTATAAGCAGTAGATAAAATCAAAATCAACCAATATTATAAAAATTCTGGTAAATATGCAGCTCTCGCAAGGCAAGCTAGTGAAATAGGATTCGTTGCAGCTGTGTCACGCCAGTAATGATACTTTGGCATATTATACATATGATTGAAAATCAACATAAATTCGTAAGTAACACGAAGGTGACCAATGAGGATGGAGGGGCACCTAGCTTTTCTATAATATTATAGTGTACTAAAATCAAAACGTACCTAATTCAGTGATTACAATGCAAATACTGTTAGTGAACAAGGAGCGGAAGCTCAATGGCCAGCATCTATCTGAAATGCAGGAAACTACTTTCAAACATTTGGTACCAATCTGCAACTGATTTCCGGTTAAATGGCAAGTTTGGATGCGACGAAAGCTCCAGTCAAGGCATACGTATACATACATAAATAAAAAAAAATCTTCATAATGACTATTTATTCATACTTTTTTTAATGCCATTAAACTACGCAAAGCTGATATCAACAATATATACCGATCGCAAAACCCGAGAGGTCCCTCCACAATATATTCTCATACAATCCAATTGTTATGCAGTCCCCACATTAAATCAACTCTTTTATTACCAAAACCATTTTATTATTATATATTTCGAAGCTAGCAACATTTTCCTAATAACTCCGAGCACTTCTACTCTGTTAATACCAAGCCCTATTAAGCCTATTAAATATTAACAATACCTCCTATATAGCCATTAATATAGCATCTTAAATTTTCTATTTGCAATGTAAATATCCATGCGTATAGTTACAGTCAGCTTCAATTTTTCTGTTCAGCGCATTCGTACATTAAGGGGCCCAAAATATGACAAAATGTCTGAATGCTTCAGAATTTGTAATATAATGTTAAATTCTATGCAAAATTTGAGTTAAATTGAATAATGTTCAGAGGTCGCTCAAATTGAAAATTATGATTTTTTAGCTGGTTTAGGCTTTCAGGAAAACTCTTTCAAAATTTTCTTTTCGCCTTTAATTTGACAATATATTTTCTTGATTCTTTTTTACAATTTAAGGAAACTTAGTTATAAACTTATTGCAGTGAAAGGCGTTGTAGTAAATTAAATTTTTTTTTTTTATAAATTTTTTAAAACGAAATTACGGACCCGGAACTTTTATTTATTGACTTCGCGAAAAAATTCTGTAAAAAAAAGTGGCACGTGGGTATACTGTTTTTACTATAATGTAAACTACAATCGATTACTTTCTAGCGATTAAAGGGTGATGTAGTGTTCCCAAAATGCGATTTTCGAAGGTTATAGAAGATGAGGAGCTTAACGAGTAGCTAAAATGTGACGACAACTTGGAATTTTTGTATGGCGAAGATGTTACTCAATTTGTCCCATTTTCAAACTTAATTCTACTCTTTTTTTTTAAAAGTCATGTGCAAAATTTCAGTTCTCTGAGTACACGGGATCTCGAGTTACCGTGCGGACGGACATGTAAAAATGACAATATTGTGCGTTGATGTCCACAATCCATTTTGCTGTACTATGATTACTTCTTTGCGTCACAATGAAATGACAAACTTAGTATACCCTATAATTTTATCATCTTGTATATAAAAACCTAGATTTACTCAAAGAACAATTTACAGAAATGTCCATAAAGTCCAAGACACAAAAAAAGATTTCTGATAATTTTAAGTGACTCTCCTCGTGTATAGGTATACTTTTTACATTTTCCCCCTTTTATTTGTATTTTTCCCATATGTAGGTACATGAATATGTATGTAATAGATTTGCTAAAAAACATTTTGTTTCCGCCATTGTTCTTGAATAGAAGTATTTCTTTTCAGCATTAGGTATAAGCTGCTAGTCCATAAGAAATACATAGTTCATTGTTATATCTGAAATCACGAACGTTTTTTATATTAGTATATATTGTGCTATAGTTTACCAGCAATAATTCGATCGTTTTATACTTTTATTCGGGGATTTTTCTAGAAGCATATTATGTGTTTGTAATTGGGCGATTGGTTATAAGCAATACCCAGTTAAAATCACAAAAATTTGGGCCACAGTTTATGTGGTTTTATGAGAGGACCACTTTTCTAAGGATAATTTTTATGGACCCAAAAGGAAACACAAGATATGTATTGATTTCGAATATTAATTCCAACGCAAATTTTTAAGGGGTGTGGAAGTTTCAGTACGACATTAATAAAACTACAAGTGGTATGTAGTTGAAAAATATATGTACGTATCTAATGCTATGTCCGAAATTCGCTCTACCCAAACTTGTTTTATGTACGTATTATACATATATAATGTTTTACATATTACAAGTTTTTTCTTTAAAAAAAATTAAAAACTTCCGACTTGAGTTTGCAAAATTCGAAATACAGTTGCTTATAAATAATAATTGGAATAATTCAGTTTTACCTTTCTGGATTTCTTCCTTAACACAAATTTGTCTATATCATCAGTGTATCTACTTTTTATCTGGTGCATAGCACTAAAATTGCATTTATACTGGAGATATCAGAAATAATTTCACTTAAAAAAAACCATAACACTAATTTTCCATTATAATTACTTCAAATTTATTTTGTTTACAAAGCATGACAATTCATATCTTGGAAATATCTATAAAAACAGCACAATACATATCTAAGAAATACGTTTATTTCCTAAAAATTATATCATCCAGATGTCGTCCTTTATGACTCTGGCACTTTTCCAACCATATCTTTATAGTAAACTGAGATAAGTAAAGAAAGAAATGCTTTTATCAACAGAGAGGAACTCCTATGAAATCTCAGCAAAAATGAAACTTTATAAATTCTACTGAAATATAATATATGGTCCCCTTTACGGTTGCAATACGTTGCGAAAGTCGCGCAATCCAAAGGCATCCTTTTGCGAACATTATTTCTGAGAGAATTGATTTTATATAAAGTAACAACAAAAGGTGCATGGAGTGAATCTAAATCTGTCGACAGAGTCCAATGGCGCTAAGAGTAGATTAGAAGAAGAAAAATGATTTTCAATACCCTAGAAATGATATCTTTAGGGTATACTAAGTTTGTCACTCTGGTTGTAAAGCAAAGAAATCGAACATCCACGCAATATATTTAAAGTTACTTGGTTTTTTGCATGTCCATCTGTCCATCTGCCGCCAGTCTGCACGTCCGTCTATCGGTCCTCTCTCCGTCTGTCCACCTATCCACCTGTACGTCTGTCTATCCGGTGAGAATTCCAGAAGACGTTCACTTAGAGAGCTGCAGTTTTACGCCCTTTTTAAAAAATCCCGATATAAGTTCGAAAATGGGACAAATCGGGTAACTTCTTCGTAGGGTTGCCATACAAAAACTAAATTTTTTATCACATATTGAGCCACTGTCTGAGAACGCATCAGCGTAAAGAGAAATTTGTGTACACGGCATTTTCATAAAAGTTGTAAATACAATTTCAAAAATGGGCTAACTTGGATTACCCCTTCTTTGTGTTGCCATGCAAAAATTTAGGGTTTTTACATATACCTACTGATGAAAGGATCAGTCTTAGATGTTTGTATTGTACCGAAAAGTTCTTCAGAATATAGAATCCTATGATATTGGTAAAACTCATTTTTATTGTCCGATTAACCGCGTTAGAAATAAGTACGAAAAACCAATTTAATTATCAAACTTACAGAAGGATGACTACCTATACGATATTACATACAAGGATTCATCTAGTTGGGAATCGTAAGAATTGGTCTTAGACTAATTCCAGCTTTCTTTCTTGTTGTTGTGCGCATATATGAAGATATGATGAAATATGAAAAAACCTATAATTGGTCCAGATATAATTTTTCTGAAATAATTCGTCAGATAATAGAAATCGTCATATCCAATTAAATAGAATTTTATATATTGGAAAAGTTTTCAATACAATAAAAATATTGGGATACGCAAATTATCTTAATTTTTATGCTGCAACCATGCGAAGGAGAGGCTCGATTTTATCCATTTTGTACTAAGTTAAGCCTGAAACAATACTGCGTTTTAGTCCGGTTTCCAATTATACGTATACTTGACTTTTTAATTGACAACTTTACGAAGAATTTATTGGATTTTGCCAAACCTTTGATTTGTATAACAAATCCGCCAATAAAATTTCAACTCTCCGATGAGCTCCCCAATATTATCAAAATATAGTGAAAAACAATATTTTTTCACCGTAACCCTACGAAGAAGTTGATCGATTTCGTCCATCTCGGAGCAAAGATTATAATTTTTAAAAAATATGCCGTACATATAAGATTTTGGGCTCTTTAAGTCAATACGATCCTGAATTTCTCTTGAAATAGACGAATGGTAAAACATGCAAAAATCAACATTTCTTTTAATATTATGCATGAGAGCCTGATTAATTTTATCGTACCACTATTATTTAATTGCATTACAACAAACCTATGCCGATTTTCAATGGGACTCATTTGTTGAACTAAATCATAAGTTGTTTTCATAAAGCGCATTTTCTGTTTGAAAAGTTCTTTTAATCAATTTTTGTCAGTTGCGTTAGTTTTCGGTTTACCATTCCAAGAATGATTCTTCATCTGACAATTTGTATCAGCTGAGTATGATAAGAGTAATTTACACAAACAAATATTGGAATAAAAGATATTAACGTAATTTTATCTGGATTCTTACCTTTCGTAAACCCTGAGAAGATGTCATTTTTTATAACAACTTTGTCTTCAAAAAGATAATATTGTTTGGAAGTAGTTAAAAGCAACTTTTGCATAATTTTGTTACAGAAGGTGAGGAAAACTTATTTTTGAAATAATTAAATTCGTAATTTTCGTATCTCAAAAGATACTGCTAGGTAATACTTTGGCAGAGGAATACTGAACATTAGAGTCTGTTATGGGCGTAGCATACTGTATGCAGCAGTATGCTACACTGAAGCAAGCAACAGCCAGCTATATATAAGCTATTGCCTGTGTGGGCGGTGCTACCTAATTGACACAGAGGAGCGCTTCCATATAGCTAAGTTTGGTGACAGAGGAAAAACAAGAGAACGGAGTTTGTCTTGCATTCCCAGAATACGGAATTTTCTTCTCGTGTTCTTCCCGTTCCTGAGGTTAAAAAAATTTGCCGTTCATTTCCTTTAGAAACCAGCGTCATAAAGATTAGGGTTTTATCCCGCTATTTTCTACTTAGCTTGCACTTAATAATATCGTTAAGGTTTCGACCTGTTTGTTAATATTGGGGTGGACGGCAGTATATAATATTTTTTAAGAGTATTCTTGGAGCACCGGACAGACCATTTCCAAATTCTGTGTAAATTTACAAATCACGCAATTTGCTGTAATAATGAATTACTGGGCCTATTCATACTTTTGCATCAATGATTTTAACCAATTGGTGAATGTCTATAGTTGATAGTCGAAATAAATTCAAGAATTTCGAAGGTGCTTTTGTGTATTGTAATTGAAAAGCATGTTATTGTACACTGATACATCAGAGCATCGAGAATTTTTGATTCAGCCTATTATATAATAAAAGTCCACACTTTGAAGAGGAGAATGAATGCAGAAAGGATCACAAAACTACATAATTTTTAATGAAACCGATGAGATTGATATCAGCGAAATAAAAAAGAGTGATAAAATATACCAAAAAGAAGAACAAAAAACCCAAAATTGTACAGTTATTGTAATAATGGTAGGAGAGATTAAAGTGATCTCATTGTTAAATAATGCCCAAGCTATCTAACTGCCTGATTTCAGTTAATATTGTCACGTAGCCGCCTCCAGGGAGCCCCTTCGAGGGAAAGGTCAAAAGGTGAGTAACATTTTTATTACTTTGTCTTATCACTATAATTTCAATAAAATGTTCGCAAACAATATTATATAATTATATTTTATGACACGATGTACATTATCGAAACTTTATTCTATTAATAATACATATCAAATCAATGACATTATAATTAATTATAATATGCGCACAAGCAAAATATAGTTAAGATTCTTTTACAAAAAAAAAAAAAAGGCTACGCATCTAGAAAATTATTTTAGTTCGCTTGTTATTTTTCACTAACCAGCGGTATTCCATCTTTATAGACAGATTCGATAGTGTCTTAAGTCCTTTCTCTTCTTTATTCCACTTTTCACTTCTTAACAACTAATGAAGTACCAAGTTACCAATTTTGTTAATAATAAATTTTTAAATTTTGTTTCTTGATAATTTTATAATATATACATACTGACATGCTTTATAATATGCTTACTAAGTACCTATTTATGTGAATTTATTATTTCTAACGATGAATTTTAATTTCATTTTTCAAAATTGCGGGTGCCAAGACGGATTTTCGATAAAATAATAATTATGTAGATTTGTCTTTATATATAACATTCCTTACCCCGCGAAAAGAGAATTATTCTATAAAGAGGTAAAACTCTCAACGAAACTATGTGGGACACATTGTATTTGCATCTTGCGTTTTTGTTGTCGTTAAGGATTTGCCGTCCATTTGGATTCGTGTTTTAATTGTTCATCACAGTTGAGACTATGCCGTTCTACGAAGTTGTTTCTCCGCGTTCGCCTTACATAAGCCCGGCACCTTATTGTGTACGGTTTACGGCAATTTTTGTCCAAAGTGTGGCGGGGCCAAATTCGGCTATTGATCCGAAGGGAGTGGCGCCCGGATATATGCTTCTGGGCTGCCCCGGCCGAGGCGGACATTTTCTATCCAGGAGAGTTTTATTTGGGGCCTCATGTCGGTGCTTCTTAGATTGTATTACGTAAGTCCGTGTATATAAATATATATATATTTTTTGTTTGCTTACCGCCTTTTTTACACTTCTAGGGGCGACTCTTACCCTGGTTGGAGAAATTGGGTGGTGTGGATATTTGGCGTGCCGCAGGCATCCGTTCTACATGCGCCATACAGACGACTTGGGGGCTGCGGATGGTACCCCATCCGAGTGGGCAGACTGGGATCATCCGGCTGTATCATCCAGTTCTACTTTGGAGCCGGTCGTCTATTGGGGCGAGAACAGAGGTTCGCCAATTGTTATATATATATATATATATGTATTAACCTTCTAAACCTACTTTTGGCTTAGGTCCTCGGTTGTGGTGTGGCTAATTCAAATTTTTTTTATGTAAACACTTATTTTTCTGGTGACCAATAACACTTTATTCTTTTTTATAAGGGAACAACTTTGCTGCTCCTGCCTTAACCTTTAACAATTACACTTGGATTTTCCAGAGCCTTTTATTTCAATACCATGCAAACAAACCTAAGCTCTATCCGAACAAACTTTGTTTTTCTTTTTATTCTTAGCAACGAACAAAACTTGTTTTTGGTTATCCAGAACCGTCGATTTTAATGTGATTTTCTTATATCCGAACATACTTAATTTTTCTTTTTTCATAGCAACGAAGAGAACTTAGCTCATTTCCTTTTTTGTAAACTACGACCGATACTTCTTGCTTGGTAGCTAAACCCAAACTCAACTCTTTAGCGAACTCAGCAACTCCCGTTGTTGCATTCACCTTTTTCTAACCTGAGAAGATTTTGTTTTTTCACACTGTAAAAAATATTAGCCACCCTCCCGCCGATTGAAATCGCCGCGCGCATATGCATACAATGCATTTATGCGGCGCGCGTTTCTTATCGCGAAACTTTTCGACGTAATATGTATGTACATATTGTATTTTTCGCGGCAAAACGCACTGAAGGTATGATTTGTATTTATATTTCTTTTTTAATTAAATTGTTAGAATGACAACATTTTTAAATAAAACGACTTGGGTTGTAAACTGAAACTACTGTTTTTCCTAAGTCGTTTATGGGAATAAAAAGTATGGTATGTGAGGAAAATTGCTGATGCAATTTTCTTCACCCATTTGAGCTATAAGCTAACCATGTTTTAAGTATGATTATTTTTATGTATACCGAATTTTAGGTTTTTAGGTGTCCGGATATATAGGGCTTGTTAAGTTTTTTTTTTAAAAAACCTTTATATTTGTATAGACTAAGGTTTTGTATATAATCTATACATATTTGTACATGTATGTACATATATATACAGTAACCTAGCTATTTATATATAACATTTAGGGAGCTACCAGGTTATTTGACTGGGGCCTACATATTGATTAAAAATAATACGTATATCTTTAAATAACTCATTGGAGTATTAAAATCTTGCAACGAAATGAAGCTCTGAAGGTTTTTATTTTTCCTCCTCTCTCCTGAAGCCCTCAGGAGATGAGGGCTGATTAGGTCCACACGACTCTCTCTTTCAGATCAATTAGGGACTATGAACAAATCAACTGCTGCCCTCAGTGTCATTGGGTGGATATGCGGCAATGCAGCTAAAGGCCTATCATCTGCGCCTTCAAGTAGGTAATGGTGAGTGGTGTAAAGGTTCCTTTTGGACCGGATGTGTTGTGACTTTTTTGCTTTGGCACACAACTTTTTTGTATATGGCAGGCCAAACTGGCAGATCTTCGTGGGAAACCCCCCCCCCCCTAACACTCCTCCAATAGCCGAGGCGAGCTAGCGTGCCGCCCCACACTTTTACCGAGTGATCTGTCTACCGAGTGATCTATCAGCTCATGCTGGCTGTCTGGACTTCACGTCCAAGTCAATCGCTCAACATAGTTCCATAACAAGCCTTGTCAAACAAAGATTCCTGGAGTATGGAAAGAGTTCTCAACAAATTGTTCTAATTTACTTCTAAGTATAACGAATTTTCCCATCAAAAGCTCTAATTTTCAGTTAACCCTTTGCCTTAGGATTAAACTCCGAAGATTCGAGCGCGTACAATCAATTAAATTCGTAAATTATTAGCGCAACTTTGTGTGTGGAGTTATGACAAAATGAAACAAAAATATTCCAGCTTTAATTAGAAGTTAGTTAGAAGAAATTGATATTGTTTTTAAACAAATGAATATGTGGCAGTTGTCACCTGTCAAAATCGAATTTGGCACAGAAAAACTTTCCGGACAAGATCCCTCATATCCACTCAAGGAGTTAATATTATATATGTAGGAGCCCTTGCAATCCAACGATGACAAAATTACATTCTGTCGATAATTTTTAAAGAATCACCGTTACAGATCACTGATAAGCTACCAGCAATAGCGGCAAGAATAATTTTAGCAGATAAAATTTAAGTCAGTCAAGTTACGAGTTAAGCGCAGTTAAGACCGCAATGAATCTAGTGTCCGCCTGTAAAGCTTTAGTTGTAAAGAACTTTTTATATACTTAGCCGGTTTTAATTAAATATATACATTAGCTTAGATAATAAGGAAAAAGTGAACTAATATATAATAAAAGTGTGTTTTTTTTATTACAAAAAAGGCCTTTTTACTCGATCATTCCTACAAATGGTGTCAGAAGTGCAATTAAATCCTAGATTTAAACAGACTGTGAAGTGAAACCGTGACCTAAAGTATGTACATAGCAGTCGCATGACACGCGTGACGTGAAGTAAACTCTGGTGAATTGAAACTATTACGTATAATAACTGAAGTGACAAATAATCATATGTGCCGTGAAATCACCTCAATATAATGTTGGAATAGCTGAAATTAAAGGTCAGATCTTTCAATTATTCTTTTATTAATTTGTATAACTTAACGGGAAAAATTATACATAATTATATACTACTGCATTACCGACATTTGGTGAACAGAATTTCTTTTCCCCTGCAATGAAATACCGCTACCTATTGTGAGAATCGTACATTTCCTAGACCGTTATCGGAGATAAATGATACATTCGATCTTGTTGCCGAATCCTACAGACATTTAATTAAAAACTATTTATAAATAATTTGCAATAGAAATGTATTTTCGCATTTGATTATCGCGTGGCTTTATGGAAAATTTAGAAACGCTGACCACTATAGAGTTACAGCAACGACTAATTAACCGTGGTTTACCATACGGATACAGAGTAAAAAGCGATTTATTGAAAAGGCTGAAGGCTGCGATAGCAGCAGAAACTCCTTGCGGGAACACAAGCGCAATATCAGAAACCGAACGCGAAGAAAGTAGTCAAAGCTCCGAAGTATTGTTATCTACAGGGGAAGACGATTGTCAAGACGAAGCCAGAAGAAATATTGTAAGTGAGGATTCCGAGAAAATAGAAAACTCAATTCCGTTCACTGAGGAAATTTTTTCAGCAAAAGATGGTAACAGATTTGAAGAGAATATGCCCGAACATAGCGATAAGCAAAACCTATCATCATCAAATACTGGCTTTGTTTATAAGGATGTCGAAGAGTCACTCGAACTTTTCTCTGGGGAACAAGGGAGAAGCATTATTTCCTGGCTCAAAAATTTTGATGATATAGCTACAGTATGCCAATGGACAGATATTCAAAAGTACTTATACACGAGAAGATTATTAAGAGGCGCAGCCAGGTTGGCGGTCGAGTCCTCTGAGGATGTCCACAGCTGGAAATATTTAAAAGAATATTTGACGAAAGAGTTTTCAGATACCCCTACTAGTATTAGCATTCATCGCGCTCTCGAAAGTAGAAGGAAAATGGTTAACGAAACTTTTTTGGAATATTTATACTCGATGAAGCAGATAGCTAGCCGTGGGCAGGTAGATGAGGAGTCTATTGTCGCGTATGTTATAGCCGGTATACAGGACGAGACACAGAACAAAACTGTTCTCTATGAGGCGAAGAACTTAGACGAGTTGAAACAAAAGTTAAAGATTTACCAGATTATGAAAAGTCAAGGTCCATCAAGGCGAGGATTCAAATGCGATCAGGAAAAGTAACCAAGCAATTCTCCCAAGGGCAGATGTTTTAAATGTGGTGCAAAGTCACACGCCACAAACGCATGTCCAAACAAGGAAACGGGTCCTCGGTGTTTTAGTTGTGGAGAGTTTGGGCATATATCGACCAATTGTTCACGTACGAAGGACGGAAATAAACATGTTAATGCTCATGTTAATCTTGTATCGCAACTTGATTTAGTTATAGAAGTTTTTGTTGATGATCGATCCTATTCTGCTATGGTAGATACAGGGAGTGATGTCACGCTTGTGAAATAATCTGCAAGGAATAATTTTAAGCTCTCGCGGGATGCTCAGGGTCCCGGCATTTCCTTAGTTGGCTTTGGTCAACATGTCAAGAGCACCTTAGGCTCGTTCAATGCAAGCATAAAGATTAACGATGAATGTTACGAAATCAAATGCAACATTGTCCCGGATGAATGGTTGATCCAAGACTTTCTAATTGGAAAAGACATCTTACGAAAAGCTACGCTGATGGTAGAAAATGGTAAAGTAATTATCTATAAAGCGAAGACTGAAGTCGAAGAGTCTACGAATTTTATGGAACAAATGGATGTTTTCCAGTTAACTACTACCTCAGAAGTACAAAGCATAGAAGAGGTACCAAGCAGAGAGATACGAGAAGAGGTTAGATCTTTAATTGAAGCTTATCGCCCAGTAAAGCCCTTAAAGTCATGTATCGAAATGACAATATATTTAGATGATGAAGTACCAGTATATCAAAAAGCAAGAAGGCTTGCACCTTTGGAAAGGGAAATTGTTAATGAACAAGTGGAACAATGGCTAAGCGAAAGTATAATAAGACCTAGCAACTCAGCTTATGCAAGTCCGGTCGTTCTCGCGAAGAAAAAGGATGCAAGGGATAGATATCCTCTACCAATCATCGAGGAGATACTGGAGAATCTTTATAGTGCTCGTGTATTCACCACGTTAGACCTTCGCAACGGATTTTTCCACGTTGATGTAGCAGAGTCAAGCCGCAAATTTACATCTTTTGTTACGTCCGATGGGCAGTTTGAGTTTATGAAAGCCCCATTCGGACTATGCAACTCGCCTGCTGTTTTCCAGCGTTTTATAAATACAGTTTTTCAACCCTTAATTCGTGAAAAAGTATTGCTGCTTTATATGGATGACATAATCATTCCGTCGCAAACTGAAATGGAAAACGTAAATAGCCTGAAGTTGACATTGGAAACTGCAGAGCGCCATGGCTTTTTTATCAAATGGCTCAAGTGTAAGTTCCTTAAACGGAGTGTAGAGTTCCTTGGTCATATTGTAGAGGATGGAAACATAAAACCATCTCACGAAAAAATCAGAGCTGTAAAGGGCTTTCCACGGCCAAAGAATGTCAAGGAAGTGCAGAGCTTTCTGGGTTTGTCTGGATTCTTTCGGAAATTTGTGCCCAACTATTCGCTTGTTGCCAAGCCATTGTCGGATCTCGTAAAAAAGGATCAGTTGTTTAGGTTTGGACAGATCGAGGAAGATGCTTTTAATCTGCTGAAAGAATTACTCTGCGGTGAACCTATTCTTAAGTTATTTGATCCACGTTTGGAGACGGAGCTTCATACAGATGCAAGCAAGATGGGATTTGGGGGCGTATTATTGCAAAGACATCCCGATCATAAGATGCATCCGGTATTTTATTTAAGTTTTAAGACTACTACAAGTGAGAGGAACTATTCGAGTTACGATTTAGAAGTATTGGCTATTGTAAAATGCTTGAGGAAGCTACGTGTATATTTATTGGGTTTGAGGTTTAAAGTTTATACGGATTGTCAAGCATTTCACCTCACTATGAAAAAAAAAGGAGTTAAGTAGCAAAGTAGCGAGATGGGCCCTTCTACTGGAGGAATTTGACTGCAGCGTTCATCACCGTTCTGGAGCCACGATGCGTCATGTAGATGCACTAAGCCGGTATCCTACTGTTCTCTCGGTGGAAGGCGAAATACTTCAGCAGATTCGCAAATCACAAGTCAAAGATGAAAGCTGTAGGTTGATTACATCTATTTTGTCGGAAAGAAATTTTGAAGACTACGTAATGCGTAACAATGTCTTATTTAAATTTGTTGATGGAAATTATCTATTGGTAGTCCCTAAAGTAATGCAGAAAAGTATCATTAAGAGCATCCATGAACAGGGTCACATAAGCGCACGCAAGGTAGAAAGCCTCATTCGTCAGGACTACTATAACTCGAATCTTCCCAAAAGAATAAGCGACGTATTAGCCAATTGTGTGCCATGCATAGTAGCGTCCAGAAAAATGGGAAAACCAGAAGGTCATTTGAATTTCATCGAGAAGGTTGATGTCCCACTCCACACGTATCACATTGATCACCTGGGCCCTCTACCCTCAACTGCCAAGAATTATAAGTATCTACTATCCATAATAGATGCGTTTACCAAATTTTCGTGGATATATCCTGTGAAAACCATTACCAGCGAAGAAACACTAAGCAAATTAACGTTACATAGCGAAACATTTGGAAATCCACATCGTATTATATCAGACAGAGGTACAGCATTTACGTCTAATGCATTCCGAGAATACTGCGAGGAACAAAAAATTAATCATGTGTTGATAACGACAGGCGTGCCAAGAGGGAATGGGCAAGTTGAACGTCTTAATCAAATCATTATTTCAATATTGTCGAAGATGGCTGCGAAGGAACCTCCCAAATGGTACTGTTATGTGCCCAACCTGCAAAGAACACTAAATTCAACGAGTAATAGAGCCACCGGTAAGACACCCTTCGAACTTCTAATTGGCGTCCCGATGATCAAACCCGAAGACCTACAACTTTCAAAGCTATTGGAAAAGGAGTTCATTAATGAGTTTGATGAGAAGAGAAAAGAATTAAGACAAGAAGCTAAGCAGCAGATCGAGAAGGTACAAGAAGAAAACAGAAGCTATTTCAGAAGGCGAAGGAAGGCTGCTATCAAACACAAAGTCAATGATTTGATAGTGATCAAACGTACTCAATTCATGCCTGGTGATATGCTGTATCCTAAATTTTTGGGACCCTATGAAGTCATTAAAGTTAAAAGCAATGATCGTTATGAAGTCAAAAAGATTGGAAGCAATGAAGGACCGATGGTAACCAGTGCTGCAGCAGACTATATGAAACCCTGGTCTACGTTGGATACTGAAGATTCATCTGAGGCAGATGAAAATCAGGTTGGCCGAGTGTAGGAGCCCTTGCAATCCAACGATGACAAAATTACATTCTGTCGATAATTTTTAAAGAATCACCGTTACAGATCACTGATAAGCTACCAGCAATAGCGGCAAGAATAATTTTGGCAGATAAAATTTAAGTCAGTCAAGCTACGAGTTAAGCGCAGTTAAGACCGCAATGAATCTAGTGTCCGCCTGTAAAGCTTTAGTTGTAAAGAACTTTTTATATACTTAGCCGGTTTTAATTAAATATATACATTAGCTTAGATAATAAGGAAAAAGTGAACTAATATATAATAAAAGTGTGTTTTTTTATTACAAAATAGGCCTTTTTACTCGATCAATCCTACATATATATATGGAAGTTTTATAGAAGTATTAGTAGAAAAAAACTATGTATATATAGAAACTTGTCCTTAAATGATATATACTAGAATAAACAACACAGTGAACACTTTTTGTCCATTTCTAATTAAGTGCAACCTTTTGGAACACGCCACTGAGTACAGATCTAGCCTATAGTAAGACAAGCCGCCTGGTCTATAAGGCAAATGTTGACCCTATGCTGAGTACTTGGCCATAAGGATATCTCAGGTAACGAGATGGCTGATTAGCCAAAAAGGGCTCTGAATTGGATAGCTCCGCAGCTGTAGCTTATGTGAGGATCACAATCGGAGGAAATCATCAGGGGCGCCTATCAATAGGCAAGCCTCCGGTGGTCCAGCAGGGATGCCTACCATATTTCGAGGCAATTGTGGCCTGTATATGACAGGAAAAGAACAAGGGAGCTGCTTAACGATAGCATATCTAGTAGGGGTCATTACGGGTCACTGGGCCATAGGTGACCATGCTAGAAACTCTGGATAGCGGCGTACGATTTTTGGTGGAGCTATCAGGACTCGGAGGAAATCAAATCCGTCCAACACGTGCTTTGCGAGTGCCCCGCTTTGGTGAATAAAAGAAGTAAGCTATTGGATAGCTACTTCTTTTCAAGTCTGAGGGAGCTGCAAAACAAATAATTCAGATATATCCTGAGTTTTCTTAGAGAAGCAGGATGAATCTATGTAAAGCGTGTTGGAGATATCCTGAGTTCCCTGAGGGAAGCAACATGCATATGGGGCAGGTTTAAAACGTTATCCCATGGGGCTTAGTGGCACAAAGGACCCACTAGACGTCTTAGTGACGCAAGCTAATTATATTGAAGCACCCCTCTTACCTTACCTAACCTAACCAAAGGCTTGCACACTGCACAATCACCGACTGTAGTTAGTGACTAAAAAGTCAGTTGATTTTGCACGTTACACGCAACAGCGTTTTGTATCGCAAACTGCTCTGTCTTACGTCAGTCAACAACTAAAAAATCGGTAGGGTGTTGACGACTTGCAACTGAATCGAACACACTGTTCTGCTCAGTCTCCATCAGCAACATTAATATCAATCAGTTGATTGTTGTTAAATCTGAATTAGGTTTGACCTGACTAAAGTACATATTTGTATAAACATTTAAAAAAACGGATTTACATATAATATTTATCGAATAATTTTTACGGGGTGACATCTTATTGCTTTTATGAAGAGAACATCCTGAAAATTGAAAGTGGTAAAAATTCGCATTATTTGTGAACTTTCTCGAAACCCGCAGCAATTTAGGAATCTTACAGCTTTAATGAAATTTTCAATTTTTAAGTAAAGTTCGATTTATTTTATTAGATTTTAAATACATTCGTATCTAAGTATTTATGTTTATGCTCGGAAAGAATGGATGAATTCTTTCACATCCTTTTTCTTAATATCCTTCTTCTTCTTCTTCTGCTCAACTACCAGTAAATTACTACAGGGTTTATGTTTCTTATTGCAATTTTTAAATCGGTTACCTGGTATTTAACAACAGTGTGAAATTTTAACGAGAATCGTAACACCACTCAAACTCAGCTTCTTAACTCGATCACTAATCTGACAGAAGACGGTCCAATATGCCCACATGAAACCATAGTCAATTAGCAACGATTAAAAAAAATGTGTCAGTCGGTACCAAGTCATCAAAGCAGTCATTGACTGGACTATCAATTAACTCGGGAGTGTGCGGTCTCCCAAGGCTAAAAATGTACCAGTCATTTTGGGCAAATTTTTGTATGGCAACCTAACGAAGGAGTTGCCCGATTCGTCCTATTTTCGAACTTAAATTTGCATTTTTTTTTTTAAATCTGCCCGCAAAAATTTCAACCCTCAACGTCGACGAGTTGTCAGGCACTGTTCAAATATATAGTAAAAAACGAAATTTTTGTATGGCAACCCTATGAAGGAGTTACCCGATTTGTCCCATTTTCTAACTTAAATTTACTTTTTTTTTAATGAACGCGTTCTTAGGTAATCGTGAGGACGGACAGATGGACGGACGCGCAGACGCTCAGATGGACGGACGGACGGATATGCAAAAATCAAATTAACCTTTAATATTATGCATGGGTGTCTAAGCCATTTTGCTCTACCATTATTATTTCTGTGCGTTACAAACGGAGAGACTAGCTTAGTATATTCTATGATTTCATCTAAGGTGTAAAAACGTGTTACTATGTGTGCTTGGATTAGTTTTAATTTGTTGTTCTTTGTTGATTTTGCTTTTTTGCAACATAGGTATATCCAACTAAATTTAACGGTAAGATAACATATCATGACACCAAAATCTCCTCGGATAAAATGACACATCTAAGATTTTCATATAAATAGTTCAACATAATACTTTAAAACTACCTTATTTCACGTCGATTATCAATCATTATATGTATTATTTATCATTATTTGTTTCTGTTAAGAGATTTTTTTTTGTATTAGTTCTAGTCAATAAATGGGTTTTAGTTTATCATATGTTAATTAGGACAACTTCCTATATGATTTTTTGTACGTGTATACATACCGATTTTCTTTTCAGTTTTTACCTAAGGGTGAATATATAAACATTGTGAGTAGATTTAGTTTATTTATCGGTAACTGGAGGGGGAGCTTTAAATTATTAGTTTGTACTGTATTTTTGTTAATATTAGGAAAGCTACGAAGAAAACCTGAATGCCTTGTTGCACTGTTTTTCCTTTCCTTGGAAATCGACATTAGTTATGTGTATATGTTGAATGTTGCTTATTAAAAAATTAAAAAGATTATTCTCTAATAGTTCATACAGTTTAAAATCTTGTTTTTTTCTTTTCTCTTCCATCAGAATTAGTAAGAAATTTTAATCACATTTATAGTTGATTTTCAAGATAAATAGTTTCTGTGACCATTTTCATACTAATGCAATATTCTTCGTTACATTTGCACGGGCTACAATCTATAATTTCACCTTCAGCATTTTATATATATTGTTTCTAGGCAATTTGCCTCAGTTAGTAGTTATACACAAGTTAACTTATTTTCCTCTTGGTCATTTGACGTCCTTTTAGCTAAAACCCACCCATGTAAAAGAAATTTTATGCAATTACCTTAAAATAGCTGTAGAAATTGTGCTACATAAGTTGGTACTATCCTTATGTAGAATATAACATTGTTGAATATACAATGTACACATAT
The DNA here is from genome assembly GCA_963930735.1 of Dioctria linearis. Lineage (NCBI taxonomy): Eukaryota > Metazoa > Arthropoda > Insecta > Diptera > Asilidae > Dioctria > Dioctria linearis. The sequence continues at coordinate 51,345,394 of OZ005742.1, read as the reverse complement.
GTACATATACGAATGTTTGCCACATATGTATTTGATTGACTCTTATTGAATCATAGGAGAAGAAACATAACCCAGCAGGTATGATGTGCTACTGCTCTATTACCAGTAAATGTGACTTCAAAAGACATAAGCTTTCATTTCCACTTGAGCTTATTTCCAGTTCATGAGTTTCCATTTCCGCAATAATTTAAATCTGATCCCAAGTGTCTCCTCAAATAAATTCCACGCACAAAGTTAGAAATAAAAGAAACTTTTGTCGCCTTTTTTTCCTGCCAGAGCTGGAAAGCTCTTTAAAGTCTTAACGGCAAGCCGTACATCATCACGATAAATTACTTCGCATATACTCTTAGGCGTGGATCAAATTCAAGTGTAGTAATTTTTCAGATTTCTAGAAACTCTGGAAACGATGCTTTGTAAAACTCCATGATCCTATCCTCCGGGAATAAGGAGTTCCGCTTGACAAATGATATTCTCTCGAGGTAAGAACAGAAAGCAGATAGCACACGTTATCCATAAAAGATTCGCTGTTAAATTGTAATCGGTGAGAGAGTCTCAATAGAGCTTAAACGTGTCTACATAAAATGCTCGATATAAGGGGCATATCTTGACACATTAAAGGAATCAGGACTATACAAGGACGTAATTGGATGTTATCTATTCGATTTTTGTGCTTACGTAAGAGTGCTAACACAATTTTCTCGTATTTGAACTGAACACCTAAAGCATACATGCGAGTATTTCATGCTTAATTTAATCAATAGTGACATGAATTTTTGCGCAAACATGGTTTAAGTTTTTTGGCATAAAACGCCGCTGAAGTTTCATGAAGCGAGTGGGCATTTATCTTGATAAGATAAAGTTTGCTTTTGGGTTAACTAGGAACGACCAATTCTTATATTCAGTTAGGTAGGTAGATGATAACTTAAAGGAGAACATTCTTTATTTTTCTGGAGTCTTACTGAAATTATGAATAAGTAACATTTAACAAATTGTTTAAAGCAACGATATTAGTTGAACTCCATAGTGTACTTAAAGATAAATCAAGATTTTTTAAAGATGCAATTTAAAAAAAAACTGCAGACCTATGATCATTCACTAATTTACTTTCTACTTTTTCTTCAAAAGTTGTGGGTAGGTTCAACGTTGAATTTTCTCTGCCGAAATCCTTTGAAACACCATTCAAGGTAATCTTAGGGGACCATCAACAATGTCATTCTGGGACATACCCTTTGAAAAAGGATGTCTTTAATGATAAACTGACACCATATCTCAGAAGCACTGGGGGCATAAATACATGCCATATAAATCTGCGCTCGCCAAATAATTCATGAGAAAATACATGCAGAAAAAATATTCATAATATAAGTTTACCTTCGAGTCTAAGCTGGCCTGGGACTGTTTTCGTGTGTTGAAGCAACTGGCCTAAACAAAAGAATTTAAGCTGATTTGGGTGCCAGAACATGAAGGCATTAAAAACAACGAGATTGCAGATCGTGCAAACGCAGGAGCCAGATCTCCGTTTATTGAGCCTACTTCTGGACCACAGCACAAGTCAGGCTTTCGGAGGACAGAATTAAATTGACTTTCGGGGAAAATACACAAATTAATCACGCATTTGCAACTGAAGACAAAAGTATTTCTCACGCTCAGCAGAATGGACATAAGGCTTATAACTGGTCTATTTCCTGAGCATTACCCAGTTAGATACCATCTCAAAAATCTGGTTAAGTTCGATTATAAGATCTATTGCTTCTGCATGGAAGACGATGAGAGTGCTGAACACTTCTTGTGTGACTGTGAAGCGCTGGATCGTATAAGGCGAAAACATCTAGAAAAATATTCCCACTGCCAGAGGATGTTGTAAACATGACTCCCAAGAATCTTGTAGGCTTTGTAAGCGGCCTTAAGTTCGAATGGACGCCCTAGCGCACTCAAGGGTAATATCATAAAGGTCGCGGTGACTAGAGGAGAGGCAGTATCTTTGTCTGCATCTCCCATTTAATACTAATTTATTTTATGTATAATATGCCTTTAAATAAAAAACATTATAAAACTACTTTTAGTATAAGAAAACATATACCTAAATAGTGGCTCTGAAAATAGAAAAAAAGGCTGTAACTATTTAAAAAGGACACAAAAGTCGAAAACAATTTTATATGAATTGAATAAACAGACTAGGCATACTAAAATCAGTGAAGATAAACAATATAACAGATAAAGTAAAAGTAGAATTTTCCACAATAATTTGAAATTAAAAATTTAAAGCCAAAAGTCATTATGCCTAGATTAAAAAGTGTGACTATATCTGCGGATAAGAGGCCGTTCCAAGAAGAGTTTTCCACGTAAATTTGACACAGTAAATTAAAAGAATTTTGAATAGAGGTCGAAAGAGAAAGATATAATTAAAATTTAATTTTGTTGAATTGTACTGATACCATTATATCCGTCCTGTGAGAGCTGCCTGTAGTATCAGAGACTTCTATAAACTGCACCCATCACACCACCAGCTAAAAATCTCTACGATTTCAGGAAAGATCTCCTTTTCCATGTTTGAAGTTAGATGGGAGTTAGATCCCCTTTCCCATGTTTTAAGCCAAATGAGAGGTGGTGTTGTCAGGGGTATACATCTATATCTACATCATAGATAGTAAAATGGAAAAATAACTGATCATATAAGATTTGCTAACGAACAGATAAGTATAGGTATATTCCACGAGAATTTCTGTAGAGAGTTTTAGATTACATCAGGACAACCAAGTAGTTGCTTGTATTGTAATGGAATATTTTGTCTCTAAAAATATTCTTATTTTATGAAGGCCAGAGAGATCTCCCGATTTATATAGTGAACAATTCAATTCTATCCAGGAGCTGAAAATGCAATTAAATCGGATTCGAGACTAATTCCACAAAACTTCCTTAAGAATCAAATGCAGGTATAATTGAAAATCAAATAAAGGTTACATATTACTATGAAATAAAAAATACAATTAAATTCATCCCGAAATATGGCTTTTTTCTTTTTAAAGTGCCATTTTCTCAGGTGATTAAAAAAATCTTAGAATATAATTTGGAGAGGTGATTTGGTTCAGTATTCTACCCAATCTATACACGTAGGTACACAATATACTTTTTCTGCCTACCTGTTAAAAATTGTTGGGCCACAGAAAATGTATGGGTGTCCTAACATTTTCAAGTTGAGTGTACTTACCAATCATTTTGATAATGGAAGATAAACATTTAAAATATACCTTGACCTTACAATATGCCTGAAGGAAATCTTATGAACAAAAACAAATCAGTTTGTAAAATTAACATTTTCAAGGATGAAATTAACAATTTTACTCAAACCATATCTAAACATTTTAGAGTACATTGTAAACTGAAAGTCAAGGAAAATGTAGAAAAAGAAGGTCTGTAGCAATTCAAAAGAGTCTTAAAGAAGAAAGAATAACAATTGTGGATTACTTTAAAATATTCATACACAGAAAAGTTCTCAAATATTAAGGAGGTATCAGAAAGTTGGTCTAATCCTTTACAGCTTCATATTTCACCGCGATTTTACCGAAAGGTATAGAGTTATGTATGTTTAGATTGTAGATTGACTTCTCTTTTAAAATAATTTTTAAAATTTAACTATAAGAATATGAAAACTTAATCTCAATACAAGTTCTTCTGGGGATGCATGGATATAGTCTTGAAATCAATAATATGCAACATATATATCTTTTAAATTTATGTCGCTTTCATATTTTGCTTTTACGTATTTATCTCTAGAAATCCTTTCACCTTAACCCATTGGGGAGTATGGTCGCACATAGCGGCGTCATTCGATAGGTTGATACAAATATAGTATCGCCGAATATATGTGCGGCCGCATGACTTTATTCAAATTTTTATGTATTTTTTTTTATATTATATGATAAAACCTTAGTTATACCTTTTTTTTATACTATCTTTTTATTACATTTCCTTTTATAATCTAACACTAATAAGTTTAAAAAAAATGCAAAACTTTATTTTTGTAACATTTTGAGAGCCACTAAATTTGTCCAACTACTTATAATTTATAATGTTATCAGAAAAGGTTACACTAATAAAAAAGAAGGTTCAAAACTAACTTGTGTAGTAAAATATTAACTCACTAATCAAAGGCAACTATAGTTGCTTTACAGTTGAATTTTTTGTTGGTTTTTTTATTTTTATAAAAACTTTTCTATAGTAAACTAAAAATGGATGATTTAACTAACGTTCACGTCCAGCATGCATCAGTAGTAACCCACCCATATTGTAGCAAGTATTCCGAATACTTGTCTTGGTACAATACTCTTGTTATAATCAATATCAGCGTGAGTAATCCTAAAAATTATATTTCCATATCTACAAATTTGGTTTTGTTTTAGCCACATTATTGGTCATTATGATACAAGTTCAGTAAAAATTAGAGTTTTGGTGAGCTTTGTTAAACTTATAATGATTGCGAAAAAAAACTCTGATAGATTGGTTGACTGACTTACAGTTTTGAATAACTTACTCCACTGCTTTGCACATTTGTATGAAGACCACCTATTTCGCCGTAACTAGCTAGAGGCTTTGAAGATTTGTTGCAATTTTTGTGCTTTTGATACCCTAGATCCGGGTTTCCCAAACTATCTTCCGCAGAACACCGCAGTATTCCGATTAACCTGAATAGGTGTTCTGCGACAATCTGGAAAGGTATTATACACTTGCAACATTCGACATGATTTTGAAAGGCGAGTGATGAGCAATCTCCACTAGTGATATACAAAATTTTTAAAAATGTATCGATGAATCGAATTATTCGATTATTTAGAGAAAAGAATGGACGACTAAAAAAAATTGAAAAAAAATATCGATGAATTGATTAAATTGAGTCGTTTGAGATTTTCTCCTACCGGCTGACAAGTTTTGTCACTTTAACAAAAGCTGCCAGATTGACAGATTGTGATTAAACAACAGCTTGAAAATACGTGTTAAATATTCAGCATATCAGTGTATAAATTTTGGAGCGAAAAGTCTGCTGGAAGTTTCATTAGGAAGTCCGTATTGTTGTTTTTTTAACCATAAAAATTGATCGACTTAACTGAAATGTTTGTAAATCAATCGCACGCTTACGTTTATACCAAGTCCTCTTATTATGCGAATTTATTTTCATAATTTCACTTTGACGCAATTTTTGGGGCACGGTTTTCACATTTTGGGCAATTTATTCCAGCAAATTCGTTTAGATATACTTACATGATTATTATTTTGCGGGAATTCAAAGAACCATTTTAGTTTTGTAGGACATTTTTGATACTTTATTACACGATTTCTCACTGCTGGGAGCTAATCTGTCAAATTTACAATAGGCTTTTGTAGTTTTTTACGTATTTTTATTCTACGTGCTATTTCCTGGAGCAAATGGATTGCGTCAAAACAGGATTTACATATGAATTTTGAGATTAATTTGGTCTGATTGCTTACAATGCTACAATGTCGAATTCAAAAAATGTGTTCTCATTACAGAATTTAAATACTATTCAGAAACTACCCATGGACTTTTGGTTGAAAGCAGAAACTTCATCAAAATGAAGACCAAGTATGAACTTCTAATGATAGAAGAGGAAAATGATCCAAAATCAATCGAGATAAGTGTCATACTGTAAAAAAGCGTTTTGCTTAATTAAAAAAATTTGCGTCTTTGCAGCGATATGGCAGCTATTTGGAACCGTCGTAATGGTATAGCATTGAGATTCCCGTGGATGTTTACTTGAATATTGTTATTTAAAAAAAATTATCCTGTAACAAATGTTAAAAAAAAGAACAAAATTATTAATGCGTTTTAATTAATATTGAGGGCCAAATGTATGGCATTGCGTTACCGCCATGTTTATTTTCATTAACTACAAAAAATGGAAGGATTTTTCCGACAAGTTTAATTAATTAGACTATAATTACGCCGCGCCGGCCAGAGCTAAAATTATGATTTCCGTTTCTTAAATCACCTAATTCGACCGTTTAAGGGTCGCCATACTTGTAACAAATGACTTGGATTTTTCTGTGATTATCTTCCGGTCTATAAGGACGATTCTTGGATTCGGAATGCATTTTCCATGACAGCTAAACCAGTAGGCTTGTAAATCTAATTGATGTAATTACTACTCAGAAGAGTATCCCAATTTTTCAAAACAAGCTATTATTGTTTTACTTCCGTTTTCTTTAACCTATTTATGCGAAGTGGGATTTTCTTATTATGCTGCAACGAAGTCAAAGTGCAGGAAGAGGCTCAACGCCACACCAGATATTAGATTGCAACTTACCAATATAGTACCTGATATCAAGAAGATATGCAATTCAAGGATTCAAAACAATAAAACTCATTAAGTGCTTTATTTATTCATATTTTTATGTTTATATTAGATTGTAGTTTTATATTTAAAAATAATTAGCTTTAATGACCTTTTTTTTAATTTTTATTAGTATAAATTACCCAACAAAACATAATCCAAGTGTTCCGTTAAAACTTTCGGGTTTAGGAAGGGTTCCTAGAAGAAAAAGAGAAAAAGTTTGGTAAACCCTGCCCTAGGTGATAAAATCTTAAGTTATACTAAATTTGCCATTCCGTTTGTAACGCATAGAAATAATGATATTAAAATTTATTTTGATTTTTATATGTACGTCCCTTCCTTTTGCTTGTCCACTCGATAACTCTTGAACGTGTAGAATGCATAGAAAGCTGAAATTTTCAACAGGGATTTTAAAAAACAAACAATTAGAATTAAGTGCAAAAATGGGACAAATCGGGCCACTACCTACTTCGTAGCGTTGCCATTCAAAAATTTCATTTATCACTATATATTTTGGGAACCTATCTGAGACCTGAATCCTTAAATTTAGTTTTCAATTTAGCTGCACCAGTAAATTTTATGCATTTTCCACACTAACTTCTTGCTCCCCAAAAACTTTGAACTACCGACTTAATTTTATACGCTTTCCATTTTTCTAAAATTCCACTTTCTCAGGAAATTAAAAAAAAAGAATCTTAGAATATAGTTTGAAGAGGTGATTTGGTTCTATATTCTATCTACGCTATACACAGGACCGAATTTAGGAGAGATCAACAGCGGTTGAAGGCCCGCGATCTCCACAAGAGAGAGGTCTCCAGAAGAAGAGTTTTTGAATTTTTTTAGGTAAAAGAAAAACTAACACCCATTCTGACAAAGAAAAGAAACGTTCACATTGATGATCCACTCTTTTTAAAAACATTTCAAAGTATTTTCCTGAAAAAATTAAGGGAATACGCGAAACATGATGAATTCTCTATAAAAGAATGTCATATATATTATGGCATATATAGCACATATTACACATTTAGTGCGAATTGTTAGCGTTAGCGTTGGGCAAAACGGCTGTATATGTTATCTTTTGGAACGATATTCTAATTTTGAAATGATTCAGTACTACGAACAAGCTGGTGCAGGATCCGAAAATGATTCTTAAACCTGCAGTACGTGCATTGCAATCATTGAAATTGTTGTTGAATCGAATACAGATGATCTTGGTAAGGACGAAGATGCTGCTCGAAAAATATCAAACACTAATGAGTATGTACAATGCGGCGGCAGTAGAATAGGAGTGTGAGGCTGTATCGGGTCGATTATATTGAAGCACAAGCAGCTTACCTATCGCTATTAGAAAAATTTTAAGTTTTAGGTTTTATCTGACTGAAAGATTGCGTGCTACGACACTGTACGTTCACGTTTTGAGTTTCTTAATTATTTAGGGGATATAGACCCTGAAAATTTATACGCTGCAGCAGAAGAATTAGTCAAAATTTACAAAGACGACTTAGAGCCAAGTCTTGGTAATTAGTTTCTCCAATTTGTACAAAAGCTATTATCGAAAGGATCAATCGAAACAGCTGTTCTATTATCAAATACTTCAAAATAAATATTTCAGAGCTACATTTCTAAACATTGAAATTACATTGAGAATGTACCTGGTGCTGATGGTGTCGAACTGCACTTGAGAGCGATCGTTTTTGAAAATGAAAATAAATTATAAAAAACGTTTCGAATTTTAATGACACACAATCGCCTGTTAGAGTTATCCCTATAGTATTGAAAATGATTTGCTCCGAAGCTTGAATTCACTCAAAGTTTTGATAATTTTTAGTCGAAAAATTTCGCAGTTTCATTTGCCTAGTAATATTATTTAGTTTTGCCTATTTTTTTTTACGACACATGTTCATTAAAAACCTTTTTTTTTATTGGAATAAATTTTTGAAAAACTGTGAAAAAGTAATTTTTTCGTTTGGTTTCAAAATTATTCGAGCCTCCACTTCTTCGTTGCCTCCGGGCTTCCAAGCCTTTAAATCCGACCCTGTCTATAAATACATATGTATGTACTTTAAAATCCAGAATAAAAGTTTTCTCCTCCTGTGTCCTGTTATCTTGATGTGAAGTGTATTGTATAAATTTTGAATGAATGAGCTAATATATTTTGCAGTCGCAGATTAAGTGCAATTCCTATAATTCTAATTAAGTAAAAAATGTCCAAGCCTAATGCATTTGTGTCTAAAAGGTGTGCTGGCAATGTAAACTGATACTTCCTATGTAGTAAAATCTCTGCAGTGAACGGAAATAAATTAGCCCTGTTGAATTTTGCTCTCTATACTATTTCTTAGGGCTCTATTCAAATACTCCATATAATCGGGAATCGGAATTAATTATGTTTAAGCGCACATCAATAAACAAAGATAATTCAGCCTTCCGCCATCTTTCACTTACCTTAGCTCTTTCGTTTGATATTGGGCGAAAATCGATGTTTTTTAAAATTCTGTAATTGGACTTATAATAGCTTTAAGTCAGCTTTTATAACACCAAGCAAAATACTCTTCGCCTACTTCAGCATATCCTTGACCTTTGAGTGAAAATCTCCTATCTACAAATGCCTGTACTATTCATAAGGAACAATGAGTATTAAACCCAGTTCCAAAGAATCATGAAGCTGTGTTACGCCATACAGTATCAATGTCTAATAACTTCACTTTTTGTAGAACCTACCTAAGTAAATCTAACACTACCAGTTTAGTAAATATTTCAGCACATCTCATTGCTAAACTGCATATTTGATACAATATTTTTTACAGCCCTAAGAAGCAAAGAATAAACACATAAAAACATGTTAAAAATCAAAGCAAACTACTTGAAAACTCTCCGCCAACAACACCTCACAGGTGTAATCTAGAACTTATGTTAAATCGTTTAAGTTGTCTAACTTTTTTTCGAAGATTACAAAGTTTTGTGCAAAACTCCAATTAAGGACATAAAGGAAGCTGCATCCTTTCAGAAAGGCTTTGAGTTTTTATGCACCGGACGCACCAGTTTGATCATAAATAACTCTTTGTAGAAACTGGAGGTGGAACTTTACTTCATATTTAGGAATACTGCCAAATTCCAGTGCTCCAGTTGGGTAAGGGAAAATTAAATTGAAAGGATTTAAATTGTTTTATGGGAAAAAAGTAAACTTTTTATAGTTTAATATAGTGGTAATGGAAAGAGTTTGTCTGCAGAATAATTCGTTCACTCAACATTTTACCAGTCTTGCATTTGGGATAGATAAAAATGGTCTTCATCTGTTTTTGAGAATAGCACACAGCACGACTCCTCAGTACTTCGCTCTACAGAATTTTGTCTTTCTAGATATTTCACTGCAAACTTGGAGCTATTTTTCTGATCCGAAGAGAGTTTTCCAAGTCCAAATCATCTCATCGAGATTTAAGAACATCTCGCTTCATTTTCTTGATGACTAGTCATGTTCTTATATATAGGAAATTACTGTTAAGAACTATCACAAAAAGGACTTTTTTTTTAGAGACTTACAGAACTAATGACTTCAGATGAAGAAAAATCTGTAAAAAATGTTGCGTTTTCTTTTTGAGCACAGAAGCGTGCAAACAAATTATTATTCGAAAATGCTTCTCTTCATAATCAGTGAGTTTATTCAGACTATTTGGGCGTCCTAAAAAATATGATTCTTTCTAATTGAAAAACCAAGATGTTGATCTTTCCACCTTGATCTAGGTGTGATGTATAATCTTCGACATAAAGCTTAGTTTATACACAGAAGAGGAAAGAACAAGTCAAGATGGTCTGCAAAGTTTTTCGAAATGAATTGTTTTGTCTGAAGAATAAAATGAATGATTCTTTCACTGTACAAAGCGATTGTACGCAAACTTTTCCCTAAGTACCCTGTAAGCAAAGGCTAACGAATGAAATATATAAAAACATTAATTGAATGAAGAATAATAAATAAATAATAAAAACACCACCTCATCCTATACGAATCTCCGTTGACAGTGACAACAAGTTTGACAAACACTGTTACTGTCAACCATATGCTGCTATATGGCGTTAAAGCTTAAGCCACTGACAAATAAGTAGCTCGCATTATTGCTCTTCGCAGCTATAAATAGCGAGTTGCTAAAAGCATAAATTCAATTGCGAATTCAGCAGTCCTCACAATAGATCAGTAGTTCTGAACCGAGATTAAGTCTTGCTTTAACAAAACTACACGTGAAGTATTGAACCCGTTTTTACTAACCCTTTTGCCAAAATAAATTATTTTATTAAATATGTGTAATGCTAACCAATTACATAGCCAGTGATGCTAACCCAACTACCGTTTAAACCTAAGAGTAGTGAAAAATTAGTTTTCTCACTAAAACTCAGTGCAATTTTCATCTCATAGTTAAAATTGTACGTCATAAGTTGACAATCAGTCGTTATATTCAGTCATAAGAGTAAGTCTCTATAAAGTGAATAATATTAAAAATCAGTACAAAGGGCCAAAACAAATCTATTCTTCATGGTGGTATTTATTAGTGATCAGCACGTTTTTATAGCTCTAAAAATTCATGTCGAGGTAATTCCACTTTATAGTGCAAACTAGTTAGTGATAAACACTTAATTTTTACAATCGAAAATCGTTATGAAGTGAGAAAATTTTATAGTTATATATAGGACTTTTATTAGTGACTACGACGTTCTCGCCATCATCTTCGGAACTCTAAACCGACAATCTCTGAAGTTGTGTTACGGAAATCATAACGACATTCAGGTCACGGTTAAAAAGAGGACTGGATGGTGTCTGTAAATATTTCTTCGCCACTAAGGTGTGCATTTAACTACAGTTTTGGAACCAAGAATTGAAAAAAGTGATACTGCTGTAGATTATGTCATTTGAATGGTAACAGATTGGCGTGTGAAAAGCTTATTATTTTAATATGACTATCAGAACTAGCTTAACAGAACCTCGCTGCATGGACACGCTCAACAAATAAACGGTCAACAATACATGCGTTTCATCACTTAGTCGGTGTTAGTATTAGTATGTTATACTAAACATAGACCAAGCATCAGATTAAATGTCATGCAATGCGACATAGAACAAAAAGATAAAAACTAAATTAAATTTAACAAAAGATTAAATATTATATAGACATTTTTTTAAGACATGCTTAGAGTCGTCAACCACAAAATACTCAGCCAAATTATTAACAGTAACGCACATGCGATTAATAGGTTCATACATGCCGTAGTTAGACCTTGACGAGTTGACATGCAACAGAGGTAGCCTTCTCAAATTGTGCCTATTATCACGGAAAGAGATTTTGTCAAGTAATAACGGGGAATCAACATTCACGTTTAAGAGTTGGTGAACAAAAGTTGCATCGGCAACCATGCGATGTTTCTCAAGCGAGTGCATATTCAAAAGGTGCAAGCGATCCTCACAGGGAGGAAGAATCAAAGAGTTATTTCAGGGTAGGTCCCTAAAAGCAAAGCGCAGGAAATTTCGCTGAACAGACTCGGTACGAACGATGTGTGTACCGTAAAAAGGACACCAGACCTGGCTAGCGTATTCAATAAGTGGTCTCATAAAGCAAGTATATAAACGTAATTTTATGAAGGGATTCGAGAACTCTCGGGACCAACGTTTTATAAAGTCCAGCATAGAACTATTCTTAGACACCATGTGGTTTATGTGGGAGTTAAAATTCAATCTATGGTCACATTTGACACCCAAGTCACAGACAGAACTAACGCAGCGAATCGAGGAAGCCGAGAACCCATAGACATAAGAGATAGGATTCAGATTCCTGTGGAAAGTCATCACCTCACATTTGTCGATATTGAGTACCAAATTATTGCTTTTGCACCAATCGTAAAATTTTTGGAGGTCATCCTGTATTAGTTGACAATCATTAAAAGATTTAATCTGACCGAAAAGTTTAATGTCATCAGCATAAATTAAGACTTTGCAGTGCTTCACTACGGAGACAATGTCTTCAATAGATAGAATAAATAGCAACGGGCCCAAATGATTCCCTTGAGGTACGCCAGACGAAGCTTTCAAGACTCTTAAGATGGAATGGCGGAAATAGATTTGGTATGTTCCAATATCTAGATATGACTCCGTCCATTTTAGGAACGTTGTAGGAAACCCATACTTTTCCATTTTAAACAGTATGACTGAGTGAGATAGCTTGTTGAAAGCTTTACTATAGTCTGTATGAATACAATCTGTCTGTTAGCCATTTACAAACCCGTGAATGGTATCAGAGACAAATTCCAATACGTTAGTGGTTGTAGATCTGCCCGAAATAAAGCCATGGTAGTTTGAAGAGAGCAAATTCTTGCAGGAAATTGATAACGGAGAGTAGATGATAGATTCGAATAACTTGGGCATGCAAGATAATTTTGCAATAGGCCTATAGTTAGAGATATCTTTTTTACTGCCTTTTTTGTAGACAGGTATAATAAAAGAATTTTTCCATAGCTAAGGAGAACAACCACTATCGAGCGATTTTTTGGAAATTATTCTCAGCGGGGTTACCAGGGAGAGGCAACATGACTTAAAAAAGGCTGGAGCCCACTAATATGATCAAGTATGTCCTCTTCTGAAATTGGAGGGATAGTGAATGAAACGTTATGAGAGTCGTTCATATGATTGAAGTTGCTACTTTGAAGTTGAAAATTTGACGAGACAAAGGCATTGTCAAAACAAAAAGCAAACATATCGCTAATCTTAGACGAATTATCACTAGCAGAATCCTTGTACCTCATGGTATTGGGGTAGTTGTCCGTTTTTTTCTTCATGTTAATAAAATTAAAAAAGTTACGTGGGTCACTTTAATAATTTCGCACGCATACTTTGAATGTACTCGTCATAGAGTGAAGAGGGAAGATCTTTGATCTCATTATATGATGTGAGGAAGTTGTTGTGACTTATAATGTCCTTGTCCCTCATATAACTTTTCCACAATTTATTCTTTTTATTTTTAAGACGCTGCAGTTCTTTATTGAACCATGGTGGAGACGTTTTAGAGAGTTTAGAAAGTTCCGAAAATTTAGCCTTTCTAAAATTGAAAAAGTATTCTGTTTCATTACAATTTGTAAAGTTTTCGGTTTCATAGCAATATGTAATTAGTAGTGGGGGGTGATATTTGTCAAGAGTAGACATTATTACTGGGCTAGGCTCAACTAATAAGGTACCCGAGTCAGTAGAAAATAACGGATCTAACTGCCTACCCATGTCATTCTTAACATTACTGATTTGGCCCAGACCATGAGATGAAATAGTGTCCAGGAAAAGTGATTCTCTTATTGTCAAGTTATTAAGTAAGAGATAGTCATCGTTATCATCGTTTAGTACCCTAACCCATTGTATATTGGGTAAGTTAAAATCACCAATAAGTAGTAATTTGTCAAGAGGCTCCATCTTACCATGGATAAAATTAGAAGTTGAAATGAGCAGATCGTATAAATTTTGACCTGTAGGAATCTGTAGGAATATAACAACAACGTATGTATAAGTAGTTTCTTAAGAGAGACAGCTTAAGAACTATAAGTTCAATGTCATAAGAGTTGGAAAAACTGGGAACCACAAACTGGGTGCAATTGAAATGGTCTATACCGCCGCGAGCTTCAGAGTCAATATATCTATCTTTCCTAAAGATTTGGTAAGAATTGTCCAAGATTTCGGCATCGCGAAAGCCATGATGCAAGCAAGTTTCAGAGAAAGCAACTATATCAAAACAAGTTGCACCAGAGGATTTCAAGATATGTACAGTTTTTGTCCGAATGTAAAATGTAAAATGTAAGGCATTTTCATAGTAAAGGGAAAGCCACTTCAGTTCCTTGGAATAACATTGCTTGTTTTTGGATGTATTTTTAGGATGGCGCTCAGACGGCACAAATAATTTAGTAAAACTCCGGAGGGACAAAATAAGGGATCCAATAACTGGTCCCGCGCATCCGCTGAAACAGTTAGGACAAAGGATGCTACTGGTTTAGAGGATTTACTATCTTACGACACGAAATACTCTCCGCTTTTTCAGGAGTGAAACGTGTGACGAAACTACTCGAAGGTTTTGGTACTGTTCTCAAAGAGGGACCAATACCACTTCCAAACGAGGACACAGGTGAAGCAACATTCATAGCTATGGAATTAGATGCAGGTGCAAGCGAGAATTGACCCACAGCGTTACTTTATTATTTAGATTAAGTGAAATAAGGGAAAACATATTAAAAAAAAACTTTTTGACTAGATACTCTCTATCGAAAAGTTTGATTAACTTTTGACAATACGAAGGCCAATCGAAATATGCATCAACTTTTTGACACTACGTATTAATTCTTCTCTAGTGACAGTCATTTTGTTATATATTTGTTTATATGGTTTTAAAAATACATTCATAGGTCGCATTCAACGCAATCTGTAATATGGCCAATAATCTGTCAAATTAAATGTCACTTAATAGTTCCAATTTCATCATTCCAAAACCACAGGGTGGTAGGACAAGTCTAGATATGCCACTTTATTCTTGCCATATCCAGCAATTTTATTGTCAATTACTATAAGGGGAAATTCATAGTCAAAATCTTGATCTTATCACTATAGTCGGAAAATTATTTTTGATTAGGCAGTTAGTCTGTTATTATCACTAAAATGAAGTATGGAGCACTGCATAGTGAAATTTCCTTCGAAATCGGCCATATTTTTCTTGAAATCATTGCCACCATATTGGATAATGTTAGGCGTTCATAACATTGAAAAAGAAAAAAAAGTTTTTGGAGGTACTTTTAAGTTAATCCTAAAATTACTTAGACTGAAAAACCCGTCGAGAAAAAAATTCAATTTTAAGATTTCCAATGACGAATACGCGGACATAGTGTACTGTTACGGTTACAGCGACGGAAATTTCCTTGAGGCTCAACGCGAATATCATCGAAGATTTCCGGCAAGAAGGCTTCCATCCGTACGTGTCTTTCAAAGAACCTACCAAAGAATTAAAGAAACTGGCAACTTTGGAAATGTGTCTAGATAAACCTTCAATCCTTTAAGGACTACAGTTGAAGCAGAGGATAGGGTCTTAGAAATTGCAAGAAATGATCCTGCTATAGGAACTAGGCGCTTAGCTTTTCACTTAGGAATGTCTGTGTCAACTGTTTCGAGAATTCTAAAAAAGAAAGGCATGTATCCTTACCACGTTACTCCTGTGCAGGAGCTACTACCAGGAGATCGCCGCTACGCACCGAATTTTGCAGTTGGCTCTTAGAGATAGATTTTGAAGACTACACGTTTTTGGACAATATCCTGTGGACCGATGAATCCCAATTTACAAAAACTGGGATAACAAATTTACACAATTTACAGCACTGGGCTACAGAAAATCCACACGTATCTCGGAAGGCTTAAAATAAGAAATTAACTCCGTTATAAGATGAGTTGCAGGTAATAAATTGCTTGCTTGTTTCTTTCAAAGGATGTCTTGTAAGCCATCCTTTATTAGAAATTTACGCAGATTTCCAACCAAAAGAGATGCCAGCAGGTAGAAAATAACGATTCGTCATACTTTCTACTTTGTATTCAAAATGAGAGGCGTGTATTTTATGATTTTATAATACTAATCCCGATTTTCTTCTACATGTATTGGAATAATTTTTGTGTCATAACTCACAAACGGTGAAAGGTACAAAATGCGTTTTAAAGATAACAATCTTAGCTTCGAACTGGAGTAAGACAGAAAAAAAAATTATAAGGTTTTTATTTCAGTTTTTTTTGCTTCAAACACAAAAAAATGAGGTACAAAAGCTGAAACTTGAAGTTTGGCAGACCGTTTCTTCTAAACTACATACTGTAGAAGAAGCACTGACACATTGAATCAAAGGGCAGGAGGTTCTCTATAAATTAGCACCCCGACCATCTTTCTACTGTTTGTCGTTTAGGAGATATAACTGTTTTAGTACAAACCTACGTTTCACGTACCCTTAGTCCTTTAACCCCGATTATCTCGGAAAGGGTTGAGAATCCACCACCCTCTGCCATACATTTTTTTTCATTTCTCGACATGACCTATCGCCTCCTTCATTATTATCCACCACTTGTGAAACACCCTGTATATACATACATACAGTACAGAAGATTAAAACCAAAGTCATGTCAATTTAGACTAATGCGTTATAGTGAATTAGTGTTATACATTGCCGTAGAAATATCACTTACGTATTAATGTCTGTTTACATTACACATATTGTCAACACATTTTTTGAATGCATAATGCTTTTTTAAAATGAAAATCACTATATTTAAAAGTGAAAATCACATACTTGTAACGTGATATCAACTGAAAATAATCACTTCATGGTGATAATGATAGTGAATATAACGTTAGCGTCATCAAAATGGAACATTTCTTTCACTCATAATCATTCCACAAAATGGTGTAGAGACCAAGATTGGAACGTGTAATGATAACAAAAATGGTAGTTAACAACACTATAGAGGGACTATATTGATTGTTAATCACTTCCAATTACCATTTGTCACTATAAAATGCTAGTTGGGAGCCAATTAAATAACCAGTATAGGTAATATCAGCGAAAAGGTAAGCAGAACTCGCACTACAAAACATATACCTATAGAGATGGACAGTGGACAAATGGAAAGTAAATAGGTGATTTTTCTTCGGCGGCGTATCTTTTTTAACCAGAAAACTAATCGTTAAGAGTACTGGATATTTAACTAGTTCATTAACCATTATTATACTTGCATGGTATTCATTGTATTGGTGGCCACTCAGTACAATCCGATTACTTAATTTGAAAGGGGTTCAAAGAATTTGCTATGTATATAGGTGCCAATGGATACTACAAGAATAGACGCTCCAACTTTAAATCCACTTGATATCTAAATGCAATGCCAAACCTCGCATAGTGCAGCTGGCTGCTGAAAAGAAAAATTACATGGCTTACAAGAATATCCTTAATCTACTTAGCAGAGAAATGGTTATAATTACTACAGACTACGTTAGAAGTAGACTTAAACACGGGCTTCATTATTAGAGTCCCCTTAAAGTGTGATTGGACGAATTCGAATGGCCCTAAATATTCGGACTGACATATATCCGAAATCACCTAAATGGTTGGAATAATGAGAAGAGAGGAAGAGAACGCCTTGAAACACCAATATGTAATTCTATACACTTGGGCCCGTATTCACCAACCTAATAAATCAAAAAATCATTTATTTAATTTTTGTTGTACACGTACCTACCTTTAAATCAAATTATACTTAATTAAATTTCTGTCATCTTTTGTCAATATAAATCAAATATAACTTTAATTTTACTTTAAATGGATCCCAACCCTCTTTACTGGAAGTATACGTACTGAAGCACAAATTAAGTTAGATTTTTTTTAAATGGGTTGTGAATACGGTCATAAACCTCTATTTAAGCTTTAACTTACATTTTTTTTTTAATCATCAGCTCACAATATAAGCTCTTTTTTTGTAAATGAGTTGACTAACAAAGTAACACCCTTCTGAAATGCTTTTACTGTTAATTTCGGGAGTCTCTTTTCGCATCCCCAATCAATCAAAGAACCGACGCGTATCGATCGATTCATTAAGAGCAACAAAGCATCGTAATTCAATTAAGGCCAAGAAAGAAAACAAGAACTTTCGACCTTAGGGAAAAACTGAAGCAAAGAAATCTCGTAAGCATTCTTTTCCCTTATCACTTTCCCGTGCCCATTCCTGTTATAACTCTCAATTATTGTGACCGCATCGAGAGGATTTGGCTTACTTTGTTGGCTTAATACTTACGAAGGCTAAGAGAATTTAAATGGATTCACTTAGAAGTACGTAGGAAAAAATATGAATTTTTAACAGCTGAAGTAAATCAAATTGAACAAATAACGTTTTCTTGACATTGATTATCTCAAAAATTCATCTGTGGATAAGAGCGAAAATAAAAAGGAATTTTAAATAAGGGCAAATTAAATAGTGAAAACGGAGGAAATTGAAAATCTTGCGGTTCTTACATCTGCATAGCCAGAGCTTATGGAAACCCCTGTTATAAGCTGAAAGGACTTATGTTAGGTAAGGGAATAATGAATATTCTAAGAGCTTCATCAAATAATCGGAGAAGCCAGCTGGCTGAACTGTGCGAATACAGGAATACATATAGTGTTCTACTTAAGGTGGGTGTAGTGTATTGTGAAATAGGCATATATTATTGTATTTCGATACAACCTTACTTTCAGTATATAGTGCTCCTTACAAAAATGTAAAAATTCTGGTGAAAAGACTTTTATGGGATGTAATAAATTCTTCTCCTGAAGGAGCTTATCGAAACTGCATGAGTAATTGGTTAGGATTTTTTGGGCTAGAACTTTTAAAAAGACTCTTCTGGATTCGTGTCCATAATATATTTGGCGTAATTTAAGTTTTAAGAATTTGCTCGATCAATAATTAATTCATTTCGGAACCTTTCCCGTATCACCTCAATTGTTACCTTGATTTTTTTTGTAGCAGAATAATAAGGATTATCTTTTGCGCATAAAAAAAGTTCGTCTGGTCTTCTCAAGAAACCAGTTGGTATTTTTCAGGGAAATCAAGCCAGATATCAAAAATATTTTCATAATCAAAGTTGTGTTCAACTATTCTACTAATCTTTCCGCGTAATCAAGGTACAATTTAAGAAATTTTCATAACATTTGACGCGGAGGATATAATTAGATAAATTTATATACCCTAGGTGAAACCATAGGGTAGGGTATACTAAGTTTGCCATTCCGTTTGTAACGTACAGAAATAATGCAGGTGAAGCAAATGAGGTTGGACATTCACAGTTGACGTATTTTTAGTGACAAAGATTCAAAATTCACTTTTGATATAATAAAATGAGCCTTTATATTTCTTCACTTGCTCAAACTCTACTTCAACATTCACTCTTACTTTTATACTAAGTATTTAACCAAAGCTAATTTACTTTACAAAAAAGGACGTTGCCAGTGCACACAAAATGTTATAGTGGCAGCACAGCGTGGTAGACAGGAATGAACTCTGACAGAATCTTTTTAGCTATTTTAATGTGTCATGACTACCGGAAAAAGAATTTGGCTAGGCTTGACTACGTTTTTTACGATAACTCCAAATTTGTTCACTACATCATCCTCTACTGAAGAAGGGTAATTTGATTTTTGCATGCCCATCTGCCCGTTTGACCGTCCTCACAATATCTCGAGAACGGGCTTACTTAGAGTGCTGAAACTCTGCACACGCGCTTTTTTTTTTATAAAAAGTAAATTTAAGTTCGAAAATGAGACTAGTCGGGCAACTCATTCGTAGGATTGCTATATAAAAATTTCGTCTTATACATATTTGAGTACTGTATGAGAACGTATCGACGTAGAGCGCTCAAATTTTGTACACGCCATTTTCATAATTGTATTCAAGTTTAAAACTGGACTAAATCGGGTAATCCATTCTAAATTTTGCCAAACAAAACTTTGGGTTTTCACTTTATTTAACTTTTATTTTCATGTTGGGTATAATAAATATTATTGGTCCTAGACATTTTTATACCCTAGATGAAATCTATAGGGTATACTAAGTTTGCCATTCCGTTTGTAACGCACAGAAATAATGATGGTAGAGCAAAATGGATTGGACACCCCCGCATAAAATTAAAAGTTATTTTGATTTTTGCATGTCCGTCTGTCCGTCCGTCCGTCCGTGCGCACGATAACTCGAGAACGCATTCACTTAGAAAGCTGAACTTTGTACACGGATATTACAAAAAAAAAAGTAAAATTAAGTTCGAAAATAAGACAAATCGGGCAACTCCTTCGTGGGGTTGCCATACAAAAATTTCGTTTTCCACTATATATTTGGACACTACCTGAGAACACGTTGACATAGCTGGCTGAAATCCGGTACATTGTGTTTTGATAGTAATAGCAAATAAAATTTCAAAAATGGACTAAATCGGGCAACCTCTTCTTGGTGTTGCCATATAAATTTTTTTTGTTTTTTACATATACTTTGAAAACGATCAGTCCTAGACATTTTTATTGTACTAAACGCTTCTTCAGAATAAAAAATTCTATAAAATTGGTTATAATCATTTTTTCTGTCTGACGAGCCGTTCTAGAAATATATGCTAGAAACCAATGCAAAAAATCAAAATTGCTCAAATGGGTGACCGTACGAAATTTCATACGGGTATTCATCTAGGGTATCATAAGAATTGGTCTTAGACCAATTCTAGCTTTTTCACTTGTTTATTATAAGCTTTTCTCTTTTAAATCAATTTAAAAACATCTTATTTCACTTGGTACATCGACTCTTCGAATCAAAGAAGTTACTTGAAAGTTTTTGAGAAAGTTTGGTTTAGGTAAAAACACATTAGCCTGTGTTTTCTTTTTCTTTCAAAATCTACGGTGAAGTATGCCTTTATTGACCAGTATATAACAAAAAGTTTTACAGTCCACATATTTTTCTCATTTATTGAAAGTGTGACTTTGAACCTTAGAACGTATGGATGAGATTGAAGGTAAGGAAAGCGGATCATTATTGAAAATTAGAAAGAGAGACGGAGAGATAGTCTCTCTTCCTAATTTTCAATAATGATTCGCTTTCCTTACTTTCAATCTCATCCATAGTTTTCCCAATGACAGTACCGTTGATTTCACTTACTCCTTTGATACTCTTGAAGATTCTAGAGGGAATGCCATATGTATCAAATGAGATTGTATGAGTAGATCATTAAATAACGACCCTAATAATATCTTCGCATGGTGCAAATCGATTCACGTCGAATTCAATGCATCTAAGACTCAAAGCTGCCTCATCGCTTTACAACAAGATTAAACTTTTACCACTCCTATTTCCTTTGATGGACTAATATACTGCCATCTTATACCGCCACTGGCATTATTAATTCCAGAAAAGATCAGATCCTTTCTGTTGCCAAAGATGCATCGAAATATCTAGGATTTCTGAAAATATGTAAGAAATATTTGAGCCAGTCAAATTTAGCACTCCAAGTCCTATATCAGACCTAGAATAGAATAGAATTACCATTAATGGGAAGGGGCTGGTCGCACAGCCTTAGCTTAATTGGATATTGTCCAAAAGAGAGCCTTCAAGCTCTTTGGCAATTTAACAATAACTTGTCATATACATAGACTTACTGGAAGACCGCCGCAATGTTGGATGTCTTTCGCTCCTTTGTCGCCACATGCTGATGAAATATCTAGTCTGATCCCTGGTATGTGGAATGGTTCCTGCACGCAATACTCTCGCTGTAGACCGCACACATCCTTTTACCCTTTAAAATAAATTCAGCCGTACAGCCAAATTCTGGGAAGCTTTTTTATTCCGACCTGTGCGAATGTGAATCAGTCTACCATCTTATGTCTTTCCTCCGGCATACAATCTGCAAAAGCTTAAGAGTTACATACATCAGCACCTCCACCACTCGCCTCTTTTCCCCTTATACCTTTCCCTACAACCTTCCTGCCATGTTGTGCTTTGCATCATATGGTATATCCTGAATTTCTGTTAATAATATAAAAAAAAAATATTCGCTGTGTTGCAGTGTCATTTGGTCACCAACAGAAGATCCCTTAGCTCAGAACGCGTTAGAAAATTTTATTTACATTTTATGCAATACTAAGTACCAATGCTATGAAAGTATGCTACCGAAGGTTTCTTTAAATCAGAGACCGTAATTGTTATAAGTCCTATGACAGAAACTGTGCTGTGATACTTATCTTCCAACAAAGTTTTTTTTACTTAACCCTAAACCTTACCTTAACCTTAACCCAAAACTTCTTCTCTTTGGTTATGATGTAACAGTTAGATAACCGAACTCGTTTTAATATGTAAAATTTTATAAGAATCGCCTAATAAAATTTATATAACAGAAACTTTGTTGATCAATATAAAAAAGGTATCAACCAGTAAAATCAAAATCAAAAAATTATTCTTATTATTGAGAGAAATTGAAAAGTTATCAGGGTCAGTCCTCGCTAAAAATTGTGTAAATTTGTGCATCTATCATCTCCGATTTTGATGAAATTTTTGCAGAAGATGTTGGTTTTATTGTTAGAAGTACTTTGCTGAAATATTTTTTGGGTTTGTTCAATTTTGAAGGAGATACGGTATTTTGAAATTTTCAAAAATCTATATCTCATATGCAAGCCTATGAAGTAAGCGCTATTATTTAAGGAAGCTTTAAAGTTCCTGTAAGTAAAAATTAGTGGAGGTCTTGTTTTTTTGCAAACTCGTTTTCAAGGATACTGGATACTGGATACTCATTCTCGATTTTTTTTATTGAATTTTTTTATCTTAATCATTAATGAGTGTTGAACAAACTGTTGAAAGGAGAAAATGGAACTCCTTGAAGTTTGAATGGAGTAAATTTTTAAATATTTGTAGTTCAGAAAACTTTGGACAAAAATTGATGATGTGGGCTGCGTTGTCAGATTATATGCAATGTATTGAATATATTAGAAGAATGGAGTATGTCAGTGGACTCTCTGGAGCGTCT
Source organism: Dioctria linearis (assembly GCA_963930735.1). Classification (NCBI taxonomy): domain Eukaryota; kingdom Metazoa; phylum Arthropoda; class Insecta; order Diptera; family Asilidae; genus Dioctria; species Dioctria linearis. The sequence goes on along the minus strand of OZ005742.1, from coordinate 51,322,488 downwards.
TGATCATTCTTTTTTTCAGACCTTCCTTCCTAAAATTACTCCTTCCCCTCAAATTTACATTTGAAAATTTTTCGTTTTATGACGCAAACTGCAATTGGGCCAATTATGTCAAGCAATTTGTTACAGGTTAACTAATAACCATTTTCTTTCAAAAAACAGTTATTAATTAAGCTGTGTCGAATTTTAATTGTTTGCATTTCGACCAAAAACACTTCGGCTACTTTTATAACGTGATTGGACAAATAGTTAATAGTTACCTTCAAACCCCGGACAGAACACTTCGAAGTACGAATAACTTTTAGACATTGGTGTCAAACGTCAACTATATATGCTCCTTAAGGCTAAAATCCAATAGCGGTATAGGATTTGACTTTGGATTTGGTATTGGTATTGGCATCGACAACGCCTGCGGTATTAAGCCGTTGATAACCAAATGACGGCATCGAAGCGATTTAGTTTGCTCCATATTTTATTTTGTTTTAAATAGAATTTATAAACTATTTCACTTTTAGATACAAACATGGGTTTTCCAATACAAATTTCACTAATTTTTCTTCAAAATTGATTTTAAATATTTTTATTTTAACTGTAAAACTACTACGAATTCCTTGATGCCGCTTTGAATATCAAATATAAACTGACGCTGGTATCGGCAGCCACATTGGTGATAATGCCGATGCCGTCATTGGGGTTAACATTATTGCCATGTACAGTTTTGGATTTTGACAGTTGCAATCTTCAATTCCAATTCCGATGGGTTTTGCTCTTTAGCATTCAGATGGTAGCTCGCCTCGATCCTAGCGTGCCCCGATGTTAGCGCGACATACTGGACATATATGGGATAGCGATGCGTTGATAACGACTTTTTTAATCGGCTTAATTTGTAATAGTATTATAACAAGCCTTGTAAGCATTAAGCAGTTTGAGCAAGGCGCAGAGGGGTGGGGGCTGACAAGTTCACCCGTTTCCAGCCCTTGTAACCACACTTGGTAATCCTGCAACTACCCGAATACGACAAATCGTTTTAAGTCGGTCATCATACGAGAATATTCTTCATAGCATGGTGGTTTACAGTTAATAGCCCAACAAGTATACCTAAAGGACTGTTTTTCTCAAATCTTGGCTGCGACTTAATAGGTTAGATTCAGATAACTAGCCTTCTTCACTTAAACCTCCAGTGTGCCACTTCACCTCATGGGATAACCTTTTCAAACCACTTTAGATCCATCCTGCTTCCCTTAAGAATCTCAGGATACATCTGGACTCTTTGTTCTGCAGCTTCTTAAGATTTGAAAAGAAGTAGCTGTGGCGCCACTCTCGTTTTGGATTATACATCCGATTGTTCTAAAAAAAAACACTGTAACTATATGACAAATGGAAAATTAGCTAGATAGGCTTCTGAATTTATCAAATATAGAAAAATAATAATATATTCATTCTTACGTCATCCTGAAATCTTTGTAGACAAAAAGCAGAAACTTAGAAGTTTTAAATAAAAATTTGTAAAAAATAGTATAACTAAAAGCGATTCTGAACATATTAAAAGGATAATTTGCACAAAGATCCATACAAGCTGATGTTTTCTTTCGTGACTAAATAAATCACCTTCAAAAGTTTTAGTTTTACCTTAGATGGACTGTCAATCTGGTACCGAAGAGTGAACCCTACAAATATTACGGACAGAGAGAATCCTGCAGACAACACCGGCCTGGAATTATGGTTGCACTCCCTGCAGCCGTCAAGTCGGCATAGCATCGAATTGATTCCCGTGCCTCAGTTGGTTGGATTCCCGAGCTACAGCCTTGCGGAAGAGCATGTGTTCGGCTGTCATAGGGACAGCCCGATATTTAGCCGCGACCCTTGCCTTAGTGGGTCTGAATTCTTGAACATGACAGCTAGTCACTTGTAAAAACGAATATTTCAGGTGTGAATACAGCACAATCTACAGCTTTTGAACAGATTCGATTGCCTTCGACTCCTTCACCAATAACCCTAATTACCCATACTAGATTCCTGGTATCAGTTCTACTATCATTAAAGAGTTCTCTTGTCCCTAAAACTGTGCTGACTACCTGTTCATCGAAACATCAAGGACAATAAGGTAGCGGATGAGCTTGCAAAAACTGATTCCGAAACTCAGGTGCAATATATCATATGTATGTGAGAATCGCGTTCTGAACTCTAAAAAGTTTCATCACCAACGACAACTACATTAAAGCAATCATCGGTGAGTCGATCGGTACACCTGTTGTATTGCAAAGTAATTATAGCCTAGGTACAATAGGAAGAAAAAACAATGGAGCTCCTGAGGAGGAGCAAAGCTGACAGCAAGAAACTAGCAGGAGTATTACGAGTATATTAGGCCATGGGTAATGATGCTATAAATCTGAGTCTAAACTCAAACGGTTTCTGTCATAGTTGTAAACCTCCTGAGATTCTGAAATCGAATCAATTCGACATGTACTTTGCGAGTGATCTACCTAAACGGGCGGACTACTTGGTAGCTGCCTCTTCTTGGAACTGGGAGAACTGCAAGGTAAAGAGCTTTGATGCGTCCTGGATTCTTATTTTCTTAAATCTCATACTGTACCACATGTAGCTTACGACGGAAGGTCTTATTATTACTGCCATTATTATCTTTCAAGATCAACTCTACCTCACTGGAGTGTGCAGTGTATGCGAGATTTCACTTACATTAACAACGGTTCTATCCAGATTATTCCATTAATCCGATTCGGATTATTTTGCGTATTCTAGTTTCATCCTCAGATCTGCTTCTCTTCTCTAGCTCATGTTCGGCTAACTGCAAGGTATGGATGGTTTCAGTTTGCTGAGCTTCTCTCATAATTCGACATTGCAATTTTTTTTTCGCTTTTTGTAAATAATTTCAAGATCATACTCGGATAGTACCTCACCAGATGTGGTATCTGACATCATCAACTTTGAAAGTATAACAAAATAACCTAAGATTACCTTTCTCAAGTTAAAAGTATTTATCATGAAGCATATCAGTGAAATTAGGATGAGTATTGCAAAGTGTAATAATATAATTGTTTCGATGTCGCACGATAATCTATCCATGATTTGTCCATGTTTATTTATTTGTCATGACTAGTATCGGAGTTATGTGGAAGAGGCAGAGCGCTGACGTACTTATTATTGGATGCCTAAGAAGCCGCTGAAATAATGATATTAAATGGCAGAATATGCCAGAGTTCCTTCTATGGCAGAATATGCCTCTCTTGTTATATTATTTAAGGCAGAGTATGCCGATGTAACATGTGTGGCAGAGTATGCCGCCATTTTGTATTTAAAGGCAGAGTATGCCGGTTATATCTGTACTAAGGCAGAGTATGCTGCTATTATAGAGGGATGGCAGAGTATGCCGATTTTGAATTTTGCTAAGGCAGAGTATGCCGCTGTAATAGCATGATGGCAGAGTATGCCGATTTTGAATTTTGAGAAATAAAAAGACACCTTTCGATAGTCAGATTAAGTCTATTATTTATATAAATCAATTACAAAGGAATCAGTATTTCTTTACAATTCTGAAGGGGGGATTATTGCAGAATTGCAATATACAAAATTAATAATCAGAAATTGTAGTGTCAGCATTTCTGATCACATAATTTCTGAATGAGTCACAATGTATCAATATTATAAGCAATGACTTCACGTATGAATATTTTATCAATGAAGAATTATGCTTGCATAGCGGAAATTGCTTGCGATGCAAATTCTTCTTGACGTAGAGCAAACTTTGTTTGTTTTCAATTTCTTTTTCGTTGTGAGTTCTGTTCACTTTTGTTGACCGTGGTCATGGCTTTAAAATAGATTATTTTGCACCACGTGTATCGTTGAACATTTACTGTATAAGATTTTTTTTTTTTTCTAATTAACCAAAATTATATTATTTTGTGCTATTACATTATAAATTTAGCTCAAGATCAATATGCTATTATTAAGTTCTATTCTCGGAAAGATTTCAATTGTTCTTCTGAATCGCTTGTGATAAGTTCCAATTTATCGGGTTTGGCATTTTCAATTCAATAGCAGTTTCGTAAGGAATATCTTAAAGAAATAACCTGAAAAATCTAATTTAATATTGTTGTCCTAATTAAGTATTCATTTGTTTATGAACAAAATTTAAATTGAAAACTTTCAAAGTCGATAAATTCACCACCGACTTACTGACCTTCTCAAGAAAAATTTCAAAGCCTCGGGGAACTGAATATGCAGAAGGGTTTCCTGTACATTCGTTTTTTTTTCTTTGCAAACTCCCATAATGCAGTAAACCTGGTTGCAATATGCTGCTAACAGCCAATAACATCCTTAAGGATTTTTTACCATAAAGCAAAAAAGCAGATAATCTTGGCGTGAGCTTCATCCAAATAGAAGTAGATTAAAATTCTTAAGCGCTTGCCTTAAAATATTAATTGCTCACTACTCTGTAGGGGAAGTAATTTGAAATTAATTAAGCGAAATATAATTTTTCCGCTCCTTGAATCCCGACACGGTTCATTTAAAAGGACTTCTAGTAGTTCATCAGATCCATACAAAAGAACTACGATGAGCTTCTATAACTAGATTTCTTGTTGGAATTCCTTAGTTTCATAAAACTTAGATGACAACACTTTCTATACAGGAAAATTTTGTTTTGTGTTTTTTCCCCCTTTTTTTCAAAATTGATTCTACATTCCTAGAATGCTCGACTGTAATTAAAATTCCTATACACACTCTGTTAACTGCTGAGAGCTAAGAAATAAAATGAAGCTAAAATCCTGTTTTATTCCCTATCCTTAACAAGGCGACAAAGTTTTCGGAGAAGTTCCTCTCCAAGGATTTCGAGGTAAATTAATACGTAAGAAATTAAGAAGACTTGCAGAACTCCGTCATCGCAAATTTAATGGAGTCTGAGAAAATTATCCCATCTTTCTTGAAGGAAATTTAATATGCTTGCTTATGTATTGCTCAAATAAAAGGGAATGAGAATGATATATATATATATAAATGGAAAGTAAATGGTTCGGGGATAAAAATTTGGATATAAAACATGTTGAAGTTCTTACATTAGAGGTAAATTAAAAATAGATGATGACAGCCTTGATAATTGAATGAAATTGGATTTATTGTTCAGCACAATTTTATAAGCGCATCATCTTTAACCTTTCCGATTGATTTAACATCAAACCGGTAGGAGAGTGTGTGATTTGTTGAAGCGTTTCAGTTAGCATAATAATATACTTGGCAAAATGTTGTAAAAATTCTCACATCTGGATTACATAGTGAGCGTTTATGAGATACATACATTGATATAAATTCGAAAAATTTGCATAATACATTTTTTACTGTAATTTAGTTTGCGATTGCGACAATTTTAGGTAGCTGACGAGGTAGCGATACCAGTAATTACCAATTTTTATGCAATAAGTGTCGCAGCGTGGCCCAAAGGCATCAGAGGTTTACAAAATCAAATTTACGCCACAGAGAAAATTGTATGCTCCATTCTTAATTTGTCGGCATCCCCTGCGAAATTTATTAATGCCAAAAATGAAACCTTCGACTCTAGTGGTAGCGCAAGCCTCAATGAAAAATGTGATTATGAAATCATAGCAGCTTTTGTTGGTAGCTATACCTACCTAAATTTATTTTTATTATTATATGCATTTCTCATATAGTACAAGGATGTCGTTATAATAAACTTATATTGTATATTTATTTCTCTATAGGAAGCATGCTGGAATGGCGAATATGGCGTAACTTATGTTTTCGAAAAAAAACAGATGTGCACAAATGGAAACAACTTAATCAAAATACTTGGGTGGCGGGGACTTCTAAGCATATTTATTTATTTATTTTATAAATCCAGACCATAGCATATAAATTAAATCCATTTATATAATTACCGTTAAATAAGAATATGATAAATTAAGTAATACAAAATTAAGAAGAAAAACTTAAAAAGTAAGTTCTAACTAATAAATGAAAGAAATGTTAAATGATTGAAAAATAGCAATAGTAAAAAATAATAAAATTAAAAGAAAAAGAGGAAAAAGCAAAACTTCTAAAAGTAATAAATCAAAATGTTAAAAAAAATAAATAAAAACACAATATAACTAATTCATACAAAAAAATACAATTCAGATAGTAAGAAGCAGGCAAATAAAAGAAGTGTTTAACAAATTTTATTTTACTGCATTATAATTAAAATTTAAATTCAAAAGAGCACTTTTATGTAATCCAACTAACATTTTGTGCCTTAATGTTTCTGAATTTCTAAAGTTCCTCTAAAAGTTCTTATATAGTAGCAGTGCCTACAAGGGTACCATTGCTTCATTGTTACTTCCCATTTTGAAATAGTTACCTAAATGTTTCCTTCTATTGTTGCTTTCAGGTATAATGAAGAGTTGCGACTTTGGGCTTTAAACAAAAAATATTCACACTGTGTTTTGAAAAATCGGTTAAGAGTACTTCGTGAAAACGGATTAGATTATTTACCGAAAAATAGTAAAATATATCTAGGTACTCCTAAGTACATTTAAAATATCACAAATATTGGAAATGGAAGTTACTGGCATAATTGACTGGAAAAGAGCATAACAAACATTTTATCACAAATTCAATGCCCCCAACGTGTCTCCCCAAGTAACAATTTTTCCAATTTTTGGTGACTGAAGGTGATGGGTAGTTTTATTAGGGGTATATAATGGGTACCTGGTTATATAAGAATTTCAGTGGTTATATAAGAGTTTTATAATATTACCAATTGGTGATGTATTTATATTAGAGTTTTTTAGGTTACTAATGGTTATCGTGGAAATAAGTTACTAAAGGTTTTATAAGTTGCTGATGGAAATGTTTCAATCACCAGCCTATATAACTTAGAGTAACCATTACTAGAAGGTATATAAGAAAGTTTTATAATTGTTTTGATCACCACGTTATAAACTTATTGGTAACAAGTGTTTATTGCGGTATCCGTGGTTACCCTTATATAACAACTTTCAGTAATTTAGGTGACTTTAATAAAAATTGGGAACTTTCGGTAATACATATACCCACTATAAAATATCGTAAAATTTGTTGGTGGTCCTTTAGTAACTACGGTGATCGTTATAAAAACAAATTACTTTTAGTGTCGAATGGAGCCATTATAAAACTGTTTTTATTTATATAACATAATATAACCAAAGGGTATATAAAAACACTAACGTCTGTTTTTTGTGACAATAATTAAGATATATAACATTACCAAAGGTTACATGTTATGACTAAAGGGTATATAAGGACCATTTTCGAAGCATGGTAGTGCCTTTAGTTTATATAATATTTCTAGAAGTTTTATAAGGGTCATTCAGTTTATATAAAACTACTTGAAGTTTTGTAATGGTAATTTGTTCATTTAAGTACAAGCCGCCATTTTTTCATCTGTCCATTGCAGATATAAAAGAAAATGTCGGTTAAGCCAATTTTTTAAATTGCAGATATATGGCTTCCGTTTTATTTGTATATGAAGAAAATACGTCTTTTTAGGTACATAACATTTCTAAAGTATTTTTGGAGCGGTCTGTATTTTTTAGAAGTATCTATGATGATATTCACAGTAAAATTTCAATTGCAGCTGAATTTAACCACATATGCCGAAAAATTGTACTTCTAAAATGTAAAAATATTAAACCCTTACATTATAAAAATACAATAAAAAAAAAATCGAAATTCTATGTCAAGAAAGGTTTCGTAAATATTTGCATATTATTGTTTTATAAAGGTAACGAAAAATAATTTCCCTAACATTTCTATCACTGAAAGTAATCAGTCTGAGAATTCCGAGCGTTGTGAAAACGTTACCATCACCATTATAAGCAAAGTTTATAAAGGTAACCGAAACATTACCGCAACCACTGCTATGACCAAAATAAATTAATCGAGAGCACCTTGGGTTATATAAGGGTTATATAAGAAGTTATATTAAGGTAACCAAAATATTTTGATTACTCATTTTATAAAACTTTTAGTTATATAACGTTACCTAAATAAAGTCACGGTAACCTTTATGTAATCCTCAATTTAAGCTCTATAAGGGGTTTATAGTGGTTACAAAGACGTTTCGAGTACCAGTCTATATAACTCAAGTTATATAATTTGGTAATGGAAACCTTACGGTTACTACTATATAAAAAAAATTGTTTCTTGGGTCTTTTATTATTAATTGTATCTAGCCCAAAGAGCAAATTTCTCTTTGCCATATACATAAGCTGCCAGTTTTTGTTGTTGGAATTTATTTCTGAAAAATAAGCCTATCTTAAATGATTTTCTTAACACATTTATGGAAGAAATGTCTTCAATCTGGAAAGAGAATTTGATTGAAAATTAAATGCTTTGCTTACAAGAGCATTTGTTAAACGTTCCTTTATCCACACATTTAAAGGCACTAACCACGGTACAGAGAATACATGCTATTCTCATTAAAAATGTTGACACATTGCAACTGAAGTGATGTGACTTAATTTCGTGACTAATGTATATACATTTTTAAAGGAAAGCCGGAGAAAGGAGAGAGAGTATTCTGTTCTTATACATTTCACGATATTTTTTTTTTAATATTCTAACTCTATTTTGTACAAATTGGAAAGATGATTGTATCTTAATTGTGCAATGTTTCTTGAATAAATTTTAATTTGAATTTGAATTTCACGATATATCAACATCTAATGGTAGAACGCGGCTAGTAATGAGAATACTTGTATTCTCTGTTCGTGGATACTGACTAGGAATATATGGAAACATATTAATATATAGGCACCAAATAGAAACTTTATCTGGCGGGTATAACTTCAACGTATAAATTGTAAGCAATGCCTATGGGTTAGCCTTAATGGGTACGAATTATATAAATTGCCTTGTTGGGAACATTTGATCTATAAAATGTAACAAAATAGCGATATGACATTTTGAATACTTTCTTAAGTGTTTTTAGGTGCAAAAACCTTTTTATGTCTTTAAAAATGCATATCACTTTATTCTACCACTAGTTTGAAATTAATTACTGATAATTCTTTTTCGAAGTTTTGTAATTGATTTTACAGAAAATTTTATTTGGTTTGTAAATTTTCACCCAGTTGAAAAACAAAAACCAGATCTTATTATATGACATGTATTTTAAAAGAACATCAAAGGTGTTTGCATACATAGGGAGCTCGTAATCTATTTTTACAAATATATGTATACAAATAAAACAAATATCCATATTTATCATTATCTCATATACATATATCGCGTACATATATTAACGTAAAAGTTCACATATTGTATAAGCATGTGTCAAACGTCACAGCTTCGACATATTTACGTCACCGCGACCAAGCTCAACTCTCAATGTTACTATATATAAATAGTAACATTTTAGACATTATGTCCATATAACTTCCACACTACGTTACCCCATTTCCGTAACATGGATAACTTCGGAACGTCGCTATTTCGCAACATGCGTTTCTTACGGGCCCACTGCTAGACAGAAAAACGTAACCATGACCATTGTATGTAAAAGGGTGTTACTTGGGTACATACAATCAAACATCAATATAAGTATGTTTTATAAAACGAGTTCCACACAGGAGTCGCGTAAATATATTTTAAAAGATTTATAGGTTCTATTAATGAATCAAAGCAATTTAAAGGATTTACTTATAACGTAATTAATATGACAAGAAAATAAAAGTTTATCATCAAAAGCCACTCCCAGATCGTAAATTCCAGAAAGTCGATCTAATGCGGTGCTATATAACTAATATGCTAATTTGATAGTGTCCCTTTTGCGACTGAAAGAATCTTGCTTACATTTATTTATATTTAATGGTAAGTAATTTTTGACACACCATTTTTCAACCTTACTTATGTCTTCTTGCAACCCAGTACAATCATCAAGATCACTAATAACACGAAAAATTTTACATCGTCTGTGTAGAAGGTCATTTATACAAATCCTAAAGATAAGTGTGCCGAGGATAGTACCCTGGGATCATCCGAAGTTTGTTCAAAAGCCAGCGATTCAAACCCATTAACGACTTCAACGATGTGTCGTCCATCCAAATATGATGAAAACCATTAATTGGTGTTCTTACTGAAGCCAATGGGGGCCATTTTAATGAGTAACTATCAGTGTTGACTCTAATCATAGGCCTTAGAGAATCTGTACAAATAGAGTCTACCTGCTTGCCTCTGTGAACTAAGTCAGGGTTGAGGTAGTAGACCATCCCGAAAAGATACCGTATTGATTTTAGTTAATAAAGGAAATAGGTGATTATCTGTAATTTTTTCAAATAATAACGCCAAACTATTTGAAAATGAAATTGATCTGTCTAACTATCGACCAATATCATCAATATTTAGGGTCTCCTGATTTGAATATTGGTGGAACGAAACACCCATTCAGAATTGTAGAATATATCCTTTGATTAATAGATATATTAAACAGTTCACTAATCGGTTCCGCAATTATCGAAGCACATTTTCTATAAAACATATTGGGAATCCCATCAGGACCAGAGTTTTTATTAAATTGATTTGATTAATTACACTTGCTACACTCTCAGGCGCAACATGTTATAATTGATTGGAGTTAATGAATTGTCTAAATTATTTGTAACACTAGCTTGGAGAGAATATATAGTATATATATTGATTTAAAAAGCTGCGATATCATTTTGCAAGTCTGCGTTATTGAGGCGGATATACTGCCACCAAGTTTCATTTCAAGATATAAGAGTTTGACGTTTCCAGGCTTTTACGAAAAGTCCGAAAACTCTTTGGATTGCTTTACCGCAACACATTCTCTGCAATTGTTTAGAATGATTTCGCAAGAACGAAGATGTCTTGTATAATTCTGTATCATGTACATACGCCAATACTTGTTTTTAAATTGCATAGTTCATACCAATTCTCTCGTATACCACCTATTCAAAAATTTTCTCTTAAAGATGAGGCAGTTTCGTATCAGCAGGAACCAATAGCGAAATAACGTGCATATTTACTTGGTAAAATAATTCAATTTATAAATTTTCTTTATTGCAGAAGATTTCTGATCTTCATCAGCTGATTGTTTACTGATTGTTATTAATTTTTTAAATTATGAATTTGGCTTGTCCGACCGATGACTTAAATGTCTAAGCGCGGAAGTTTTACGAAGTATTCTTATATATACATTTGGGATAGGGTTACACATCGGGTCCTCAAGGTCTCTCAGGTGGCCAACCAGATTGCCTATGCTGAGCAGATTTGCCTTCGGCATTCGACAAAGCAAGTGCATGTGAAAAATAGCAAGGTTTCTATCACTTAAAAATTGCTCATTAGTAGGACTCGGAAATTGATAAAATTGCATCTTTTTTATGCGTCGCCAAGTGATACTAATTATGATACAAACTTTTTTCTATGGTACTACTATTCTAAAAACATATCTTTTATTTATCACTTTTTATCATATTGTACATTTTCTCACATCTGTGCATTTTCCCTTTTAGATCATTTTCCTTTTATTTTAGATGACATTTTACTTTTTATATAATTTTTTTAATACAATTGTACTGCATGGATGTTTTGCTGAGTTTTTATTGGGTCTTTCGCTCCGACTGATATCTCTTTTTGTACTTGGCATCGCTTGAGATAAGTTGGCTAGTTAGGGACTAACATTTATATCGGGTATCGACTGATATATAATTTTTTAACAACTAATTAAAACACTTTATTTCTGGTCGCGACGGAAATAAAGAATCTTGCTTCGGGTCTCGACTGAAGTTAAGATATTTACTAACACTCACTTTAAGTCGGGTCTATATATATTGAATATCTATTATTAACAATCCTATAAGTGTGTTTCCCCATACGTTTGAATCGTTGACCTGAAAACTTTTATACATAATCTGATCTTAATTGTGGGAAATTCTAAAAAATAAGTGCAGTAGTTTCTTGAAAGTAAAAGAAAGTGAACAGTGTTGACTTGTTGTTAGGAAATAGACCACTGATCCAAATTTACCACAGCATTCATTTCAGTCACTTAATCAAATTTGCGTGTACGTTCTACTAACGGACAGTACAGTCACCTCGAGTATCGTGTCTCTAATTAAAGCGGATGTTCATCATCAGAAATGGGAGAACCGGAGTACTTGCAGGTGCACAAAACTGTTTCGTGATAGGCCCAATAGGAATATCTCTGATTTTCTTATGGGGCGCCTGCCTGGAAGGAGAGCATGAGACAAGCTAATACTATCTATGTGCTTGTCCGGCCTTCGTCCGGAGCAAGATACTCTAGGTTCTACCTTCCTATTTATAGATGATCTGAAAAATCTTCCTCACCAAAACCTGATACGTTTCAATGAGAGGACTGGAAGGTTTGAGTAATGGAGTTTCTAGCAGGTTAGCACAATGGACCACTTTGGCCTTCGTGCTTGAGATCTCTCGTCCCCCTGCCTTAAAAAAACACTGAGTTTTAAGTAATGTAATTTTTTTACCTTTGATAGGCTCCGATCTGTGTGGATGAATGAAGTAAATAGATCGTGGAACGTACGCCATAACACATAATTGCCATCCAATGTAGGAATATGTATGGGCGGAAGTCTAACCTCAGACTTAGTGAGTTTAGATAGCATAGCAGGGAAAGAATTTTCCAGCTCTTCACTCAACGTAGAGAGAAGTTCAATGTATTTTGCTTCGGTTTTCTCATATAAGGTACCTTTGGCATAGGTGTTTTCACAACCACCCTCGTCTTTCCAGATAGTTATGTGTGTTTAACTGAATTCTGTCCACGTAATACTTTTCTCCCTGTCTAGTCTCTTTACTCGCCTTTGAATGATTCTCGGCAGCTTTGGATATTTTCTCGTGAAGAGCTTGTTGTTTTTGAATAAGTATTTCCATAATGAGCTATTGGCTTGTGTATCCGCTTTGAAGGACCTTTATGTTTAACACATAAAAAAGATATAATTTGCCGGAATGATAACACCAAGCCAAGTTCAATATTATGTTTAATTCAAAATAAATAAATAAATTCTAATAAGACTTATTACTAATAACAAGTAGCAAATAAAGACAATTCAAATAAAATAACTAAAAGGCTATGAGAAAGTCATTCCAGCTTTGTCTGGATTAAGCCTGATATTAGACAAGAACGACAAAATTATTACTTTCAATTCTGATGAATAAACTGTACGCATCGCGATAGGATTCTTCCCTACTATGTGGTTACTGCTTATAATAAGAGTGAGATTCCAAAATCAGTATGATGTGCACGCATTGTTGAGTACAGCCTACAAGGAGGATACTATTTATAAATAAGCACATGCTTCTGCGAGATAAAAATTGAGATTTTTGACTGTGTGGTTACTGTAGTAATGCTAGGCAGATGGCTCATGATGCAATGAAGTTATGTGTTCATGTAAGTCAGAATAATAAAATCTCAGACATTGAGAGAGAGAGAGAGAGAGAGAGAGAGAGAAAGAGATATGAGAAAGACAGACATAGCCTTTTGGGCAGGGGGCGAGAGGATGTCTTGGTTGATGAATAAGTTGATAAATGACGGAAATCAGGTATGTAAGTTAGTAGTGCTTATATGGTTAGTTTAGTATGCATGGTCAGCTAAAAGATCCAAATGGTGAATTCGAAGCCTATCCAGACTGAATTGGGCATATCTTAAACTTCGCGTGGTCCCCTCTGACAGCGCCCATAAGGGTTGTATTACCTGTATAGGCCAAGTACAATTCTTTTAGACGTTGCTAATAAGATCTAGGTCCGAACGGAATTACCAGTAACGTATGGATCGGTCGACATTTCCATACGAAGTGATGAAACTTGAAACCACAAAAAATAACAACACTGGTTAAAAATTATATTAACTCTTTAATGATTTCATTATGTCAGCTCCATCTGAAGGTGTTTATACCATCATAGGCTTTGAGAAGCTGCAAATACGCTGGCTAGACAGTAAGTAGTGATGATACGACAATAAAAAAGTCGAGAATTCTTTTATTTATTCTTTGCATTTAAACTGAGAAAAAAAGGTACGGCTGCAACTGAAACACTGTAAATTATTATCTGGGAAATATTTGGTTGACTTCCTTAGGCTAAGCGTACACGCTGCTAGCATGCATCAGAATTCGTAGATGATAGAAGAATATTACTCTAACTTTAGATGTAAGGTTTGGGATATTTTTTTAAGGAAACTCCGATCTTTGGATTAAACTTTTTTATTGTTCACTCAACGTTTCGGGTCTTGTTTAGTACCCTTCTTCAGGAGTTAGCTAAATTAGAGTATAAGACAGTATTGTGTACAATTAAAATATTTGATGTTCTCACCTCTGTTTTTGGTATGAAATTGTTTTAAAAATGATATTGAGACGTATTTCACAGAAAAATACACATTAAAAATATGATAATAACGTTAACTAAACATATAAACAAATAAATAATTTAAACAAAATAAATAAATAAATAATTTAAACAAACAAGTAAGTGAAAAGTAAATGACTGTTTTATTTAAGGGATCACAGATGAATGGTGTGCGGAGTTCTTTGTCATGTTGTGATGTCAAGTTTCAGTTTTCTGAGTATGTGTTGGTAATCTTTATTTATTAGATCTGTGTCTTGTCTTAAATTAGTTAGATTCCTTTTTCCATGTAGATGTGGCATGCTTCTTTGAATTCGCGTTTTGCTTTGTTTTTCTCTATGTTTATAATTATTGCATTATCAAATGCGAATACGTGTCCGGTTTTTATTGTATGGGATACTAATGCAGATCGTGGTGTTTTCTTGGTTATGTATGTTTTATGTTGTGATAGTCTGGTTTTGAGTTTTCTTTTTGTTTGTCCTATATATGCTGTAGTGCAGTTTTCACATGGTACTTTGTAGACAACATTATTGGCTTCTTGCGTGGGTATAGGGCCCTTTAATTTTGAGTAGCATCTATTGAGTTGCGTTATAGGTTGGAATGCCATTTTCATTTTATTATTGTTATTTTGAATTATCCTGGCGATTTTTAGGGATAATGGATGTATATATGGGATGGATCTGTATATTGGGGTTATGTTGTCTAATGTTATTATGTTGCTAATCGTTCTATTATGTTGGGTGTTATTATAATGAGTATTCCTTGTTGCTTTCTTGATTAATGTGTCTACTGTGTGTTGTGGATAGTTGTTTTTCGTCAGAATGTCTATTGCAATTTTTATGTTTTTCTGTATGAATTGCCGATTACTTATTTTAAATATTTTATTTATGAATGATTGAGCTGTGTTAATTTTTGTTTTTTGTGGGTGATTGAAGAAATAGTTCAGTATCCGGTTTGAACTACAGGGTTTACAGTACCAGTCTGTTATTATTTTGTCTGATTTTACCTTGTATAGATGTGGGTTTTCATTGAAAAATTTCTTCGTGGTTTTTTCGCAGTGTTGTAGGATTTTTTCTATTGTCTATTGTCTTTGTGGTTTTTCATGTGGCGTTGTATTTCGTGTATTACCATTTTACGTGTTTCTGATCTCTCTTTTAGAGCAGGAATATCATTGATTGCATTCTCTGTAGATGTTATGAGTTCAAGGGCAGCTTTATGTTTATTAATATTGGTTGGCATGTTGAATTTAGGTCCAAGACTTAGTATTATAGTGGCTTCCGTGGGAATATTTTCATCGGATAAATTTTGAACGCAATTTTGGTCGAACATGAAATCGTGTGTTTGGGATTGCCTGCTTCTTGATAGTGCTATTTTATGTTTATGTTTTTCGTTGTTCGTTTTGCTAATATTACTAAAAAGTGTTTTCTTTGTAGTTAGGAAATTCTGAAAGTAGTTATCAGGTATTGTCTCAGACAAGTTTTTAATTAATTGTGAGAGGTGGTTGCTGATATTTTTAATTTGCCAGTGACATTCTTTTAACTCAAGGTTCAGCAATGTCTTTTCGGTTTTCGTTTTTATGTTATTAAATCTGTGCCAAAATTGGGATTTAGTTGTGCATGTGATGATGTGTTTACATGTGTTAATTATATGCGGAGTTTCCTTAAAAAAATATCCCAAACCTTTCATCATAGACCCGATCAAAAGCATAACCAGCTGGAAAACTCCAATCAGCTGTAAACCATCTAACTTTAGAATATTAGATAAGTAAGCAATGAACGAAAATTAAAATATGTATAACATCACATTTTTCACTTTGAACAAGTTTTGAAAATCCCTCAAAATTTGTAAGCCATAACTTCAAAACAGAGGGGAGGAAGGAAAATATTTGTAAGCCATTGGAAAGGTCCAACAATTATCAATCTTGCCAGACGAAGTTAAAGTACTGACAAATATCAAACAAATTTTACAATTTCCATTATTTGTGTTTTACTTTTAGAAATCGTTTTATCAATTCAAACTTTTAATTCAAATATCACATTCACATTCACACTATCATCTGATAAATCACACAAGTGAGTGAGTACATCATTTCCGTTTCCTTCAATTACATTAATTTTAAGGATATCTTGCAGTTTTTCTTTAAATTTATTTTATACTAACAAACACAAAACCACTTTCTGTTTGTGATAATTTAATTTCTTCATTTTTCACCGCATTCTTCCATATTTGCTTCTATATATTTGTTACAACAGAACTGCTGTTTTTGGGGGTAGAAGACTTCCGTCGAAACCTATAATAGAATGAATTGTTAGCAGTTTACTGAGATTTCCAAAGGTTCATAGAGAATTCACTACCTATGTATAAAGGTAAAGAAGGGACTGTGCTTGTGAGACGCTAAGGGTATGCTGACAAGAAATATTAGTGTGAATGTAGCATTGAATCTCATAAACCTTTTACAAAATATCACTTTTTCGGATATTTCTAAAAACTCTTTTTGATGTAGGTTTGCAGGATCTGTAAAAAATTTCATATCGGGCTCCATCAACTATGACAACTTTTGTCTAATATACCACAGACGAAATTTTCTATTAGTGAATAATCTGCTTGGTTTCCAAATTTAGAAAATGTTAACTGCAATTCTGGTCTAGTTTCCAAAATTTTAAAAGGTTTTATTTTTAATTTCTGAAAAATGATGGAGTGTAGTTACATCTTGTTAAGCTGTGCAAAGTGTTTGTGCCAATTCTTGGTAAATTAAATTAACTTCAATATATTAAAACGCGAATTTGACAGAAAATATATTTTTGAAACAAAAATTCTGTCTGAATCCGATATACGTTTTTTGGTATTTCAAGAGTTCGGCTTACTTTTTGTTAAAAAGGAAAATCCAAAATTTTCAGTAGCTTAACTTCGTCTGGCAAGGGGTTAGCCGTGCGCAAAACGTCTTGGGACTGCATTTATGTGCTCAGGGAAAATCTATCCGAGTTTTAAGAGATGCATTAAGCTATTATAAGTTTTATAACAAGGGTTTCAATTTTGAAAGATAGGGTGTTTTCAACATACACATTCAACATTCACATCGGCCGCGGAGATTTCCTGCCAGACGATTGTTTTTTGAGATTGACTCCTCCTTTAATACTTATGCGCATATATTTTTTGATGATATTTCACACCAAAAATATTCTGCGGGCTCTACAATTCGTTGTTATTCGGTTGTCAGTTGTTTATTGTGTTTAAATTTAATTTTTCGTTTATTTAAAAAATTATGTAAAGAATTTTTTAATTATTAAAGTTGCATTTTTTTTTACTTTTTAAATTATTATTGTCACTCTTAAAATGCATTTTTTATCATTTCTTTTTTTTTAATTTTAGGGACATCAGCTTCCAAGCAAAGAAGAATATAAACAAAGAAATGCACAACCATTCATCCTTATTTAAATTGAGGGAGAACTATTCATAAAAATGCATTTTTTCAGCTTTAGGGTTCACGATAAAATCCCGGAATCAATATTGTTGTTCCGGTGATATAAAAATCTATTTACTTTTACTACAAATGGATATTTAAATCATGAAGACTAAGAGTAATGAAGATGGGACTCATCCAATACAAATACCAATTTTTGCTGAACCACCTTATAGTAATGCGTATAATTCCACAATTAACTAACTGTGGGACATTTTCCTAAAATTTAGTTCAGGGACATGCGTTCACATTGAAGCTTTTCTGCTGATGGTCATATAAATCCTGCAATGACAAGGATATTTTCAAACTGGAGTTTTGGATCGTTTCTGAAATAGTAACTAGTTATTTATGAAGGTACTAATTAATGTTCAAGCAAAAGCTTAGGGTAAACTTTATACATAGTCATTAAAACTTATTTGTTTAAAGAACTTTTGTAACGCTGGATATCTGGAGGAAAACATTTAAACTATAAGAACTATTTTCCCTTAGAATACAGGCACAAGTGAAATATAGCTACAGTGCTCGTATTGTTAGAAAGAGCTTATCTCAAATCGTTTAAAACTATGCTAAATAAATTACAGCCATTAACCAAATTCAAAGGCATATCAGAGCCGTTTGGGTCCAGCATTCAAACAATAAATCCTTCATGTTAGGTTACATACAGAAAGAATATCCTTTACTTGCTTTTTAAATGGTTGGCTACATAGACTCTGTACTAGATGCAACCTTTGATTTTCCACATAAAGCTCACAGATACTTTTGATCACCACCTTGGCGCTGTGGTACTACGTTACGTTTTCAAATTCAATTTCTCATCACGTCTCCTAACAATCATGCCATTTTGCAAGGCAAAAAGGTGCAATTATACTCACAAGTCTGACGCCGGAGCAAATCCACGGAATTATAAATGGCACAGAAAATCTGCTTTTCAAAGTTATTTATTACACATTTGATGTCCGGGAGGTGTAAGGAACGGGATTGATGACTTGCACTCTATGCAGTGGATGCAAAATTGTAATTTATGGATTGTGGGCGCTTTGTTGATATCCTCACAATATGCTCCTAGATGGGAACGAAATTGAGATGAATTACACTAAAGGTATTAATATATTTATTTAATTATATACCAAACATATGTACAATTTTCAAACACGTACAATTATTTTTCTTTCCCTTCACTTGCCGCACCATATCCACATGCCTTTTGAGCAATTCTTTGAACTTTGAACTATGCTTTTGTTGTAGGTACTAGTTGTGGTGCACATTCTTGATTTCATTCTTAGGCTTCTCAGGTAGCCTTTTTCCTCCCTAAGGAGTTCCATTTTATCCCACTCAAGACGAGACATTGTCTCATCAATGACGTTCCATTTTATCCCACTCAAGACGAGACAGTGTCTCATCAATGACTTAAATTACCAAATTGGCTTCGGCAGCACCGGCCTTGAAGATGTTTTCAAAAAGCAAGGCATGAGTCCTATCACAAATGACAACTTTTAAAGCTCTCACCCACTTAGCCTGCTTCAACCAAAGATAATCTGGGTATCAGCGGATGGGAGAACCGAAGCAAGATTGACCATGTAGCTATTGGTTTAAAGTTTTTAAGTAAGCAAATGTCGGAAGGGATCATCATAACTAACATAAAACTTGGAGATATCTATACAAAGCGATTGACCGGATACTCATTACCGGGTTAAACAGCCGAACCAGATTTTTATATTTTTTTTTATATTCGGGTAAGCAGTAGAAACCCAAATACCGCGAATATAAATTGAGTTAAAAAATTTTATTTTACTTAATTTTTGCGCCATCTATTTTCTCGGTGAAACTTTAAAGAATGTTGCATTGGATATGCGATAATCACGCCGCGGAAGTTAAAAAAATCAAACCCAAAGACCAAACCCAATTAAAGCAAAGACACTTTTACGGCATACTCAAACCACTAACGTCGATGTTTATCTAATACACAAAACAATGTCTTGTTTATGATTTTTACGGTAGACAGCAGGGCAGTCATTAAAAACAACAATTTTGAAAATATAATGTTTACGCCACTGCAACGGTTTACACAGTCATATTAAGTTATGAGTCCTAGAAAACTCTCGGAGGATTTGACCCAGTTTAGAAGGGGGGCACCCTTTTTCTGTCACAAACCATCATCTGACCAACAAGTTATCGTGCGGCAAAAGCACCGGTTAAATTAGGTCAATTATTAGAGTGAACTTAAAAAAATTCGACCGACAAGACAGGGTTTGTCAATTATTCCGCTTGTAATACGGAAATAATGATGGTAGAGCAAGATGAAGTTTACACCCTCCCCTCGCATTACATTAAAAGTTGTTTTGATTTTTGCATGTCCGTCCATGTCCATCCGCATAATAACTCGAGAGCGCGTTGAATTAGGGAACTGAAATTTTGCGCAAATTTTAAAAACAAAAAATTTTAATTCGAAAACGGGACAAATCAGATACCTCCTTCGCAGGGTTAGCATACAAAAATTTCGTTTTTCACTATATAATTGCGCCGACGTTGAGTACTAAAATTTTGTATACGATGTTTTCATAGAAATAGTAAATACAATCTCAAAACTGAACTTTTTGGTGTTGCCATATAAAAATTTAGGGTTCTTACATATACTGTGAAAACGACCAGGTCTAGACGTTTTTAGTATATACTGATAAGTTCTTCAGAATAAAAAATCCTATGAAATTGGTTATATGCATTTTGACTGTCCGACGAACCGTTCCAGAAATAGACGCGAGACATCCGTTTAACCAACGCTAATCAGCCGAGGTTAATTTGCTCCTAAATCCACCAGGTGGTAACTCAAAGTCACCATGTTAGAAGATTATTATTCACTACCCGACTGTGAACGCAAAGAATTTTTAAAATTATAATACATAATATAAAAACATTTGAAGTTGATTATTTTGTTTATTTGTTATTTACATATCTGACAAAAAATTCATGAAAATTACTCATAAAACTAAAACTATGGCTCGGAGTCAGCAGGTTTGCGGATTAGAGTTAACAATCAAATTTACACATAGAGAAGACCTTACGAAATTGCATATTCAACCGAGCTATCGTAAAAATTGGTCTTAAACCAATTCTAGCTTTTTTCATTCAAAAGTAAAACTCCTAATTGGTTTATTTAATTTACATTTTTATGCTCTTGAGTGTTCAAAGTAACAAAAAACTTCAATTGCTTGTTCGCTCTTTAATATTTATTTTGCTAAAAATTTCTCAATAGCTGCTTTTGATTAGCAAGTTTATTTAATAGAGAGTTTTGCTATGAAAATTCATAGTGAAATAAGTCGATCTGAAATTGACTCAATTTGCTGCTAAGTCTCCAGCTCGAGAATTGAGTGGAAAAAACTCTATGCAAACCAAAAATCTTTAAAAAAACAAATTTCATTGCAAAAGGAGGGCGTTTCATATAAGCAGGAACCATCTAATCGTCAGTACGGCTTGGTTCCTGCCTGCCGTATATGCATAAAGAGCTCTTTCCATTCAATTCTCGAACTGCAGCCTTAGCAGCAAATTGAGTCAATTTCAGATTGACTTATTTCGCTATGAATTTTCATAGCAAAACTCTCTATGAAATGCTAGTCCTACATAGGGCTAAATCTTTCTAGGGATTCAAGTAAATACGTAATATTTCGCCTCATATAATTCACACTTAAAATTTATTTTAAGTCTATACGAGTATATGGTGTCAGTTTGGCTGTTTGCTTTGGCGTATACGGCAGGCAGGAGCCAAGCCGTACTGACGATTATACGGTTCCTGCTTATCTGAAACGCCCTCTTTTTGCAATGTAATTTCTTTTTTCAATGACTTTTTCGTTTGCATAAAGAGTTTTTTGCACTCAAGTTTATTTAAATTTAAACGCACATTCCAACATGTGTTTGTAGCAATCGGTGTTAATAAACAATTTCAAAATTTGTTGGGTTACACTTAACTGCAATGGTAAAGATATCCAAAGAATAAAATATATTGAAAATACTCAGACTCAAATAATTCTATGCAGATTTATATATGTGCCTACCAGTGACAGTGATTGCAAATAAACTCGCAGGGAACCATTCAAAAGTCACGTTGTAGTTAATATTATCCTTAAAGAGTAACAAATAATAATTACAAATGGGAAGATTCCACATAAAGTTGCCGACTGAAGAAATTGGCAGTTACAGGAAGACCCATAGGTTTATTTTTGTTGCACTTATGTATACAAAGTTTAAAGGACAAAAGCTATCTTTCCTCGTCCATAGCAAACAATAAGACTAGCCTTTTCTTTTTTTATATTATTTTTATACCCTAGATGAAATCTAAGGGGTATACTAAGTTTGTCATTCCGTTAGTAACACCTCGAAATAATGATGGTAGAGCAAAATGGATTGGACACCCATTCATAATATTAAAAGTTATTTTGATTTTTGCATGTCCGTCTGTCCGTCCGTCCGTCCGTCCGTCCGTCCGTCCGCCCGTGCGCACGATAACTCGAGAACGCGTATACTTAGAGAGCTGAAATTTTGTACATGGACTTTAAAAAAAAAAGTAAAATTAAGTTCGAAAATGAGACAAATCGGGCAACTCCTTCGTAGGGTTGCCATATAAAAATTTCGTTTTACGCTATATATTTGGACACTGCCTGAGAACACGTCGACGTAGAGAGCTGAAATTTTGTACATGATGTTTTTACTACATTAGCAATTAAAATGTCTGAAATGGACTAAATCGGGCAACTCCTTCTTGGTGTTGCCATATAAAAATTTAGGTTTTTTACGTATACTTTGAAAACGATAAGTCCAAGACATTTTTATTGTACTAAAAACCTCTGCAGAATACGAAATCCTATAAAATTGATTATAATCATTTTTTCTGTGCGACAAACCGTTCTAGAAATATATGCGAAAAACAACTTCAAAATCAAACTTGAATAGATCGGTGACCATACGAAATTTAATACGGGCATTCATCTAGGGTATCATAAGAATTGGTCTTAGACCAATCCTAGCTTTTTTACTTGTTATATTAGAAGCCATTTGTTTTTTAGAACGAATAGCATACATACGCTTTGTTGTACTATTGAATCAGCTATTGCAGAAATCTCGAGCACACTCATTTTACGTCTGCTCTTTTCAAGAAGGAAGTTTTACTTTAGGAGAGAATGATGAGAAATCTCTTGACCAACAATTTACATGGGTTTGACAATCTCGATGTTGGCAGGATGTATCAACCATGGTGGAACCGGAAATTTTCCGAATCTTTCCTTCTATTATTATCAAAATTCTGTGACTGTAGCTCGTGAGCCATGCACTAGAAAAGTATAAAATCCTAATTAAGGATAAGAATTTTTGTTTTTGAAAAGTGGGTCCGCTTGAATCTTTTTCTAATTAGCAACAACTCGCAACACAATATATTGATTGAACCGTTCAAAAGATGTTAACAGTTTCGTATAATCCTAAAATTAAGCTTTAAGCCTTAGTCGTAGCTTAACGAGTAATTTTCAAATTTTCTGACGAATGGATATCTTAGGGGTTCATTCATTACTTTTACAGAATTCCTCCTGGAAGTCATACAGCAACTAAATCCTTTTAACCCTTAAGTAGGCGCATGGGGTCAGAGAAATAATAACCGTGAAAAAAATGTAGAACGCATGCTCTCTCGACCTTGCTTGCATCTTCCAATAGATTTTCATCTCAGAACGCTATTTTGAAAATCGTCGTACTCGTGCCACTGCAACGTACGTTTTTCGTAAGGTAAGTTTTGTTAGGTAGTTCTTATGAGATTTCGACATTTTATACTATTTTCAGATGAGCTCTGGTGGAAATAAATAAAACCTATGTTGAGATTGTAATTTTGAGATAATAGTGTAGCTTTTCCTAGGGTCTTATTTTTCAACTTTTTTATAAAGACTGGCAAGAAGTTCCTCAGTATGGAATATAAAATAATTATTATTTTATTTTCGTGTTAACTTAAAGAGAAGTAATTTGCTTTTTTGTTAAAGCATTAAGATTTAGTAATCGAACTGCATTGTTTTTAGTTTTTGAATATTTTGTGGTTTACTTAAATTTCTAGAGAGAAATTGGGCTCACTGCTGACCCAATGCGGCTACATGTGTGATTTTACTAGTGCGCCTACTTAAGGGTTACAGGTTTAGGGTTCAATTAGCAACTTCAATTTATTTTCTATTCTAAATTTCAAAAGTGCACAATATCTTGAAAGTATTCCCTATAAATTTCATAAAGATCCGACCGTAATGTGTGGAGAATACAATTTCAAGTGAGACGGTCTCGAACAGGTATAAAAGCTGCAAACGGCGCTCGACCAACCTATGGTGAATCTATTGTTAAATACTGAGATATGCATGATTATACTCTATGCGAGTTTTAAAGTTGTAACAAATATTTTGATATATTGATATATTGATTTTGGAACAGCAGCTACTTTGAAAAAGCAGTCGATGACACTATTTAACCCGGCGGCACTCGCTAGGTATTTACAAACACGAACGCTCGCTACCGGGTAATAAATACCACACAGTTTAATTGGCGTTATTTAAGAAAACAAGATTGTATTTAAATCTTTGACAATGCATTAGTGTTATTGGCATTATTCTCCATGAATAAAACGGCAAAAGAAAGTTGTAATGTTTATTTATTTAAAATGAAAGCTTATCCTAAAAAATCTAGAAAATTTGATCTTTTTTCATAGTACTCTAGAAAAATCAACAACAAAATTTTTTTTCTTACAAATTACACAAAATTGAGATCAACTTCAAGAAAAGACTTAGTAAACTAGCAAAATAGTACAAAATTTATTATAAACGAACATTAAGATAATCAACATCAAAAATTCTGTTATAAATAGTCACCGTCGCAACCGGGTATTTTTCACCCATAATCACTTTGCACGTCCGTTGTAAACGAGCGCCGCACACAAACAGACTGCCACCAGGGGTGCGGGTGCGTTAACGATCCAAAGGTACTTAAAATCCTGAGTTGCCAGAAAGCTCCGAAGAAAATAGACAACCAAATTTAGGTACTCTGTGGTATTTTTTACCCAGTAGCGAGTGCCGCCGGGTTAAGAACATGAGAACACTTTTTATCTGGATGCAAAATCCACTTAAAGCTTTAAATGATTTTTTCTCAAAACATCGTTTTTGAGGCTGTGTTCAAGATATCTCAAAAACAGCTTATCCGATTGCTTTCAAATTTTGATCACTTATTTAGGATACAATAAGCTCACGGGTGGATGAAGGATTTTTTAATACGACAAATTTTTTTTTTATTACCGGTACATGGCCGATTCTTTTCAGCAAAAAAATAATAATAATTTTTGCACATCCGCCATTTTGTAAAAAAAATCCAAATTAGCTTAACCCTTCCTCCACCCGGAAGTTAGTGCTGTTAACTAATGATCCTATAAAAGTTTTTGATTACAGATGATCTAGTCTTAAGTAGGTGTGAGCACCGCAAAACATCTTTTTTTCAAAATGTCGGGAGATCGCTTATAACTCGGCTACAAATAAATATTTTGTCTTGAAAAAATTACTGGAACTTCTTCAAACCATTTTATTGAAAAAATAGTGGTATGAGAATAAATAAATCAGCTGTGAAAACAAGAATCATAAAAAAGGCGATTTTTGTTGCTTCCTAATTGACCCTAACCACTTAATGACCAATTAAGTACAAAGCCAGGGGATTGGAGTCCGTAGTCTGCTCAGGTCATGAATGTGGGACTCACTGCCTTGATTTGTATCTATCGATAATCAGCAAGTAATAAGCTAATGGATTCTCCTTCTCCTCCATGCAGGAACGACATAATAATGGCAATACTTGATCAACCAATTCTTGTAGTAAACTGCATAGCAATTCTTTGCAGAAATAGGTTTTACTATTTTACTCCTCACAGAATTTCTTCCGACAGTTGATGGGTGTAGGAAGTTGTTTCAAATAATTGTTAGTAAATAATCTCATCAGGAAAAATAATTCTCTACAGAAAGAGATCATTATTCCCTTTTGGCTCAGCAATCACAAAATATTACACGATTATAGATGTAGAGATTTTTCAAAATTTCTGATTTGAGTTTTCGAAAGCTCTTGAACCTCTATTATTAGAAGGTGTACTTAAATAATTAACAAGAACTTAAGTATGTATTTGACGGTATAGCGTTATTACGTGCATGCTTAGGTACTTATAAGGTAAAAGCTAGCTGATATGTGAGACTTATAAGTAGCAGTACCAGTACCTGGACTTATACTTGTAAATTGTTAAGTACCAGTAACGGCACTTGTATTTAAACGATTTTAAGTCCAGGTACTGGTACTTGTAAATGCAATTACCCTTGTATTTATGGGTGGATTACTTTCACCAGGACAAAAAATGCCTTCTTCCTTCTTGGTATTCCTCATCCCACTAATTTCTCGTCCTTGAGGTGTACCCTCAAGTGTCTAGTTTGTGTACAATTAAATTACAGAAGTTCTTTGGTTAGGGAATCGTCAGGCTACCTTTCTTGCTAGAATTTCCTTGGAAGGGTAGAATTTCTTCGTATACTTCCCATAGAGAAAAATTAAAAGACATATATATTTGAAAATAATTAAAGAAAAATTGCAAAACAGAAACATGCCCACAATCCAAACTCCATACTTGAAGTCCAAATAGGTGGTAATTTTGATGAAATAGCACTAAACTAACTTTTCAATTGCGACAAAGCGACTTAGCTCGGTAACAACTTTGAGAAGTATCATTTAGGTGGTAACAAGGAGCAATAGGGTGCCATAAAGTTACTTTGATGAGATATGGTAAACAACCTTTCTGGAAGCGAGAAAGCTATTGAGGGAGGTCTCGACTTTAGTAGAACTCGTTTGATTGATAATATGATGAAACATGTTGAGTCAACAATATCGGGTGTGTAGAAGCAATTTACCTAAATCTCCACCTTTGGAAGGCTTATTTATGTAGTTAAATAACCAGATTAATTTCTGTAAACTAACAATCAGTGATTAAGTGATGTTCGGTTTCTTAGATATTAGGTCTAAACAGAAAACTTAACCGTCCATTTCTCACCGATATATGATGCATACCCACGGTATAGAGAATACAAGTTATTCTCATTACGAACGGCGTTCCACCATTAGATGTCGAAATATCGAGAAATGTATAGGAAAGTACGGTACAGAGATCACAATACTCTCTCTCCTCCCTCTGTCTTTTCAATAAAAATGTATCACAGCTCATGTGTCAAAATTTAATGAGAATATCCTGTATTCTCTGTGCCGTGATTGGTACTTATTAGATATATTAGTGAGATTTTTGATATGGTTTTTAAGATTAATACGCTAGGCAGACGGACAAAATCAATGATCATTCGTTCGTAATTAACTTTTTCAAACATCAAGTTACCCAAGGTTTCGTTGATTAAAACGAAAATCCTGTCAATTTTTTTATGTAATTGACAGCACATTTTTAATAATTAAAATTAAAATTCAATGGTAAATCGATTTTTGAAAAATTCAATTATGAACGAATGATCATTGATTTTGCCCGTCTGCCTAGGGTATAAGATTTAGCGGGGCGAAAGATCTTTGCACTGTAGCCATTCAATGGCTTATTGTGCACAGCTTTCTTTACTGCTCATCCAACAATGCTACTCTTCCTAGGAAGAGCAGAATTTTTTTTAGTGTAGTTTTTTCAAAGTCGGCAGGCTTTTACAAGTATGAGCCAAAAGCCTGGAATCTACAATGTTCAATGGCCTTGCATTCACATAAGAGGTACTCCGATGTTTCATCCTCTTTCGAAACATACTTTAGTGGATGATATACCTATCCGATCCATATGTTTGCAGTGTCCGTTTAGGACTCCTGTATGCTGAATTCTTAATGGACCATTTGCAGGAAATGCTGTTTTCTCTTAAATCTGTTCTTTTGACACATGTACATACCTGGCTGGTATTGATATCTAAACGATGTCTTATGTATATGGACGGGCACTGAGCGACAGCTCAAATATTTTTTGATTAATATATTGACGATAATTTAAAATATACTTTAGATTTCGGTAATAAAACAATTAATTTTTTAGACCTGACAATTAGTATTTCTGATAATTCATTAACTTTTAAAATCTTTCGAATAGCAACGTTTTGTAATGTTATAATCCCTGAAGAATAAGTACATCAATGATCCACTAAAATGTCAGCCTGCCATTCTATGATACATAGATGGATCTCTATCCCATTATCACCAGATAATTTTAAAGTAGAAATAAAAATCATTAAACTTATTGCAACGATTGTGGATACTCTAATCGCTTAATAGATAAGTTACTAACTGACATGCTAAAATTAAAAATTTTCCTTTGATTTATCCTGCCTTTTAAGGAAACAAAAATTGTGACATGAACAGAAGAAAATTCCATATTTTAGAGATGTGTCATATAAATTAATAGAACATCTAAAACTTAAAACACAATAAATTATATTGTCTACTTTTTCCAAGAAGTTAACCCTAAGAAAATTATGGGTTAACAGTAAGTTAAGTCCTGGGGTTGATGACTTGGATAACTTGTACTTGTAATAACTGTGATGCCATTTATGTTGGAAAAACAAGACGGAAACTTAAAGTTAGGTTGAAGGAACACATTCATTTTAAAACCTCTAATGGACATCAGCATTTAATGTGCAATAATCATAAAATTGTAGAACATAATATTAAACTTTTTCATAGTCTACCGGCTGGGAAATTGTTGGATAAACATAAGATTAAAGAAATCCGAGCAGAAAAAGATACAGTAAAAAATTTTCTAGTTAAACTTAACGTCATGCATGTCTAGTTATTATGACTAACTGGATTTCTATTTAAAATTAAAATTCAACTAGGATTCCAGGTATTATTAAATGCTTGCTTAATTTTATTTCTATTTTTTTCGGCATTCGAGAAAATCAGTTTTCTTCAAATGTGTTTCCAGTTAATTATTTATTAAGGCTGAACCACAATAGACGTAAATAACTGTACTAAATTGAACGAGACTGAGGTTAACTTTCGAAAAATTGATACTTTTAGCCTAAATATATATCTCGTACGGAATGAGTTACTATCTTGATATTTAATGTTTTCAATTTGGAAAAGTGGTAAAAGTGAAAAAACTAACAAATGGAAGTTGATGTAATTGAAGATTTGTGCCTTCTATTAATTCGCAGTGCCCGAATGACATTTTATGTGTTAAATTTTAAAAGGTGGTAAAAGTATAAAAAATTAACAATTGGAAGTTGATTT
The DNA here is from genome assembly GCA_963930735.1 of Dioctria linearis. NCBI lineage: Eukaryota > Metazoa > Arthropoda > Insecta > Diptera > Asilidae > Dioctria > Dioctria linearis. The sequence continues at coordinate 51,293,378 of OZ005742.1, read as the reverse complement.
AATTGAAGATTTGTGCTTTCTATCAATTCACAGTACCATTTTTATTCCATTTTAAGTTTTACATTGCACTTTTATTCATTTAGTAATAAATTAAATGTTTGACACATCGCGTTATTACGGAATGAGCGGAATGAGCGATTCTTACCGCACCTTTACTGACTGCAATTTGACTTTTAAATTTAACGAAAGTTCCCCTCACACGAGTTAAAGTTAATTTGTGTACGCCTGTTAAATTAAAGGTCGCGTTCGCTTTACGTAAGTAAATGTACTTACGTTTACTTCTATTGTGGTTCAGCCTTTATACGTTCCTGGACTGCATATCTAGTTCAGTCGAATGAAAATCAATCAAAGTGAACTGATTTGTAGCTGTGTTAAGTGTTATCTTAAGCGTACTAAAAATCCAGACGAATGTACCGAATTCTATTGAAATTCAATAGGGTCCTCATTCTTTAAGGTGAAGATACACGTCGAGACACTTTTGGTCTCCAGTCTCCGGTTTACAGAGACTAAAATATCCGAAATGTTTACAAAGCAAGAGACTTTTGTCTCCGGAGACCAACAAATTAGTGCTCCGGAGACCATAATAAAAAAGTCTCTAGAGACACGTCTCCGAAGTGTATACATGAGATTTATGTTTGGTCTCTGCATTAGATCTCCAGAGATCTGTCATCTGTGTTAATTGTTTTTCAGTGCTGATATCTGCAGCGTTAAAAGTGTATTATTTGTACTAATAAAATGGTGTCCATGCTCCTTAAAGCAGAAATTGCAGCAGCAGTGGCTAATTATATATTGTTGAAAAGACGACAAAAGAGAAGACGTCGGATTTGGGTAAAGAAATGGATACGATGCCGAGTTGTAGTCGAAAATTTATTATCATTATTTATTATTATTATTACGTAATGGAGACGAGAACGTATATAAAAATTTCGTTCGAATGACAAGATTTTGATTGGTTAATTGAAAAACTCCGGCCACAAATAGAGAAACAAGACACGAATATGAGAAAAGCTTACAGCAGAAGAACGCCTTGGTGTTATGTTGCGGTTTCTGGCTACGGGTAAAACGTACGAATCCTTGCAATTTAATTAATATTTGCTTTATTTTTAATACTCAGGTGACAGCTACCACTCACTTATGTATATGTTCCAGATATAGAGATCTGCAATTGGTAAAATCATACCTGAAGTATGTGCTGCTATATTTAATGCATTAAAGGAAGAATACCTTAAGGTAATTAATTATTTGAAAAAAACAAATCGAAATGAAAAATAATTAAATCCATTTTATTTTATTTTAATATAAGTATAATATGTAGTCGATTTTAGTATAAATCTGACAATAAATGATACACCCGGTACTAAATATCACTTACCCGTGCATACGTATGCTGTCGATATATTTGTTTATATGTTCCTATAAACACTGTTAAAAATGCAAGTCTGATGACGGCGATGGGTAGAGCTGCAATTCACAAATGTGCATTGTTCTCGATTTTAATTGTTTGAGTAGCGGTCAACAGACTTACATTTTATTTTGCTGAAATTTGTGATGATAGACTGAATAAAGTGCTCGAGTTGATCGGATGTATAAATTTTAAACTATTGCTTTTTTCTTTACTACAAATAGAACATTAAAATCTATTGCGAAAATGATGAATTGCTTATAATTTCCACAGGGCTATCGTTTTCGCAATTCTGCTCTTCTCTACTGCCTTCATGAACAGGAGATACCAAAATAACTTCCATTTCATTTGACTCGGTACATCCCCTAAATGTGCTTTGAACTATTGTATAAAATTTTCGGGCATCAGCCTGTGCCGTGATTTCAAGCAAAGTAGTAGTGAATTTTTTTCTCGCTAATGCTTTCAAAACTAAGGATAAATTACGTAGTTCGCTAGCTATATATTCACCGAAAATATTACAATCATCTTTAGAATGTTACATGAAACTCATGCAACGCTGCAGCAATGCTTGCTCATCCAATTCTGGTTTTTATTTTTTACTCTGTGGTTTTGCTTTAGAGGTGACATTGCTGGTGGTGATTGTAGTAAGGCTGGGGTTAGGGGCGCGGAGATTAATTCGCCAAAAATATCATCAGTTGAGTTATTTGATTGCTCCTAAGTTACAGTTAACAATATTAATTAGATTTTAGTGTCAAGTGATATTATTTTATGTTTCCATTTTGCAATTTTCAGGTCCCAAATTCAGAAGTTGAATGGACAGAAATAGCTGAGGAGTTTGGTAGAAAATGGAATTTTCCAAATTGTATTGGTGCGTTGGACGGTAAGCACGTGAACATAAAAGCACTACCAAATTCAGTAGTTCATACTTCAATTACAAAGGAGTATAAAGTATTGTACTAATGGCAATGGCGGATGACAATTATAAATTAATATACGTTAATATTAGTGCAAAAGGACGAGCTTTTGACGGGGGAATTTTCAACAAGACACCTTTAGCAAAAGGTTTGAAACAAAATACGTTACATATAACAGAAGCAAAACCTTTGCCTGGTAGAATTAAAAATATTCCCTTCGTAGTGGTAGCAGATGATGCATTCGCTTTAAAGCCCTACATAATGAAACCCTTCGCATTTCGTAATCAAAGTGCAGAAGAAAGAATTTTTTATTTATCGACTTTCACGTGCTCGCCGTATAGTGGAAAATGTCTTCGGTATTATGTTAGACAGATTTCGAGTTCTTCGAAAAACAATTGAATTAGACCCCGAAACTGTAAATTTGATAGTCTCGGCTATATGTGCTCTGCACAATTTTTTAATGTCACATTCCGGGAAATTATACGCACCAACGGGAACTTTTGATAAAGAAAACTATGACGCCGGCACTTTTGAACTCGGAGCATGGCGAAGGGAGACTGTTGGATTAACTTCTTCGAAAGACAGGAGCAGTGGAAACACAGGCTCAGAAGCAAAGGTGTCCGAGAAGATTTAAAGAAATATTTTGGACGAGAAGGAGAAGTTCCATGGCAGTATAAATTTATATAAATTAAGACATCTTATAGAAACTTATACCAAAATATCAATTGGACCAGCTGCTGTGACTATGCTTTTGTACATAAATTTCATAGCTTCGTAAAATTCCCATTTGATTGGGCTGCAATCTACTGCACCACTACAACTTTTTTGTTTTCCGAATTATTTTTAATGCGTCGAAAAGTACATCGTATATTATGCTCTTCTTCTTGACTCTTCCGCATCCGTTTGCCATTCTGAAGCAACCTGTGAAAAAGCTTCCGGCCTGCGGTTTCGGGTTTTGAATTCGTTGCTCTCGTTCTGCCACAATATGGATGCTCTTCAACTAATTGCAGCATAATTTTAGTTTTTCTGTTGTCCACTCCATTTACTATAATATACCTATTAAATTAAAATTAACAAAGGAATTTCTTTGTAACAATTTGTCAAACTCACTCCACTTTATTCCTTTTCCTTTCCGTGTAGACCAACACTTAACTGACAAGTGACAGAACACACAAACAGTTTCCGGAGACCTGGAGACGAGAAATGAACAAAGTCCGGAGACCGGAGACTGAGCCTGGAGACCTGTTTGTTTTAAAATACACGACGGGAGACCGGAGACGAAAAAAGTCTCTAGAGACTAGGTCTCTTAGAGATTTTTTGGGTCTCCGAAGTGTATACACGGGTCTCTGGGTCTCCAGAGACCAAAGTCTCTTGCCGCGCCGTGTAGCTGCACTAAAGTGCCAAACACAATTCCGCCGTTCCGATTCGATTCGATTCAATTCGTTCCGTTACGTGCATGAGCATAATTGTTCCGTTCAAACTTACCATCAGTTTTAAATTTCTCATTGAAATTTTTCCAGATTTTGTCTTTTCTTTTTACATCCATGTAAAATTTGTTGCCTTTGTCATAAAGCTCTTCATATTTTTTAATTTCTTCAACAAAAACTTCTTCATCCATCTTGAGTTATACACAAACATTGTACAGGTAATTTTTCTAGGTTATGTCATCCGTAAAAGTTGAAATTTGCTCAGCTTCTCCGTTTCGATTCGATCCGTTTCGATCCATTTCGGCGAATGTGTCCAATTACACGTACGTCTCATATAAGCAAATTTGACATTTGTACGTATCGGATCGAAACGGTGCAATTGTGTTTCCCACTTTAGGATACACGCGGAATGAGTTGTGTTCATTTAGTATTGTGAAGTGAAACTGTACGGACGTGCCAAAGTGTTTAAAGTACTTTTTAATAATCTTTCATTAGTTGGTCCAGCATTGTGTAGAATGTGCTTCGAAAATAATGCTCTCTATAATTTATATAGTTTGACTGTCAGGTAAATAAAGTTTAAAGGCTTTTAAAGGCTGTATAGGCCTAATTAGAATTGCTATTTCGACTGCCGAGGTCGAGGTCGGAATTTTCGTTAGACCTTAACTCTGTTAAGTGCTTTATACTGCATGTAGACTCTAAATTAAATTAAAATTGTTTTCGCTTTAATTATGTATCTATCTAAGCATTTTTGTTCAGATGTATTGGAAAACGATTTATTAAAGTCTAACTCAATCAAACACAAGGAATATACTTAGAAGTTCTTCTTATGTTCGGTTATCTGTTTACTTAATTTGGTTGATATAACATTGATTGACTATTTGAGAACGGTACCTCAACTTTAAATTTGTCTTATTCAGAACTTGTATAGCTAACTACAACGGCGGAACAAATTATCTTCTTATCGCTGTCAACTAATGGTAAAAGGTGCGGTAAGTGTACCAGTGCCCCGCGTCCTAACAAGTTTTTTTAATTTAACTATATTAAGGACGCTCGCAACGGTCTTCAAAATACTGCCCAACCATAGAAAGGTCATACTGCTAAATTTCCACAGATATGGAGGATTCGGAAGAAAAGAACTTCTAAACATTTTTAATGCCACCAATACAGTGGATCAATGTAAGTTTGAAAATAATTTTGGAATGCAACAACTAATTGATTACTGTTTTGAACTTTTCGTATTTTCAGCTTGATGATGACATCAATGCCATTATAAAAAAAAATTAGGCTCAGCCCATAATCATCTGTAGATCTGAACGACTTTTGCAAACAGGAGCATTTTATGTTGCTTTAGAGGATATTTTTATAGAGACAGGGGAAGTCGTACGCCATGTCTTCAATATATTGTATAAGGCTCACTATGTATTCAATTTTAAGTACAGCACACATTTATCGAAATTTTTAAAAAATTTTGACACTTTCATTTGCAAAAGCAAAAAAGTAAATCCATTAGGGGTAGTGTCCCTATATCGGTTTTAATCGGTTTCTTCTTTCCGATATTATTAGTCAAATTCTTGAAAATATTCAGTTACTGGGGGCTAAGGTTGCTACAATCCCAAAAGTATTTTATTAATTTAGCCACAATAAGGAATTATTTCTACGTTTTTACGGCTTTTCGACAAACTTACGAAACTGAATATGTACCACGAATGAAGGTATGTTTGCACTTATACAAATTCCATCCAAATGCTTTCATACAAAATCTTTTCTAAGAGACGAGGCGCTCATTGTAGATTGCTTTTGTACTTCATTTAGTCAATTTTCAAGTGGTCCAATTCGAATTGAAAGTGCATCTTCTAGAAATGCAATTTAAATATTTAACTGGACTTCTGCTTAATTGGTTCTAACTAGATTTTACACTAGAATATCTAGGAGATCTACTCTGGTTCAGTTTTAATATGAATCTAAAATTTTTTACTGTGAACAGACTAACTTCAAAAATTCGAGACCTCTCTTAAGGCCGCTTTTGTTGGATTAATGTAATTTTTATTAATTAAATTCATTTAAGTATACCAGTACATACTTTTGTGTTTGGTTGGAAAAGTTCAAAAGCTTTTCGTATTAGTTAGTCCTCTGATGATGTTCTAGTACATCGAAATTCGTTAGGCTTAGTGTAAATTATTTGAATAAATTACTTTAATTTTTTGTGAAACATAATAACAAGTGTTTGAGTTATTCTTGAAAATGACGTCTCCCCAAGTGGCAACCAAAAAATCTGTTGAATACATTAACAACATGCCGTTGTGAGATTATTGTAACCTAGATTTAAAATATTTTCATACAATAATCATTTTACTCCACAATTCGCTATTATTATTTTATCCTACTATTAGGTTTCTTCAAAAATTAATTTTTAAGTAACAGGTCCATTAACTCACTAACTTATTACTAAGTTGAATTACATACATACAAATAAATGCGTCCATGCTTAAGCTTCACTTAACCACTGTCGCACTTTTCTGCCTTCGGCTAATTGAACAGCTTATAGAATGCTCTTTCCTTCAAATTAAAACTAAGAAATGCAACAATTTCGCACTAATTCGCTAATATATTGTACGTAATTATTTATGTACTCTACATACAATAGAAACATGAAAATACAATCAGTCGGCGAATCAAACACAAACCTTTCAGAAACCTTATAATCAAGACGTTACGTGAATGGTGAAAAATGGCCAACTGAAGACCAACGAAAATGCTGATAAAGGAACAGAGGCAGCGATTTAAGCCTTACATCATCGGTATTCGTATGAGTAATTATAAGGCCCACAGCAGCATAAATTTAAAATTGAAAGCACAGCATTCAGTCACTATGTAGCCGAAAGTCAGGCCGAGTGTGAAATTTATTAATCCTTTGCGATTGAAAGTAATTGAAAACAACTCTGCAAGTAGGAAGGTTTGACATATTGTGATTGGTTGATTGCAGTTTAAATTGCTTTTAATTAAATTAGTAACAAATCAGTTTTAATAAATTAAGCAAAATTATGTTCCCGCAATGTGATATATTTTTTCGTTAATATTGTATAATGTGTTGCACTAGGACCAAATAAAAATCAGAATAATATCAAGCCCTACTGTTATACAGGGTGTCCGTAAGTGGTATGGAAGCCAAAGTCTATGGATAGGTCATAGCCAAATATTTAATGGGGGGGGGGGGGGGGGGGGAGTGATCCCAACGGTTTGCGAGATAACGGGATTTAAAAATATTTGGATATGCTTCGTAGAGATCACCCTGTAACCTCTGAATATTATATCCTAATACGATGACATAAAATTAGTTATTGTTAGATTGATAATTGTTTAACCCTTCCAATGGTCTATATATTTTTCCCTTCTCCCCACCGGTTTGAAGTTACGGTTTAACAAGATTAAAATTTCGGAATTTTAATGCGTTCAAATTTTATTTATTTAACTACTATTTTTATCACAAAACTACGTCATCAAGGCCAATTTTAAATTTAAGAAGTCCAAAAGCTTCCCTTTAAATTGACCAACGCAACCCGTACCTAAAATGTAACCCTTGTTGCGTTTTTTGTGTTTGCCTAAAAAGCGGGTCCCAAAAAAATAATTGCCTACTTTCTGGCACTAATTGAACTTTTTTGTAGAATTTGCTTAAGAAAAATTGCAAAAAACTCAGAAAAGGTCACTTTTTGGGTGTAGATTGTAATATATCATTCTAATGCTAAACTCTTGGGCTTTTTAAATCCAATATGGAAAAGTGGTGTTGATGACGTGCTTTTTGATAAAAACAGTATTTAAATAAAAAAAAACAACGAGTTAAGATTTCGAAATTTTAACTTTGTTCAGCTATAACTCAAAACGGAGGGGAGCAGAGTAAACATTTATAGACCAAGCTTTGGAGAGGTCCAATGATTATCTAACTAGAGAAGTTTAAATCATCATCATAGGGTGTAACGTGGAGAAGTTACAGGATGATCTGTGAAAACATACCCAAATATTTTTAAGTTCCGTTATCTCGGAAACTGTTAGGAATTCCGTCCACCACGTCTAAGTATGACGAATCTATACCATTCAGATTTGACACCACTTGCGGAACATCCTATATAGACTACAGTTATAATTTGAAACTTTAATTATGACCTTCAACATATTTCTACTAATTAGTAACTTGTGATGTGAAAATTACCGCATGAGTAACGAATATTTTAGAATCCCCCATAGAAGGCATTCATCTGGAGGATCAATTCGCTGGCGATACATGTGTAGGTATATTGTTACATAGCAAATTCTCTCCCACTGAATAATGTGCAGATGTACGTGTAGTCCAAAATATACGTTACTTACTTACGTTGTTCATTTATATGTATCTAGTCTTTTCAATGTGTGTCTACCCGTCCCTCAGCACTTGACCAGAATTATTATTTCCGATAGCAATATAATTCCTTTTTAATTGGTTTCCCACCTGTGTTCCGTATATGTTTTCGATATAATTCACAGCTATGATATTGAATCGCTTCAATTCTATGCCCAATTTGCTATTGGGATTCACATTTTAACTTTCTCTTCTCCATACACATAAACTATAAAAATAGAAATCAATATGAGGAAAAACGTGTTGGCAGTATTTTTTTTTTCTTGAAGCAAGGCTCCTTCAGGATAGTTATCTTTTTGGTACACACAAAATGTGGAATTTAAGAGGCGAAAAGATTCTTGCAGGAATAAGCTTTGGGAGCCACAATATTAAGGAAGATGTTAAATAATTCTGTTGATATGTTTTATGCTTAGTGGTACCACTAAAATTTATTCCAGGGTAGTGCTAACGAGCAACGAGTTTTAACAGAAAATAAAGATTAATGTCATGTAATGAAAAACCTCACTGATCATGAAATCAGCTGATTCCCCAAGATTAAAAAAATTATTATTTTTACTTGTACTTATTTTAACATTTTAAATGGATCTAGTAGAATAAATTTACAAACAAATTTTATTTTTATCTTATAGTGATTCGATTCAAATGCCGTCACACAACACAAAATGACGAATTTATGGTGCAGAAAAGTCACACCATGTTAAGTATAGTTTACACAAGCGAAGTTACTGTCCCAAGTAACTTCGTTTTCAGTCCCTCATCTCCTCTTGACATACCCACCAGTTTACTTGCGCCAGTACGAAAACGAGTTCCACTCACTTCAACTTTTTAGCGAAGTGGAATCTGGGAAATAACCAAATTTAGTACATTTTCTGCAACTGGTACATTTTTTGATTTAAGTAGGCTTTAATAATATCAGCTGGGATGTTTGCGCTTTTAAACTAAGGGAATGCTTTTTATTTTTCAGTAAGAAATTTCGTAAATTTTAAAGATAATTACGTAAGTAAAAGAATTATTCCTTAGCAAGCCAAGAACGTACTCGCACTTTCTTTTTTCTTAGAATTTTTTCTCCGAAATTACGCTTAATTACATTGTTGCACAATTTATGACCTTTTCAATATGTAATTCTTCACTTGAAACCGTTTTCTCTCAAAAATAAATATCTTCACATTTCACAAGTTCCACACCAGATGATATTATAAATGACTACACACATCAAAACGTGTACCAATTGCAGAAAATACACTCAGGTTCCTCTTCGCTAAAAAGTTGAAGTGAGTGGAACTCGTTTTCGTACTGGCGCAAGTAAACTGGTGGGTATGTCAAGAGGAGGTGAGGGACTGAAAAGGAGGTTATTTGGGACAGTAACTTCGCTTGTGTAAACTATGCTTTAATTCTGCATACCGTGACAATGTGTTTCTCTTTTCAAATAGAGATCCGTTTTTTGCACTGCTTCCTTTTCTATTTAATTTCATGTGTAACCAATTTATTTGGCAGGGGTGTGACAATTATCTTAGTTTAAGAATCATTTTCTTTTTGATATTATACAAATTCAATAAATTCCAAATACACTCGAAACAATTTCTTTTCTTGGAAGCTTATATTTTATGAAATCAAATATTCCTTAAACTCGCTTTTTAAGGAAATAAAATTAAGCAACTTTTATTTACCCAACCCTGAAAGTAATTAAGGGGAGAGGGAAAGAATTACAAATATGCCATCCAGTTCTATTCTAGGTATTATTTGGAAAATTCACTGGACTATGGCGGATATTTCGCACAGCACTAGGGATTTGAAAAATCAATACTTTTCGGTACCTGCACGAATTCGTTACATATTATAAATATACTCGTTAATTTGAAATCGGTACTCGAAACTTTTGTTTCTTTCTGTAGTACTCTCAGAGTTTTGTTTTTAATTGATCTGTTCTACAGAGTCTTAGCTTGTTTTATACATTTTTACGCTGAAAGCTTTATACAGTATAGTACTTACGTTGTGATTCCGTTACATTAAATTTCAGACTTGGAACTCACAACACATATGTTTTCGTATGAACGAAGAAGAGGTTGAAAACATTCAGAACCATGCGAATGCCCAAAATTTCTAAGTGTAGGAGAAATTCGCTTGGTAGATATGCTTTTTCTGTGAATGGGGATATTAGCAGACAAAGAGTTAGGGGATCAGGTAAGGTTCATCAACCCTTGTGGGTGGTTTCAGCGCACTCCCTAAATCTGAGAAATCTTTTCCAGGTAGGATTATAGTAAGGTAGCATCAAATGGACCAGAGATGGTCCAAGTGTAGCTGATCGTACGTGCTTGTACGATGGCCGCTACTCTAATCTGAACTAACCTTATCTAATTAAAAAAAGAAAAATCAGCTGTATTCTAAGAGATATAAAAGGAAACAACTATTTCTAATATTTGAGCCTTTCTATCTATTAAAAAAAATTATATTGCTATAACTCAGAATTAAAAAAAAATTGTGTTATGACTGTATATAGTGCCGTTAAGTATAAATTAAATATAACAAGTTCAACTACAGATAAATAAGAAAAACGATGTTCAGACATAACTAATTAAAATATTATTTTAATAGCAATAAAAACAGGTTAATTATTAAAAATCCTTATTCGCTTTGAGGAAAACAATTATTTTGAATATTTTGATTTTATTCGGTTTCTGGTTTCCGATATTATTAGCCAAATTCTTGAAAATATTCAGTTACTGGGGACTATGGTTGCTACAATCCCAAAAGTATTTTTACTAATTTAGCCACAATAAGGAATTACTTCTACGTTTATACGGCTTTTCGACAAACTTACGAACCTCAATATATACCACGTATGAAGGTATGTTTGCACTTTTAACAAAGTCCATCCAAATGCTTTCATTCAAAGTCTTTTCTAAGAGACGAGGCGCTCATTGTAGATTGCTTTTGTACTTCATTTAGACAATTGAAGTGGTCCTATTCGAATTCAAAGTGCATCTTGATTAATGCCTTCCTTGACTTTATTTAGGGCAGAAATGCCATTTATCAAATTGAATCCATTTTTTTTAAAGCGCGGATCCAAATGCTTTGCCCAGGAAAATGTACATAGAATGCAGCTCAACATTATGAAAACGAGTCAAAAGTGAGTTTAGTAAGTCGATTGTTAGTGAGAATGAAGTATCGGAAGTTTCTAATACCTGAATTCCACTTAAGTATAAGTAAAATATATTTCCACTTCAGCACTTAGTATCATTTATCATTTGCTCAAATAGCTTTAGGATTGTGATAAATTTCCTTAATGTGTTCGAATTGAATAAAGAGCTGCTTCTACTGCCTCCTCAATTTCACTTACTCGCTGAAACATGTAATATGTTGAATTCCAACGGGTCACAGCATCGCTTCTTAATTTTAAAAGCTGACCATTAGGGTTCGTTTGGTTATCTAGTATGTTAAATTCTCTTTGGCCAAGACAATATCTTACCATGCCGCGTTTACTTTGGTATTTGCTGCTCTTTTGCTTGTTCAGCTGATACCCAAAAAATCACCACATTAGGTAGGTGTACCACAAGGCTCTGTGCCCTCTCCTACTCTGTTCCTAATTTTTATTAATGATCTGCTAGCTCTCATTCTCAATCCTATTCGTAGTTTTGCAGGCGACAGTTCTCTTGATTTTGTGTACTCGGTCGACTCTATAGCCACACTATGACCTTACAACAATACTCGCGTGGCAAAGCGAATCGGGTCTTGATTACTGCTTCCAAAATGCAATGTTGTCTGTTATCACTCAAACGTACTCCAACATCCGCTCAACCCATTTCCGTCGATATATAATATAATTCCCATATTTGGGCAGGGGCTGGACGCACTGAATTGTCCGCCTTAGACAAAGTACAGAAGAATTCCTACCACCAACTATTGATTTCCTGGAACACCGGCGAAATGTCCGATGTCTATCTCTGTTTTATCACTACTTCTATGGTTATTAGTAAGTCACACACTAAGAGTCTTTTTTTTTTGTTCGAAATAACTGTCGGTTGGCGTGTCAGAAAAACTGCTACTTTACACACTCTTAGTGGAATGTAGGAATATCTGGCATTGATGCTGACTACACACGATGGCATAAAATCGACAGATTGCGTGGCGCCTGAAAAAAAGTGTTAGTGTATGGCTTACGTTGACCAAATCTCTATAGAAATCTTCCTATGCACACCACACGAGCTGTAATCCGGGCTTACCCTCATACCCTTGAAGTCATATGTGGCCGTAACGTGAAATTCTGTGAATCCTTCGTAAGCAGAACAAATTGGCTCAACCCATTAATGCTCAATTTGGTACTCCTTCTTCCTTTCCTTACTAGGCCGTGCTATGGAATTATAGGGTATCCCCTGAGCTTTGGAAACATCATAAAAAAAGTGTGGAAATTCAGAAATAATCAGTTCGTTGGTTAAGTACCGCTTCGTTACTTCGCTATTTGTCTAAGTTCTAAGTACTCGTAAGTGAAGAAACGAATCGGTACTTTTTACCCATCTCTACACAAAACTAATTATTTGAAATTCAGTATCAGAAGTGATCCCATGTTAATGTATGTGATTTCAGTAGTGTCAGCGGTCCATATGTTTTTTTTTTACATTTCATTTGGTTTTTATAGCATCATCAACACGTAAGCACATAAACATTATAAGTTCTCTGGGATTATTTTCAAAAATTCAAAAGTCAAATTCAAAGCCTTTCTAAAGTGGATAGTGTCTTATTTGTCGAATCGTAAGCAAATAGTAAAAATTTAAAACTATTTATCTAGATCTAGAGTAATCAATGCATCGGGTGTCCACAAGGAAGTCAATTTGGTCAAATTTTCTTTATTCTAAAAAACAAGTACCGAGGTACTATCATTTGTTGGCCCTAAGCCGGAGGGCAAAAATTCCATTAAGAAATTTTTGGGAGTATATGTACTGTGTGTAAAGTGTTTCGATCAGCAGTAATAGGGCGATCTCATCAGGACAGCAATGAACCCTGAAACTGCCTGCTGTGTACACTACAGTGAACTCAGATGCCAATAATTTGTTGATGGATATATATAGACTTATTTAAAAATTTATAGACTCGTATTTTGTACGGGTCTCGAAAGAGTAAAAAACTCATTACCACTTTCCACTTATTAGTTAGAAATAAGATGCCCAAAAATCATTTTAATTGTGAAGACAAACAATTTTCCTTAAAATGATTCACATATAGATTTTAAATAAGTCTATATATATCCAACAACAACTTATTAGCTTCTGAGTTCACTGTAGTGTAGACAGCACAGCAGGCTATTTCAGGGTTCATTCCTGTCCTGATGAAATCACCCTACTACTGCTGATCGAAACACTTTACACACAGTACATATACTCCCAAAAATTTCTTAATACTTTATACTCCCAACAAATTTCTTAATGGAATTTTTGATCTTCGGCTTTAGGCCAGAAAATGCCAGTACTTCGGTATTTGTTTTTTAATTTTCTCTGTTCATATGCAGTACATTGAGAATTGCCTGTAGACTTGTATTTTGTACGGGTCTCGAAAGAGTAAAAAACTCATTACCACTTACTACTTTCTTTATTCTATTTGTGAACGATGTAACATTGACGTTTTCATTGGCTCATTGTCTTATTTATGAGGATGATTTAAAATTATTCTTCAAAGTTTCGTGTATAAACTCTTGTTCCCTACTACAAAACCAAAAATTTGGTGCTCCATATACAATATAAATTTAAATTCCGCTAAGTAAAAAGTTATGATCTTTTCTTGGTCTGCTAACCCGATCCTCTTCAATTATTCAATTAATAATGTTAGCTTAGTTCGAGTTGATGAAATTACTGATTTAGGAGTAATTTTTGAAAGCAAATTAGCAGTTGTTATACATATTGAATATACTTGCCGTAAAGCCTTTAAGTTAATGGGTTTTATTAAAAGAAATCCTAAAGAATTTAGGGACATAAGCAGATATAAACTTTTATTTACTGCTTTAGAGTATGGATGTGTAACTTTGTCTCCTTATTATCAAAGCCATATTAATAGGCTTGAGGAGCATTTCCTCGCTTTGTATGTTATAGCATTAATATCTGGGGAGATAATGTACCTAGATATGAGTCAAGACGTTTATTGTTAGATTTGCCTAAACTATGCTATAGACTTGACGTTCAATGTACTTTATTCATTAAAACTTGTAGGCGGACAGTTTCTCGTCTCTATAGACTGAAATTCACTGAAAATAATTTCAATGAATTTCTATAATGCATTGAATATGCAAAGTCTATAGAGACGAGAAATTGTCCATCTATACAAGTTTTATTTGGTTTATCCAGTGCCTTATGGCGACAAGGAATGATCACCCAATTTGAAAATTGCAATGAGAAACTACCATATAATTTACACTTGCTTTTAATAAATGTATTTGTATGCAATGTTTCAAACTTAGCTACTTTCTGGCTAAATCTAGCTACCAAGAAGTTAATTCAGCTACAACATTTTCATTTTGCTACCGTGGGCTTTTTTTAACTAAAAAATAAATTGTTGCTTAAATTTTCTTTTATTTTGTCCGTAAAAATTTTATCAAATTGTGAGAAAAAATTGTATGCTAACCTGTAGCCCAAATCAAAACTGCTAAAAAGTTTACTTTTCTCACTGATGTAAATTTTGATTATTTACGTGTGTTTACTTGCTGCATTGCATACAGAAATGCGAGTAAGAAACTGTAAAGCTGTGGTCTAAAATTTATAGATATAGTGAGGTTGCTGGAAACAATGCATTTAAAGAATTGTGTCATTTTGCTATTAAATCATTGTCTTTACCTCATTCCAATGCTTATATTGAAAGAACATTTAGCGCCATGAATATTGTTAACAACAAAGTACGTAACAAAATTGAATTAAAATCCTTAGATTCAATTCTTTCGATTAGATTTGGTTTGCAAAAGTATGGTAAATAGTGTGATGAGTATAATATGTTGTTAGAAAAAAATGGTACTTTACAGACTTATGAAAGCAGTTCGCACTATGTAGATGTTACAGAACTGTTGAAAGATCTTAACTAATATGTTATTTAATGGATTTATTAGGTTTTGAGCCATCTGTGGTACTTAAAGCTCTTTTATTTTGATTGCCATTAACATGTATATACATATGTACTTTACAGGGAATAAATTAACACGTAGATGAGTTTATTAATTTTCCTTCATCTCCTGAACATGGTGACATACACTTTCGTTTATGGTTCATTTTTTAAAACAATTCGGAACATTAATTTAAGTAAATCTTGTGAAACTGGGTCCATACAATCTAAAAAATAATATAAAAATTCCCGAAAGCTTACATAAATATATTCTAGGTTAGGTAACAGGGTGCTGCTAGTAGTGCCTAGCCTGCTGCACTTAGACCACCAGTGAGTACATGGTGCCCCTTGTCCTCATGTGATACCCGTAAGAAGCACCCTATGTAGATCCATCCCGCTTAGGAAACGCAGGATGCATCTGAACTGCAGCTCCACCAGACTAGAAGAGAAGTAGCCACGAACAGCCTACCTCTATTTTTCATAATAAGTACAACATTATTCTTTAATGATGATATATAACACATGTCTAAATGTTTAACTACCAAGGAGTAGGGAAGTACATAAATTTAGCTACTAATGTAAAGTCAGAGTTGGAAACACTATTTCTATGGGCAATTAGGTCACGCTTTTATCAAACTTCGCCTGCCTAGGCGATCAGAGATAACCATCATACTGATGAGACCGCTCTGATCGCTTGGTCGAAATATTTATTAAAGGAATTCTCTCTTCATCTATAAATTGTCCTAACATTCTCTTGCTGTTGAACATATATTCTGCACCCAGGTCCTTAAGATCACGTGATTTACTTTATGCTTCCTCTCATAGAACTAACTATGGTCAAAGTTAATCTACTGACAAGTTAGGAAGCAGGCGAGATTCCCGAGTGTTTTACATTTAAAATGCACACGGCAAGAAAAGAAAGTAAGAAAGAAAAAAAATCGAAAAAAATTAAACTCTCTTTAAAACTTTAATGAATAAAAATAAAAAATGTGAAAGCGCAAGTTGCATGCAACGAAACAAAATGGCAAATGTTTCATTTTCGTAAATAAATGAGAAGGGGCGGGGCTTTCGCGTTTTACTCTCATATGATGTTCCCGCGCTTTGGTAAAACCGGTTTTCAAATATTGACAATGTTTTGGTCACAAGTGGAAACATGTTGTTGTTGTAATCCTATGATATTTGAACAACACGTGTTTCTATTTACATTCGTTTTGCTATGAAGAGATTAAGTGGGAGAATTCATGCTGGATTCTCTGATATTTTCGGGAAAAATGAGAATTTTATTTGAGAGGAATTTTTCATCTCCATCAGCATCTGCGCCAAAGCGAAAATTATCTTTTTTTTTTTGAAATGGGAGGTAGTGTGACCCAATGTACATTATTATGAATAGGTTGAAGGCATTTTGAGGGATTTAATAAGATTTTGTCGTTCGGGCAATCCTACGTTCTCTCGATTTTTGTTTTTAACTCGTTGTCTCAGTCGCACTACAATAATGCATAGCCAAGCTCTTTTCCCTCATTTATGCAAAAGATGAAAGTATATAAAATTACTTGTTTCATTCTAAAAAAACACCAGAAATTTTCCAATTTTACTCCACTGCTTCTTAACTTGTCATTAGGTTAACTTTGCTATGATGAATGCGTTAGCCCTTAAGTAAGCGCATGGAGTTGTCAGATTTTAACTACGAACAAATGTAGAACGCATTCTCTGTCGACGTGGCGTCTTTCAGTAGCTTTTCATCTCAGAACGCTTTTTTGAAAATCGTCGTACTCGAGCCACTGCAACGTACGCATGCTTTTATACTATAGTGAAGTGTGACCCCATGCTCCCACTTAACGTAATTTTTTCATGAGGTAAGTTTTATTAGTTATATTTTGAAATTTCGAAATTTTACAATATTTTCGGATGAGTTCTAGTATAAATAAATAAAACGTATGTTGAAATTGTAGTTTTGAGTGAATAGTGTAGCTTTTCTATTCTACTCCGAATCAGTGGCGGATGAACAAAAAAACCAATTGCAGTAGATGTTCTAAATTTTTCTACTGCACTTTTTGTAAAAACCATAAAAATTTCTGGAAACGTTCAATTTGAAGCAGAGCTTATTCGGGTAAAAGCGATGAGTGATTTGTTTTAATTGATAGCAGCTGCCAAACTATCGTTGATGAGTCTTCGATGTAAAGACGGCTCGTTAGAATATTATCGGCGGGCGGTTCAAAGCAAATATTTAAAAAAATAATTACAACTCGTAATTGGTGAAATTCAACGAAACTACACAACGGCAAACAAATCATTGTATATTGATGTAGTGAGCTATTTCATTTAAAGCAACTCAATAATTTTGAAAAGAAAAATGTGTTATTATTATAGTAGAAAATTTTGCAAAAATTTTAAATAATAAAAAATTTAAATGGTGATTGTGAAATTCTCAATCAGTATCTTAGAGAAATAGATTGATCGTTCTGTTTTTCTTCGAGGGATGTTGATGAATTCACATTACAACTTAGTGATATACATAGTCTTGGCATGCATGAATACATTCCTTATTCATACAGCTGGTCTCTACAACAGTATGTAAAATTGATCTTGAATTAACGATAGGTTTAACCAAATAATAAAGGCGAAAGTGTCGCTTTTCGCGCCTATTAACTGCATCCATGTCCAGAACTGAAACAAGCTTACAAGACCGCAGGAAACATCTATAAGTCCATTATCAAGAGAAAAAAAATTGTTTTTACCAGAGTGTGAGGCAAAGAATCTTGGCAAGCCGCAAAGGCAGCAAAGGTTTCTGGTCTGTGGACTCTGGTCAAAAACATCAAGAACAACTTCAGCCGTTCCTCTATATCTTCACTACTTATTAATGATGAAGTGGTTGTTGACTCCTTGGATCAAGATAATATTTTGACTGGTAGATTCGTTTCAAATACTCTATACATATAAGAGTAAATACACATGCGTAAGAGAGGTTCAAGGTCCTTACGGGGATCAACGTCTCCAAAGACGTACGTCCGGATAGTTTCTCACCCCTTGTTAATTAAAAGCTGTGATTCATCCTTGGTCAATGATCGCCATTATAGCTTCCGGACTGGATGCTCATCTGGAGACTTGCTGACTTTTCATACGGTACATTCGAACCGTAGTCTTCACAATTTTGGTGATTACAAAATCTTTGCTCTAGATATTTAAAAGATCTTTGATAGAGTCCAATTAGTTTAACTTAAAGCACTTGATATCTCCCCTCCTCTCTGTTATAGACTGCAAGTTTTTTACCTGATCCCATAATACCGGTTGTACTAGAAGGGGTTTCACCAGAACCTCATCCTATATATGCCGATATGGTCCAGGACTCTGTTAACTTTCCACCTTCCTTTTTAATTTTCATTAATGATCTACTTTCCCTTATTTTTCATCCCATCCATAGTTTTGCCTATGACAGTAATTTTGATTTCGCTTACTCTTTTGAAACTCTTGGGGACTCCAGAGAGAATGCCACATCTGTCAGACGAGATTGCATGATATCCTCGCTCATATCCTGTCCCATCTTTTTGAAGCAAAATCATAACTTTTCACTCCCATTTCTTTTGATGGAGCACTGGTTTACGATACCTCTTCATTATCCATTCTTGCCATTTAAATTTCCAATAGGTTAAGCTGGACAGATCACATCTTCTCTACTGCCAAAGAAGCATCGAAATGTCTTGGATTTCTGAAAAGGTGTAAGAAATATTTCAGCCCATCGAATCTAGCACTCCTCTATAAGTCCAGACTCAGAATTTAATACAATTTCCATATCTGGGCCGAGGGCGGGTAGCACAGCCTTACCTTCATTGGATGTTGTCCAAAAAAGAGCCTTCAATCTCGACTCACTCGAAACACCGCCGCAATGATGGATGTCTTTCACTTTTTTATCGCTATACCCCTGGTCAATGTTCCGATGCAATATCTAGTCTGATACCTTGTAGGATAATCCCTACATGCAATACTGGCACTGCAAATCGCGCATATCTATACCCATAAAATTACCTTCCGCCGTACAGTAACATTTCGTGAGTCTTTTTTATCCCCAAATGTGGAACCATCTACCATCGTCTGTCTTTACTTCGACATACAATCTGCGGTAGTTTAAGGGTGACATACACCAGCACCTCTGCCAATCTCCTCACGTTCCCTAATTCCTTTCCCTATCACCTTTCTGTTATGCTGTGCTTTGCATCCCCTGAACTTGAGTTAATAATATAAAAAAAAAATCCAACTTTCATGACTTTAGTGCGGGTAAAGTACAAAGCGTTTTAATTCCTGTATTTGACAAACGAGCAATTTAGGATGAATTCGTCAATTTGAATAAAAATACATTTTCCTATTTTTGCTCACTAAAATTTATGATTTGGAAGTTTTACACTTCCACCATTTACAAACCAAAACAAAATAAATAACTAAGCGCCTCGTTTGGCTTTCGTGAGAGGCACAAGTTGAACATACAGCAAATTTCTTCATTACGAGTGGTATCTAGCCACTTACTTATATGTTCGACAGGTATCTTTTAAATGTAAAATTGTTTGCATTTGACATTTGAGAGTGATAGCGAACGTTTAATCTGTTTCCAGCTTATACAGTTTTTTAACCAAAGTTGCACCCCTTCACGAGAATTCTGGATCCGCCCATGCTCCAAATGGTGCTTCTTATTTTTGTACTTTTCTATAAAGACTGGCAAGAAGTTCCTCAGTATGTAATATAAAATAATTGTTATTTTATTTTTGTGTTAACTTAAAGAGAATTAATTTGCTTTTCAGATTTAGTAATCGAACTGCATTGATTTTGTTTGTGAATATTTTGTGGTTTTCTTAAATTTCTAGAAAACCCCATGCGTTCATTTGTGTGATTTTGCTAGTGCGCCTACTTAAGGGTTAATAAATGTGTACGAATTTTTATAATTAGAATTTTCATTGCCTCGTCAATAACAATAACAATAACAATATTACTTTATTACGGTCAACTGTATAAAGATTACAAATCTATTGGATACAGATCTATAGGTTAGGGAAGTGATACAAAATTATTGTTTTAAATGGAAAACAAGAAATACAAGATTAAGCAAATTCAATTCAATAAGAAAAAGAGAGGATTGAAATAAAAATTAAAAAAGAAAAAACCATATGAATTCTAGAAAAAAAAAGAAGAAAATATACTAAATAAAGATTAAGAACAGCCATGATGTGTACCTTATAAGGCTCCAAAGAGCTTAACAATTCAAGAAAATCTCTACCTGAGTTCGTGCTATGTATATTAGAGGGTAAACTAGTCCACTTACGTGAAGTTTGGACAAAATAAGAGCGCTCCCCAAAATGAGAATGACAGCGTGGTAAAAGAATTTTTAAACTTCTTTGAGAGCGAAAGATATTGTGGCCTCTTTTTATGAATTAATTTACGTAAAAAATACATGTCGCGATGAGCAAGATGGGTATCAAGACTATGTTCAAGGGCTGAGTTTACTTGCATTGAGATGTTGTTCCATACATAAAGTGGGGTGGAATCAAGCAACGTACCAGTTTCAATCGCATATCTGAAGACCATAAATACCTACAGACTCTCAACTGCCATAAGGAACCATATACTTTGCCTAAAATATTTGTAACTTTTTTGCACCAAGTAGGATTGATCCTTGGGGTACTCCACACAGTAGGAGTTCCAAAAGTTCGACATAGAGTCTTGAGGTTTGACTACTTGTTGTCTACAGGTAAGAAGACCTTTGATCAGCTTGATGGCTGAAGAGGAAAAATTGAAGCATTTCGAAAGTTTATATAGGAGCAAATTGTGATCTACTGAGTCAAAAGCCTTACTAAAATCCAATAAGACAAGGATAGTTAGATCGTCTAGATCTAAGGATTCAATAATATCAGTAGAAACCTTCAGAGGGGCAGAAAGCCTTACTGGAAAGATGGTAGAAGCTAACGCTGGTCAAGTAATTTGGTGATCTGATTATACATTAATTTTCCAAAGACTTTGCTGAAGTGACACAGCAAGCTAATAGGCCTATAATCATTAATTAGGATGAGATTTTTTAGGAACAGGGACAATGAGGGCTTTTTTCCATGATGACGGAAATTGAGAAGTTCCAAGACAATAATTATAAATATGTACTAGAATATCAGAAATAGCGGGGGACATATTCTTGATGAATCTCGGGGAGAGCAGATCATGCCCAAGCGCAGTTGATTTTACAGCAGACATTGCAAAGAGAACATCAGTATCATCAATACAATTAAACGCAAAACCCTCGAAATGATTATCACCCACCACTAGATGACTATTAGGGACTATAGGGGGGAAAAACAAGAAACTCACTTAGGGTCTCAGCATAAATGTTGCATTGTGGAGTTTCTCTCCCAGCAACACCCAATGAGAGGATGTTGCTCCAAAGTTTTTTAATTGGAAGATCAGGATTTAATTTAGTGCTATAAAAAGTCCTTTTGGCAGATCGAAGTTTTAAAGTCACGAGTTTTCGAACTTTCTTGTAGCGATTATGAATTAGAGGGTTGTGCGTGGTTTTATACTGACGCAGTAGCAGATCCTTTTCAGCGATAATCGAATCTATCTCCCTGGTTAACCACGGGCAGCGCTGTGATGATACCTTTCGCCTTCGCAATGGTACATGCCGGTTAAAAAGCTGTAAAATTAGATTGTTCAGAGTATTAACTTTATCGTCAAAAGACTCCATTGAGAAAATATCCAGCCTAGGGAAGTTAATACAGCAGGGCCATGTCAATGTTCTTGTAATGTCTATAGGAAAATGATTCTAAGCCAGCAGAGTGTCGCAGTCCAAAGGAATACGTTATATATAGAAAGTCATGATCAAAGTTACTCGTGGGACATATTTGGCTATGAAATACCACCTTGTCAACATTGGTAGCAGCGACATAATCCAACTGCGATGGGTTGTTCGTATTAAAATACGTTGGCATATGATTTACTATCTTCAAGTCATTTGATTGCTTCATAAAACATTATTCGTCCGTAGAGGCTTGGCTTCGCAACCCATCAACATTGAAATCACCACCAACAATAATATCCGAGTAAGTTTGACCAAGACAATAGATTAGATAGCATTTTGGAGTTCAATGCAACACTTCAAAGTATCTGTATTTATAATTGAAAACAGTATAAATCATTTCTAACTTTTGTTCCTTAATTAAATTTAAATATTTAGCTCTAAGTCACTTGTACTAGTCTGTTCGATATTATTCTGTAGACTAAAATGAAATAAAAAAATAAATAATATCGTTCTCTTGCAGAAAAATCTTAATTTTGCTTATTCTTCCAATCCTTGTTCGTTTGTAATGCAATCCATAACCATCCATTAACTACTCTAGAGGGAGCAGAGATCAAATATTTTACGTAACTACAAAAGTACATATCATCGGGGCTCCACTAATTCGAACACTTCGTGTAAACATCAGCAGCATTAGTGACACTGGGTACAAAGATACCTGCGTTATGGTCGTATGGAAACTTTTGTCCTGCCGCCTTCACTCCACTATTTTTCTTTTTCTATTTAAATGAAGCGTAACCGCCTTAACATATGTTTGAAAAAAACGATATAAATCATATCGTCCTCCAGCCAGATGTGCCTCCTGGAATGGATGACTGTGCTGCATATTTTTCTATTTAAATAAACTAAATTTTACCAAAATATCCACAGATAATTGAAAAGTTCTGAAACTATATTTGTAGTACGTGCTAAGTGCACGTGCGCGTATATGCGGTGCTTTGAAATAAATTATGGTCCCACACCTACACCATACTATTGAGAGAAAGTGAGAAGATGATGCAATGTTGAGGTGAGGCTATAATTTTGTCGCTTGCTGCTAAGTTCTGTTCCATTTCAGCAGAGACGTTTTTATCAGTGAAAAGTTAAAAATCTCACAATAAAACGAGACAACGCTGATTAAAATGTGGACAGGTTTGAGGACCGTCATGAGTCAATAATATTAGCTAGCTGCGCGAGCAACACATGTGACGTGATAAGTCCGCCTGAATTTACAGAAAACAACTTTGTGAAGGCGGGAGCCGTAAACGCAAGAGTAAAAACTACAAGAGTGTCGCTGTATTTTTCAGTATTTGGAAGGTGAGCTTTGAAAGCGATCGCATGCCAGTGCCGATTCGAAAATAGCATCAATTGGTCCGTAAATCGTGTAAATGGGCGCGAAATAAACAAATCTCACAGAGATCCGATTTTAATTGAGTTAACGAAGATTTACAATTAGAATTTCGGTTCGCATTTCAGTGCATAGAGTTTACTCGAAGACTTTGGTGCCTATAAGAGCCTAAGTGAAGTGAATTTGACCTTACAACCTCTGGACCTATTGTTCCGTTTTACCTCGTTATTGCGGGCGCCAAAGTAAAACCCACTCTTATTTCTACCGCGATTACTTTTCTAGTGACTCAACTTTAATATGTGTGTGTGTGTGATTATGATGTGAAATCCCTTACATATCCGTGAAAGATTGTCATCAATCACCGTTATAGTGCCGAGACCTGTTCAGCTGGTTGTGGTTACGTATACTACCTACATCTATACTCATTAACATAGGACTAAGGTAAGCTTTATGATTTAGATGAGGCTATATTTGCAACCCACTGTCACACTAGCATTTATCTATGTAACTTGATTTATTCTTGGGGAAACTGTAATTATGGTCCATCAGAGCTTTTCGTTTCATCTCAGTTTGAATTAGTCTCAGATGTGGTGAGTTACGTTGCGGTCATATCTTTCATAGATTTCTAGTTTTTATATGAGTTACGGAAACTCGATGATTACTGCTGTCAAGGTCAGCTGTCTGTTAATTTTTTTTTTTGTTATAAAGTCATAGTCTAAATTAACACCAATAATTCGCATACCTGTAATTTGCGAATTGTTGATAATTCTTTGCAATCAATTCGACTTTCAACTTTAAGCTCTTAAGTAAATATTTTGAGAAAAGATTTTCACCTAAAGATTTTGAGTTTGTTCCTACATAAATGAAATATATCACCTTGACACGTTTTATAGCATCCCGATAGATCTTTGAAATTAACAGGTTCAGTCAATATTTATTTATTTTTTTCTTTTTTGATTTCGCTAATAGCTTGTTTAGTTAAATGGCATTTTTTGCCTATGGAAGACACATGTTGAGCTTTGTGAGGTATTTAAGATTGAAATTTCGGTGTTATAATTACATATGTAAACATTTTTTGTTACATTGTCGCTGGTGTGATAAATTTTGTTAATACGCGAAATTTTAATGGTTGTTTTTTCTTAACTACTTTTAATTGTTTAAACAAACAATCTTTGATGTTTCTCTTCGTTATTCCTCTTAGATGCATACAACCTGCACATAACTCCTCCATCTGTTTCTGGTTTTCCACTTTCGTTTACTTCTTATTATATCGAAGTTCTTTTTGTGTTTCTTGTCCTTCCACACTTATTCCCTTATTCCTCTTCCAAGCCTTTCATTATGTTATTATCTTCGGAAAGTTATCTTGGGTTACTCAGCTTTACACCTGTCGGCTGTGCCTTCTTCCGCTCTTCCGCGTTTAGTTATATCAGAACTCAGTTTGTAGGGTTTCGAAACCTTTTCTATTGTGATACTATTGATGGTGCTCATATTTCGTGTACATGCACACGTGACACACAACACCCCCACTCCCCCCTTTCCATCTCCTAAAGACCACAAACAAACTCACAACTCTTATCTGTTTCGTGATTCGTTTTAAAATCGGCGAAGCTGATAATCCACGGTTTCAGTCCTATCTGAAAGGATTGCGTTAGACGACGGAGTACCTACTTCCGATGCATATTTATCCCGTTATCACCGGGCTTAAGATGAATTGAAGATGAATTAAAATTAATTGCTTATCATAGCCTCTTAAAAGAATCCGAAAATTTGAATGAAGCATAACAAAAATTTTAACCGGCTCGCACTAACCTCCTTGCTTGCTGGTAAGTCTAAGGCGGTTGAAAATATGAGCTGCTTTTTGAAACTTTCCTCTTTTCTTTTCTATTAAGCCAAGCGTAAGTGATATCCAATGATGCTAGGCGCAGCATGGCAGAAAGGCGATATGGAACTGATTTTGGGGGTATGAGAAGAGTGACGGAGGTGCTGATGTATGTCAGTCTGGAACTTTCGTAGATTGTAAGCCCAAGGATCTTCCCATTGCTTATTGGCGTATGAGCTGGAATGGGAAAATCATCTGGCACGCATGCCACTTGATGCGATAGAACCAGAGTTTCGTTTTGGGCGTCGCTTCTCTCTAAGTTTTCCTCAAAGGGAATCCTGGCCTGAGGGAAGCGCCTTATCCCCGATCCGCTCTATAAATTTTAATCCACATCTTTCTCACTAATAAGGGAGCTGGTGCGAGTGTTTACTTTCTTTAACCTAACATTGAGTAGTAATACTCACTTGGAAGGTACACCACTGTCTTCCAGGCTGATGTTTTCGCCATCGCAATGGCAGCGAAGATAGTCCTTGATATAAAGATCAAGGGAAAGGATATTGCTATCCATTCGTATATTCAGGCAGCCTGGATGCCTCTTGCCTGTAAGTTACTGGGAGACTGCAGGTCGTCCATGGATAAGCTGTGCATTCGCAAGTCCCTTCAGCGGGTTCCTACTCACATAGGGATCATAAGGAATGAAAGGGCTCAATTTCGAGCCAGGTCTGGCACTGGTTCTCCCTTCCTTGGACCGGAACCTGCAGTTGGCGTTTTCACCTCAGTTATATGGTCTGTCATCAAAGCAGGTGTTCGGATGAAGCATAAGAAGATATGGGCAATCCTGAGCACTTGCAGGTGTACCAAACTTTTTCTTGATAGGGCTAATAGGAATTTCTGTGATTTTCTCTTGGGGCCCGGAAGGAAACAATACAGAACTGTGGTTACCATTATCACCGCTCACAGCTCACTTCATGCTCATCTAATAAGGATGGGAGTCGTTGACAGATCTGATTGTCTGTCCTGCCTGGACGGACAGCGTGAGACAACCGAGAACTTTCTGTGTGCTTGTTCAGACTTTGCCCGAAGCAGGCTGGATACGCTTGGGTATTCCTTCTTATTTGTAGATCAGCTGAAAAACTTACCTCATCAAGACCTGATGTTCTTCACTAAGAGGACATGAAGGTTTTGGTGAGAGGGTTTCTATCAGGTTAACACAATGGGCCGCCATGGCCTCCGAGCTTGGGATCTCTCATCACCCGGCCTATAAAACAAAAACTACCCTAATGTATAGACACAAAATGGTGTACTGTTCCACATTCGCACAGTTCGGGATAGAAAAGCATCACAGAATTTTACTATGAGGTCGAAAGTATTTTGAAGGGATCAGACTATATATTTCATCAGCGCGTTAATTATACATGTAGAGATGAAGAAGCGAAAGGCATCCGAAATTATGGTGGTATTCCAGCCAGTCTATATTGCAAGTAGATGTCACATCGCCAATGAGCTTGAAGGCTTTTTTTATATAGTTTCCAATGATGCTAAGGTTGTGTAACCAACTACGGCTCAGATGTTTGAAGTGTATTCAATTCAAGACCTGATATACAACTTGTAGCGCCATCACGCCATATGGTTTTGTGTAGACATTTTTGTATGACCCTGTATAGTGAGAGGCAAATTGAATTTATCTAATATTATGGCTGCATTCACAAAATATCTACTAAAACTTGAACAAAATACAGTAAATCTTAATAATAGAATCCAAGATTTTAGTATCCCACTCGATTTTTACGTGGAAGCAAACCTATAGGACATCAAATTTAGTTGTAATGCTTTTCACTGATATACTCGTTTATAGATATGTGAACTCTCTCAACTTCTACCCTAAATATTTTTCTATAATAGATATGGCAGGCGTCTTTTGAATGTTCTGAATACACCATAAAAAGCAGCTACTTGGAATATTCAGAATAAATATTTGTAGGTTCAGAAATACTACTATAAACTTTTAATATATTTTGTTGGAATTTCTCCTGCTGAAATATTGATTTTCCCAATATAAAAGACGCAAATATATATTTAATCGTTCCTGGACCTTTTATATACATATTCCTGAGTTCAGTAATTACCTGCGAACTTCGACGAATATGACCACGTTTCTTGATGACCCATCAATTTCGTTCGAAGCAGTACCAGAACTTGAGAAAAGGTTAATCCTTACACACGAATGCTTTTGCTTAAAATATGGATAATTGCTTCTTCTCGTTTCGTGTTGTCCAGATCAGAGCTCTATGGCTCATCCGCGCTCTGCCTCTTTTTCCTGATTTTCTTAAGTGATATCTAAACACGCGTCATCTCTATATCGGTATCGCAAGGTAAAAGAAACAATTTGTAATATCAAATACTGGATGTGCTTAAAATGGAACCAAGTCGAAGGGTGTACTGCACCCACGCGGAATTACAATTGATGCGTTAAAACTAATTGCGATTTCGTATCGCAAGGTTCTGAAGTTAAAATAAAACAGGATGAGATTTCTGATTCGAATTATGTACAGCACTTGGTTCAATTAATTAGAGCTAACGAAGATATCAACTTCTTACTTCCAACCCACAATATTCCTCCATACATATCGATATGGAAGTGTATTCTTAAATTTGTTCAACTTATGCTAGAAATATTCAACCTGAAATAAATATGGAGGCACATGTTTGTTTTTCCTTTTTACTTTAGTTAAGTATTTCTTAATTTAACTACGCTTTTTTTACTATATATATCTTAGTACCAAAATAGTAGTAGTAAAATATACAAAATTATCCTGTATTATCAGCTCCAGTTATTAAAGCTGCTAGCTGTGTAATCCACATCGATTGACGACTTTACTGTGGCTGGCTTTGTCAAGTATTGTAAATGCCTCCTCCTGGTAACCCCGTCTCTTGTAGATGCTCTAAGTGTCGAATGTTGTGCTGCTGAAAAGAAATAGTCTTATGAATTCTGAAAAGATTCCTACGAACTAGATTGATTCAATATTAATAAATCTGGCTTTTTATACCAGAAACCGATTTGAACAGTAGATTGTTCGAGCTTTTGTATCGAATAGAAAATTGGTTAAAATAATCGGGGAAATGAATTAGTATAACATTTTCATTATGAGAAGATGCAGAAGAATGTATTTTTCCACGTCGAGAAAGTTTCTTATAAGTTGATAAACATCAACTGATAAAGAAGCAGAAGAAGGCATGAGGAAGATTTCTGTACATGTATATGCGAATCAACGAAATGCTTTTGGAAATCAATGATACCAAACACTAATTTCGTTGATCATCTCTTTATCAAATCTTACATCTGTCATCAGCTTGGTGTATATGGCCGTTGCTTTAAACACATTAAAGTAAACACAAGAAACAAGTCACGGTAGGGAAAAATTTAGAGGAAATTGGAAGCTACTCGTTGTTATTAACTATACCATATCGTTCTATCTAGCATAAAGTATAAGGTCGGCAGAGTAAGGTATGTCCAGCACAAAATTTCCAACCGAAATTATTTAATGTAAGCGGACAACACCTAAAGTTTGGAATGTATGTGTACTCGTATAATCGTATACATATAGAACTGAAATTTTGAGGGAAAGTTCAATGTTGCGGTATTATGATATCAGATGGCGTTTCATATTTATTTCGTTTATGCAGATTTTGAATTTCATTTAACAGTTTTAGTTCCGAAAAATTCAAATAGGTGGCGATATCTCGTCCCTAGCGTAACAATCAAGTAGGAACTTGTATCATATATGTATATATAGTATATTCAATGCCCGCAGTCCTGTTTTACAATAAAACAAATTAAAGTGCAGCAGCAGTTTTTTCTATGGTGACAAATATAATCTTCAATATTTTTAGCCGAAGGACGATGAATGTCTCTGATGATGTTCACATACGGA
This sequence comes from Dioctria linearis, assembly GCA_963930735.1. Taxonomy (NCBI): domain Eukaryota; kingdom Metazoa; phylum Arthropoda; class Insecta; order Diptera; family Asilidae; genus Dioctria; species Dioctria linearis. Next base: position 51,264,270 of record OZ005742.1, on the reverse strand, counting down.
TGGTTTGGAAATTATATCAGGTTGTACCGAGGAAAATGAGCTGGAAATAATGCCAAAATCTGAAATTCTCTGTTATGTTATTGCAATTTCATAAAGTGAAAGGCCAAATTACAGTGTTCGGACTTGTCTGGCTAAGTCTAGTCTCCCCTACCCCCCCCCCCCCTCGAAAAATTAATAGAGTTTTTAAGCAACCAAAATAGGGATGTAGGTCGCTTTCATCCGGAATGCTGCCCTAGCTAAAATGCTACAAAAAAAAATTTATATTCACTCAGGATTTTGTGCTAGAAATTTTAATAGGGTTTTTAATCAATCAAAATGTAGGGTGAATGATAACGTTATCTTCCACCCTGCTTTAGTAAAAACCCATCCAAAAAATGTTTTGATTCACTCATTTATGCGCTAATTATGTACTAATTGATTACTAAATCTAAAAATTTTGTATTCGAAAATTTAATCGTTTAAAAAAACAAGTGAAAAAGCTAGAATTGGTCTAAGAACAATTCTCATGATACCCTAGATTAATGCCCGTAGGAAATTTCGTATGGTCACCCATCTGTGCATGTTTGTTTTTTGAAGTGGTTATTTCTAGAACGGTTTGTCGGACAGAAAAAGAAGAAGACATTTTTAATACAATAAAACTCATCGCTTTCACAATATAAGTAAAAAACCTAAATTTTGTTATGGCAACACCAAGAATGGGTAGCCCGATTTAGTCTATTATTTAAATTTTATTTGCTATTATTATGAAAATACCATGTACCAAATATCAGCTCTCTATGTCGACGTGTTTTCAGGCAGTGTCCAAATATATAGCGTAAAACGAAATTTTTTTATGGCAACCCCACGAAGGAGTTGTCTAATCTTCGAACTTAATTTTACTTTTTTTTTAAGTCCGTGTACATAATTTCAGCTCTCTAGGTATACGTGCTCTCGAGTTATCGTGTGCACAGACAGACAAACAGACTCAGGGACATGCCAAAATTAAAATAACTTTTAATTTTATGCATGGGTGTCCAATCCATTTTGCTCTAACATCATGAAATCTGTGCGTTACAAACGGAATGAAGAACTTAGTATATCCTATAGATTTCATCTAAGGTATAAAAAACAAAACACAATGGAAGGATGCAGCAAGACGTCGTCTTTCACTCGGCCTTAATTAAAATATTAGCAAAATAGCTTTAATTCACTTAGGATTTATGTGTTAATTTTGTGCTAATTCTTTGCTTAATTTAAAATTTTGTGTTCGAAAATTGGAGTCACGCTTTTGCCATGGATAACCATGATATTAATATTTGTTTGGTCTTATTTTACAACTTCGGCTTTAATTCACTTTATGAAAATGTAAAATGTAAAATGTAAATGTGAAAAATGGTAGGACATGGGCTTTTATTAGTCTGGGCCTTCCAAGCGTACACTAAACATTTTGTAAGACAGCGTTGGTGTGATCACAGCAAGTCATGACACTTTTAAACATAAGTCCAAAGTTTTTGGTTTTGTATGCTGAAACCAGAAGGTTATTCTTGGGAGCGATGGAGGGAAAATCAAATATATCCATGCCAGTGTGCGCAACAATCATGTAATTTGATATGGTCGCATTTAAATAAAGATGGTTATTTATAGCCAAATGGCGAACGCGGGATAAGTCATATCATTTAGTCTAGAATCGCAGTTCTCAACTAGACCAACCACCCTATATATTCAGGGTGTCCCGTAAATCGACGTCAAGCCGGAACCGAATGAAAGACCAAATCATAATAGTTACCATAAAAATATAAAAAAAAATCCAAGTCATATATTTTTTAAATTACAGGCATTTCTTTTTTTCGTGAAAATGTACACCGTGTGATGATTTTTTAGCTCCTGTTGCTACAAATCTTTACTTTTTTCAATTTTATATTTCTTATGTAATCCCGAATAGTGGTTATGTAACTTGTTGCTTTAAATTCTAAGCCAACTGCTCCAGTTTTGAAGAAAATGTCACATTTTGCCGAACCAAAATAGAAAATTAATACTTCGTATATAATTTAGATATTTATATTTTTCTGGTAAATATTATGATTTACCCTGCTCCGGCTTGACGTCGACTTGACTTGACAGGACACCATGTGTACAATTGGACGTTATCTGTATATATCTGAATGTTTTCAATTACTTCCGGCAAGTCATTGTTAAATGCATAAAATAAAAGTGGTTCCAATATAGAACCCTGGGAAACACCCGATTTTACGGTGGCAATAGTAAAAAAAGAGTTACGACTTTAACATATTGCCTGCATTCAGATAGGAAACTGTGAATCAATTTAATGACGACCCTACTGAGTGTGAATTTCTCAGAGAGTTTATCCAGAAGTAACTTATGCTGAAGGCTATTAAAAGCCTTCGAAAAATCCAAAGGAGACAAGTAGCAAATTTTGCGTCTATCAAGTGCCGGATGTAGGTCCATTGTAATTCCCAAGAGACTGGTCTAACAACTGTGATTTTTCCCATATCCAGATTGACATTACATAAAGAGCCATTTATTTATCTTTGAAGACATATACATATACATATAAGATTATTATAATTTTAAAAGTAAAGAATTAGAACTACTGGAGCTGCAAGAAGATGAAGGGTTGAAGCAAGTAAAACAGAATAGTTGTTCAACTATTGACTTTTGGAAACAGGTTCCGGATCAAAAATATCCTAAAACCAAAGATTGTGCACTCAGAATAATATCTATTTTCGGCAATTCCTTTTCCTGCGAGTCGTTGTATTCCACTCTTAAATTTATTAAAAATAAGTATAGGTCTGTTTTAACTGAGCTTGTGCGAACTGCCCTAACTGATCATCAACCAAACTTTCAGCGACTAACTGCTAAAATGGACAATAACCGTAAGGCATCAACAAGCAGATCTAACTTTTAAAGATTTTCTATTTTTTTTTATGTAATATTTTCTAAAATTTTGTTGTAATGAAATAAAATATTTTTTGAGCCACACCACACGACTCCAAGAGCCGCATGCGGCTCGCGAGCCGCGTTATGGCCACCCCTGCTCTATTTGATCACACATTAGCATTTCTAGCACCTTGGAGAGGAAGCACACTATAGTAATAGGCCGGAAATGTGATGGAGTATTGGGAAAGGAGGATTTACAACTGGTAATACTACAGCATGTTTCCAGGTAGGAGGAAATACGGATGTCGTCAGGTAGCTGTTAAAGATGCTTATAATGATACGCAAAATATATGGTAATAGAATCTTTATAAATTTTGAAGGAATATTGTCGGATCCTATGGCTTCCGATTTTATACTATACCTCCTCAGGACCAACGCCACAGAAACTAAATCCATAAAGAGTGTAATTATGGGTCGCTGTGGGACAAGAGCTGCTCACGGAGCTCACAGAGCCAAATTGATCATTCAGGATGTCGGGATCCAGGTTAAGGTGGTTGAAGCAATTCTTCTTATGCACGCCTTATTCTTTTAGATTATTGCGTAGTTTTTTATATGAACACCCATTTATATTTTTTGGAGTGCCTGGAGTTCCTACTGGGAAGTTAACATAGAAGTTGGACATATACTATTTTATGAAGTATACTAGCCGGAAATAACATTATAAATTATAAATAACATACGAAACTCCCTGCATCGGTTACGTTTAGAATTTAAGTAATAAGTGAATCTGTGACTCGTATCTACATAACACCTTTAGAACATAAAAATGGATATATTAAAAAAAAAACGCTATAAATTTTAAATTATATTCTCTTCTTTCAAAATTTTTCATAATGACATTCTACATAGTTTTCTATCTGACTGTGCGTGCAGTTGTTATACATAAACATGTTGCATACGGGGAAAAAGTGCAATCTTAAGTAAATTAATAAGAAAACAATATTTTAATTTATTCGGCAATATTATGTATTGTAATATTGCTTTAAATTCAAAAATTTAGAATAGCTTCTCATTTATTCACTTATCGGAAATAGTCGATTTACCTACATAAGTTAATTCCATTTACTTGATTCGAGTAGAAGCATAGCCAAAAATTCAATGTTTGGACATAAAATATTTAAGAAGCAATAAATGATTAATGTGTAAACAATTTCGATGTTAAATAACAATTTCAAGCACTGCACATAATTTCTAAAATATAAATACATCCTTCCTTCAAGCAATCATATTTACATACACATAAGTATGCATATTTTCCGAAAATAAATCAATCAGAACAGAAAATCTTTAATGAGCTTCAGACAAATCTCTTCTATAAACAACATTTTTCGTTTTCTTTTTTTTTCATTATTCAAGTTCATTCATCTATGTAGGCCTAGATATTGGCCCACTTCCAAACCGGAAGAGATCTTAAGTTATGCCAATAAGTATGCAATTATTATTTATTTCACATTATCATATTGCATGGTGGGTGTTGCCAGATGCGTGAAATACCGAAATCGAGTAATACCTTCTGAAAAAATATATGTAATTGCTGCTGGTTGTTGTACTGATTACATGTGGGAGTGACTGCAAATAGACGTACTAACTAGTAACAGTTTGGTGTGGCATTAATATGAGTAATGAAAGGCTGACTTCACCTGTCAGCAATGTTTGAATCTGCCGCAGTCAATTGCATTCTATATTTCTAGAATCGAGCGCTATCTAAATTTAGTCCTATGCTAAACAATTTCTTACAGCTGTCTGTGAGGTGTTCTTTGGGAAAAATGTGTACAAAAAAGGAATATTCTCTACTCATACTAAAAAAATCTTGATACCTGGCATAGCAGACAGATTGGCTACTTTATTGCTTCAAATCATCTATTTGTTAGAAGAGTGCCGCCATTCTGCTTATATTTCTAATTTGTTCTGATTTCCCTCAGCTTACTGCCAAATTTCATCTGGCAGTATTTCCATAAGCTAAAGACTGCGCCGCAGTGCAAAGTGCTTAGATTTTCAAAATTTTAGATCAAATTGGTAAAAGAATTTTAGTAAATACAGACTTAGCACATTCATATTATTTCATTACAGTATTGAACTGATAAAAATTGTGCGGTTTTAAGTGAACATATGGATCGGATTATTATTTTTGGCTTAAACGAAATGTGTACAAAGAAAAGTGAACGGCGGAAGCTATGATTCTCTGTCCAAATATTATTGATACTGTCTTATTATATCAAGCAGATAGCACTACGGGATCTAGGCGTTGAGTTGAATGGGAAGTGAACTTGTTGTAATCATGCCTCCAAGTAAATTGGGAAAGTGTATGTCAGCTGAGATTATCCGCCAACTTATCATCTCGTCAAATTCGCTTGAGACTTTATCCTTGGGAGCTTAATTTTCCGTAAAACTTGATTCACATTGTCAGCGGAAACAAACTGTTACTTGCAATGACACAGGCCGATATATTAATGGTTTGTCCAGATCTTCTCATATTCTCCATGTACTAACTCTTTCCTTGGATGCTCGCTAGAAACGTATCTTATGCATAGAAGGCTAAAATTTTTATATAATATATGCTACTCTAAAGAACCAACAACGTACCTTCGTGGGGTTCGTTCCCTTAGATCTGCTCGTCATCACAACCTCTTACTACCTGATATCCAAGGTCAAATTGGAGAGCGATGTTACTTTGTGCATGTTATTCGAATATGGAATAGTCTACCAGTCAGTGCTCAAAGAGCTTGCTCCGTTGGGGCATTCGGCATGTTTCTAACTGTGGCTCACATACCTTAAGGCGCAAAAGCTTCCATTGTCTTATTGTGTATTGTGAGTGTGATGACGCATCACTTTTCTCGATTTTTCAATTCCTCGCTTTATCTTTTTACTTCAATTTTCATGTTTCCTTTATATACTGTTTTTCTTTTATTTTTATGTTTCCTTTTTATGTCATACTGAATTTTGTTTTTAGCTTTATTTTTTTTTATTTTTTTTTTCTTATCAAGTTTGATTTATATTTTGTTCTTCTTCTTTTTATTATTATTTTTAGCTTTACATCAAACTGAATTTTGTACATGCTTAGTTAGTTATACTTATTTCCGCTCATTTTTGTACTTTCTTTATAAGATTCTAAATCCAGATATAAAAAATGAATTAAATATTATAAAAGATTGTTGATTGTAGGAAGTAAATTGATTTCAATTGTAATTTTAGCATATCTCCAGATTGTATTTGTTTTGTCGGTACATTTGACTTATAGGCTCTTTTAAAAGAAAATAAATGTTTTCTCAAAACTATTACTAGCTATTCCATATTAAAGAGTATATCGAAACTAAGGCAAAGTTGTACTAGGGCAAGGAAGAAAGCTAAATCAGCGGTAATCAACCTTTTTATACCTAGCGCTCACTTTTCTAACTACGTTGGTAATAAAATGATATTGCCAAAGCTCAAGGGATACTCTGTGATATCGAACTTCAAGGGTTTTAGAATGACCTCAGGTTACAGGCCGGGGGGAGCGCATAGGATGAATTCTACAAGGGATCAAGCTAGAAATTTTGTCAGAGCAATGGCCGTTGAAGTAGCAATAAAAGAGAGACAGACATCCAACATTACGTCGGTGCTCTAGGCAAGCAATAGTTGCCATTATGTCATCGCTAACAAGCCAGAAGGCCTTCCTTTGAACTTTGATAAACGTGGACAATGCAGTGCGTCCAGCCTCTGCCCAAATATGTCAGTTATATTCTGATATGAGACTGGTAGATGAAGTAAAATATTTTTTGCATACTTGCAAGAAGCTCAGGCATTTCATCGAGGTCTTGGCAATATAAAAAATATGATCGGACTAACTAGAAGATTGTTTGATATTTCAATGCCGGAATGTTAACAGAAGGTGAGTTCGAGATATCTTCTCCATCGCCGGAAGTCTAGGAGTTTTCGACATCACTCATTTAAATGAATTATATAGGATACTCGCATTCCTATTTGTTATGTCCTAAGATTCTCTAAGGAAATAATGAAAGAAATGTTATTTTTGAACCTCTGAATAAAATATTATAAAATATTTAATTTTGTGGATGGAAAATTTAAGAGAATATAGCTGGATTTCAAAAGTAACATCATTTAATGTCATGTTACTATTATTAATTGTTACTGTTCTGTTCTATACTTAAAGAAATATTATTTTTCTTTTATTTGCTTTATTTTCATTATACTTATGGATTATTCAAGTTTTTTTTTATATTATTTGCATGTGGTACAGTAATAGCAGAGTGAATAAAATTATAATGGCTGAAATATTAATTGCAGGTGAACTTAAAGTTTACCAAGATTTTGTCCGATTACCCAAATATTTTAGATTATACAGTACAGTACACATTCTCTGTCAGTGTGTCTTAGATGGGCGGTCATATCGGAAAGTAGCTTCAGCATCATTTAAAACCCGCATCCCCACCATGAAAGCTTGAATTGCCCAGGGGGTCTATTATTGAACACGAAACGAAATTTCGAATGGAAATTTTCGTACATCCGGCACCATTGAACACGAAAATGTCAAATTTTCGGACATTTACTCGTTGACATTTCACTTATCGAGTTATTGAAGTGCGAAATAGTTTATGCAAGCAAACAATCATGTAAGTAGTTGTTATTAATTTTATTGAGACTTTTACTTCAAAAACAATGAGATAATAACTATGCATTATTTTTAGGGCCAAGCTTGCGAATACTAATCAATACAAAACGTTGGTTAATTTTATGGTAAGCCATTCAGATTTGGCACACGTTTTCACTTTCAGGAGGCAACACGATATGGTCGCAATCCACAGCTTTGAATGGGCTGTAGCGAAGCGCTCTTCCATTTTGGACATACTTCCAATTCCATAATATCCAGACAAATTCAGTAGATTGGGACACTCCAATATTTAGATCTTGGCCCGTCCCACCTTGATAACCACCTTCAGCAAAGAATCTCAATGCCGCAGCAATTTTTAATATCGGTGGTATTGATGTAGAGCAGACGGTTGGTTTAAATTTATCTTGCATCTCATCTAATAAATATTTAAATGCATTTGAGAGCCGGTTGTATTTCATGAACCTTGAAAGATTGAAATGAATTTGATCTGTCGTAAATGCTTACAAAGCATTACTGTTTCGAATTATCCTTAAATTTCCCCCTACTCTTCTTAAAAAAATAATGCATTGCTATACATTTTTAAAATAACACTTGAATATTTTTCTAAAAGGAATGAACACATCACTATCACAATTGACAGATTAACAGAAAATCTATTATATATCGAGTTTTTGTACTACATTACTGTGTTTTTTATATGGTAATGCTTTACATAGAGTTCGTTCGTAAATCATAGCTCGAATATAGTTTTTCGTACATAAATTTCGAGAGGTCCGAAATTTCGTTTCGTGTTCAATAATAGACCCCCGGTAGTGGGCGATAGGGACCAGGTTGCTTACACGTACCCTAAATGAACGCCCGTAAAAAATTTCGTATAGTCACCCCTCTCTTCAAATTTGATTGTTAATTCAGTTTTTGCATCTATTTCTAGATCGGTTTATTGAGCAGTAAAAATGATTATAACAAATTTCATAAGATTTTATATTCCGAAGAACTTTTCAGTACTATAAATAGCCTGGACTCTGATCCCACAATATGAGTAAAAAACCTCAAATTTTGAATGGGTTTGATGGGATCCTCTGATCTCTCTCTATTGTTACGAAAACACCATGTACCAAATTTCAGATCTCTACGTTGACGCGTTCTCAGGAAGTTCCCAAATATATAGTAAAAAACGAAATTTTTGTAGCACAATCCTACGAAAGAATTGTCCCATTTTCAAACTCAGATGTACATTTTTTTTCAATGTAAACGCGTTGTGGAGTTATCGTCAGGACGGATGGACAAACGGATGAAGGAATCCTGATTTCGTGAGTCCAAATCGCTCTTGACCGGTATTTTTTGAATACTCTAACTCCCAGTTAAATACGACTCAAGTTGCCAAGATTTATATTTGAAACTTTAAATACTTCCAAGCATTCATAACATATCTATAATTGTCAATATTAGGTATCATGAAATGCTTTTGAAGGTTCTTATAACATATGTAACGGTTTATATGATTTTCACTTACTACTATATATATGCTATGGAACCAATAAAAAACTAATTTTTTTAAATTATTTCCGTATATAGGAAAGTGAAGACTTGTTACTGCTAATCGTTAGATTCTTATTCTTCCAAATTACACTTCACCGGAAATTGATGTACAAATAGGTTACTGTTTTTTTTTTTTTTTTTTTTTTGTACTATAAACTGAATCAATGAATTAATTCATAGTGATAGTTTTGATTTATTTAAACATATAATGTATCTCTTTCAGTCATACTGGCAACGGTAGACGTCTGAAAAAAGGAGTCCTGAGTTCGAATCTCGGGTCCTGTAATGTTTGTCTTTCGTTTACGATTTTAATCTGCCTTTTGATTGAAAAATATGACTCCAAAACAATATTTCAACAACACTTAAATAATTCCATTGCTGTTAGTTACATGATTTTTAGAGTTTCATCTGGCAATACTGGTATGCATGAAGTTCAAACTATCAAGCTTCATTCAAGAATTTCACTGCTTCTTGTTGATTTTGCTGTAAAACTTCGCCCATGTGCCGCAGCCTGTAATTATATAATACCAGCGAAAAACTTTGCTTGGCAGTTCTATTTTAAAGCACTTAAAGCTTGTATCGAAAAAAAAGGAAAAGCTTAAATCCACCTACATCCCACCGTTGTTTGCAAAATAAGCATACCAACGGGGAACTTAACACAAGGTCGCGTTTTACTCGAATCAATCAACTAAAAAGCATGAGGTATTGACGGTATGATCGTAGAAGTAGAGATCATTCACCTTAAAGTCTCGCGTATTGAGCTGCGCGTTGTAATTATGTAGATTTGATGGTATGTGATTCCGATAAACTGTGTATGCCTATGCCGCACGATCAGCATTTTAATAACTGTGATGAGATAAATATTGACGTCAGATCGATGTTTTGAATTATTTCAGCAGTTGAGCTTAAGCTACTCGATAATGGATGGCGGCAGCTAATCCCTATTGAAGAAAACTAATTATTTGTGTATACAAATCAGATCGTGGGAGTAGGTCTCTATACATAATGAATGCACATAATTATAGGTATTAATTATTGTGCTAATCATCCACAATAAACTTTCAGTTGTACTACTTAAGTTACAAAAAATTGCCACAGAGTGATCAGTATCTGATATTTCTTTAGGAAATAAAACTATAGGTTTATGTAGATGTGTGAATGAGAGAGTAAGGGCTTCTCAAAATAATGTTGCGAGCACCACTTTATATAATTTTTGCAATTGTGACTGAGAGAGTATTGATAATATAGCCGTTCATTATGGTGATATCCAGTGCCGCACCTATTAATGATTTCTTTAAGAGTTCACACATCTCCTCCTGTAGTTGAGACAAATAGGGTTGAGTTGAAGTTTAGCACTTACATCTGGTATAAAGTCCACTATTCGTAGATAAAATGGCTGATTAAATGTTGAAGACTTCATCGTTTCGTGCGAGCACATAATTTTGGAATGGAATATAAGAGTTATAATAACGAACTCTTAAGAAAATTAACTATTCTGAGAGTTGGCGAATCCATTCCATTTTGAAACATTTTAAGTCTATATTATATGGACACCATTGCGTAATTAACATTTACCGAATACCAATAAAATTTACCATGTTTACATGCAGAATTGAAGGATTGAATTGAGTCTTAGACTCATGTATTTGATTACACAGGTTTGAAAAATTGAGTTGAGAATGGGTTCAAATATATTTCAAAGTTAAACATAACATTTTGTTTATGGCTTTTTTTTTTGCGATAGAGTTATAAAAGTTATAAATTTTGTTTAAATAAACATAGTAAAACATCAATAAATATACAAGTTAACAAAACTTTCGAGTAAACCGAAAAAAACAAAACAATTCCACCTGTTAGCTGCCAACTCGACTACTCAATCCGTGTTTATAGAACACCACTTTGATTCGACTACGAAAACGAAGCCTAGTCGAGGCCAGTCAACTCAAACCCCGCATATATGTATGGCGTTGAACTCGGCTGGAACCATAGTTGAACCACGCTGCATATAATCATGGTAACATTCAGCCGAGTGAAATATAAAATCCAGGAATAATATCAAAAGTTCTTAAGCTTGAGTTATTCGTTGGAGTGTTAGGATCAAGTGTAGATGTAGATCAATACTGAAATAATTGTTTTGATGAAAAAAAACCGAACTGAAAATACCTTACCATAGCCCCGTGTGAAATTAGTTTGAATTTTAAAGAGAGAATCAGATTTGAGAAAAAAGGATCATCGGAGATGTGTCTTCTTGGTCTAAAGTAAAGAACAAGACCTTAATCCGAGTTGTAACAGGTTTAACATGTAAAAAATTAACAAAAATCAGGATATTCTTCAAATGTAGTTAGCATACTAAAAATTACTCGACTTTGAGAATTTTCGCATACACCACTTAATACCTATTCAGCCTAATATGGAAGAATTATCTAAATATCCATAGATGTAGCAGGGGTTCTGAAACCTTGACGATTCTCAATGGACTTTTGGTATAGGAAAACTGGTCCTGTTCTATGGACAACAGTTACTGCGTATACGAATTAAAAATGCTATCTGCGTGGATTGAAAAGTATCTCTCCTATTGGTAGATGCCAAATCTGCTGGAAGAAGTTGCCGTTTAGTCGGTTGTTTTAATTTCCAAATACATATATATATAGTAATTCGCTACCATTGTTGAATTCGCAAGGCTATTTTGACGTGTGAGGTTCTCTGAAGTGGGTTTTCACCGGATATAACTACTCGATCTTACTGAAGTTGACAATTACTTTAAAAACATATTTGTAACTCTTCAAGGCTGGTCGACTAAGTGATATTAGTCTTTCTCAAGCGAGTTCGAAAATCTTTTTTCTTTTCTTTACATAAATTAGACATGAAGCCAATATTTTTGTGTTTTGTCAGAAGATTGATATCATACTCTCTTCCCAGAAGAATTTCCTCCTTATGTTGCCCCAAATGTCTTAATAAGGAAAGCATTTTCGTACCAACCTTTTGTGGAGAGTCAATATTTAAAATCTACTGTTAAAATAATTCCTCTATAATCTTCTTCAAGATCTCCTCTGTAGGCTTATGGATCAAATTACTCTGTATTTTCAGGACTCACTTAATTCAGAATTTTTGAGTTTTTTCACTAAAATAGATGAAGTTTTTGATAACAATTTGTGATTGATATCTATAAAATGTTTTCCCTGAACTGAATTATATCTTCGTTTTTCGCAAAAACTACTACATGTTACTGATGTAAGCAGGTACATATGTATATATTTATTTTTACTGGTGAAACGAAAACCAAGCTAATATAGTTTTGGTAAACCGTAGATGAGGTACATATAAAAGGTCTCTCTAGTATTCTTCAAAAATTCGCGTTGACCCACAATGGTAACAACAGCTGTATATTTCAGTTATGAGTACGTGCACATGAAAGGACCTGTTTTATAAATCCAATATCTAGCTCATATTCTATTATAATAATAAAATGAAATAAGCTTTTGGTTTAGTTTACGGAAATTACTAAAGTCCATTTACTCCCATATTTTACCTATCCATAAGACAATTATAGGCTTGATAATTGTGAACTACTTTTCATGGATGCCATCTATATTACTCTAAGGTAAAGATACACGGCGAGAGACTTTGGCCTTAGAGACCAATGTTTTGGTCTATGAAGGCCCATGTATACACTGTGCAGACACACAAAATCTCTACAGAGGCCAAATCTGTAAAGAACTTTTTGGTCTCCGGTCTCCCGTCATGTATTTCAAAACAAAGCTCTCCAGGTTCGGTCTCTGACGTTGTCTCATTTTTCATCTCCAAGTCTCTGGAGACTATTTTTTTGTTGTAGTTTGTTGTAGATCTATTCGGAAAGGAAAAGAAATAAAGTGAAGTGAGTTTAAGAAATTGTTACAAATAAATAAATTAATAAAAAAATGAATAAAATAATAAATTTTTTAGGCAGAAATTTTGTTTCGTCAGTAGAGTTCTGGTTATTTTTGAATGAAAAAAAAAATTACACAAATTTATTGTGTTGTCTTTTATCCCGTAAAGTTTGTACACCAAGGATATATTTTTTTAAACTTTTCACATAATTTTTTCTAACAATATCTTGCTTAAAAATTAACAAACATCTCTAGAGACCAAACTTCAAATTTCGTGTATACCTTTTGGAGTTGTGTCTCGAGAGAATTGTATCTTATGAACACCAGACACATTTTTTTTTATCTCCAGACACAAAAGTCATTATTCTCTGTAAACCGGAGATCAGAGACCAAAGCTCTCTCACCGTGTATCTGTAGCGCTATCTGTTTGTCAATTGCTTTTCTTCAAAAACGGCATCATTCTTCATACTTGTTTTCAATTATCAATAAGGTCGATATACTTTAGGTACATAAAAAAGTATTATCAAATTTTTCTTGATTTTTATTCTATTGTTTTTTAATGGTTCTTCAGCTCCATCAGTATACTTTCACTCTGTAGATAACTTTCACACAAGAAATGAATAACAGATTAACTTTGTATCGCTATTTATAAAATCTACAAGAGTATGTATTGAATTGAAAGTTAAGCCCCCTATTCACACCTAGTATCGTCGAAGTAGAGTCTTTATAACATAGTTCATGGTACTTATAATTTTTATTTTTATGCTTGACATTAAAACTATTGCAGCTGCAGCGCATCAATGCATTCCAAATAATTACACATATCCCTTGTATCTCACGTCAGCTGATTTTGAAAAAGTGCGCGACAATATGAAAGATAGTGAGTATATGTAGTGTGTATAGACATGCGACTCTTTGCAGCTGCCAGTTATCCTCGGAAATATTATAACCATTCTTCAGGAATCTTCCAATGGAGCTAACCATCACACGTTGAATAATGGTACGCTACAAGAATCGTAGAAGTGCTGAGTGGAGTGAGTTCTCCTCAATTGAAAACAAATTTTGATTAAACTGAACCATTAACTCCGAAGTGCCAAACACAATTCCGACGTTTCAATCCGATTCGATCTAACCCATTTCGATCTAGCGGATGCATGAGCACAATTGTTCCGTACGATTTCAAATACTTGACTTTTGCCAGATTTTGTTTTTTCGCTTTACATCCATCCATGAAACATTCTTGTTTTGTCATATAATTCATGTCGTTTTTATTTCCTCAACAAAAGCCTTTTCATGCATCTTTGAGTATAAACAAATCTTTACAGATGATTTTTCTAGGTTATGTCATCCGTAAAAGTTTAAATTTGACAACTTCTCCGTTTCGATTCGATCCGTTTCGGTTTAATGTGTCCAATTGCACGTATGCAACATATAAGCAAATTTGACATTTGTACTAATCGGATCGAAACGGTGGAATTGTGTTTCCTCCTTAAATGTTCGAATCGGCGCTTACAATCAATGCTGAACAAATATATATATATACATATGCTTAGATTCTGGACAGTTATCTCCCAGAGCAGCGGATTGTTAATTCGCAACGATAATCACCTTATATAGAGAATGATGTTATCAACCTACATACCGTAAGCAATATTTTTATAGCAACAAAATGGAAATCTTAATTAGTTTACATGGAAAGCGAACCAACAAATAAATGTTATACAAATTAGTTAGTCAGTGCATAGAAATGATACTAAGGCAGAAGTGCTCTATTCACGATATCGGGTTAAAAATCAATAAATATAAAACGGAGAATCAAATGACCTCAACTGAAACGAGGGAAGACAAAAAAATCGCGACGTTAATAAATAATTTCTTTGACAGTCCCTCAACTTACATCTGCAAAACAAGAGACTTAACTACAAATAGAATCCACATCCGGATTCGAAAAATCTGCGAAATTTTACACAAACAAGCGTTGCGCATAGATCTTACTCTAAAAAGTCATTGCAATCATGACACTGCGAAAAATTAACGGCGTCATTCCACCCACTAATTTAACGCGGTAAATATTATGTCTGCCATCCTTGTCACTCCTCTTTAAATCAAATGATGTAAGCTCTGCTATTTAAATTATCTAAAAAACGATCCGTTCAACCGCCAATTACCGCCATCATTACCGAAAGCAGGTGAACTTGGCATTTCGTCACAGTTAGATAATCAGCGAAGCAAGCCGGTCGATGACTAATGTGTCGACAAACATTCATGGAGATGTAAATTAGACGATTCACTCCATACCCCCGATGAATCAAAGGCGTATGCCAATTACATACATACATCGGATCGGAAGTGACGTACTTAGAGGCAAACAAATGTTGTTGGCTGCAGGCCGGCCACTAGGTGGTTGGGCGCTTTTCACTGTGAAAATTGAGGAAATTCTTGGAATCTTATGATATCACACATTTTTTGGGGGAGACTTCACTTAAATTGAAGCCGCCCCGGGCAGGGCAGCATTACTGAGGAGAATTTAGCTTCATGACGTGTTGTGACTCGTAGCTTGGTTTGGTATGTAGTCAACAGCGGCATTCATTCGCGAGTTTTTTTTTGCGGTCGATTGATGGTGTTGAATGTCGTCTGGATCTGGACCAGACTCTTTAAATTCAATATCATTACCAATTGAGTTCTCATTTAACGAGATAGATGAGTGAGCGAAATTCCCGGAACAGCTTGGAACAGTCATTAGTAGTGAGTATTAGACGAATTCCGGAAATAACGAACAATTGTTAAATCCATGCAAAAACTAATTATCATTTGCTCTGCGCTTAAATGTTCCGAATCAAGTCTTTGCTCGTAGTGTGCTTCTTCTGACGCAGGTTCACACGTTATGTCACGAATTCTAAATTTATTTCGGGATTCCCAGTCAATGTTTTTTTTTTTTTGAAAGTTTAAATTATTACTAGGCAAATACAGTACTGTTAGTATAAGTCTCGCAAAGCGTAAATTGTAAATTGAGGATTTAATGGGGTACGTGTACGCACAAAATCCCCATTCTTATCTGTAGGTCTGATATCCTTAACCTACCTGAACAGCAATTTGTCGTAAATGAAGACGAACTTTATTGGTATGCTGACAATGGCACACAATGAGTAAATATTATCAGCACATCTTTCTACAGCGACTGTACAACTTTGTTTTACTATAAATATGAATTTAAATGAACTGATTTGGGATGGAATTATTTAATCAAGATTTAAATGTAGGACCGTTTACTTGTTGGGTTTATTAGCTTCTTATTGTTGAGCGTGGTAAATTTTCAAGATACCAAGCTTTTGGGTGACTAATTAACTACAATTTGAAGCCACAAGTAAGCTTGGAAAGAATAGTAGATCGGGGAAAAGACGACTTTTCCACGCTTGACAAAACTAAGTTGCGAAGATACCCCTTGATATGGAGATCAAGGGGGAGGACATTGCTAGCCTTTCGGATAGTCAGGTAGCCTTGATGGATCTGAGCGGCCCTCGGATAATGCCTAAGTTACTGGTGTGCTGTAGATCGCCTGCGGAGAAGCTGTGTATCCACAACACGATATCACTTTAGTGGGTTTCTGGTCACATGGGGATCATGGGGAATGAAAGGGTTGACCTTGTAGCCAGGTCTGACTCTGGTTCTCCGTTTCTTTGACATGGAACACGCCGTAGGCGTGTCCACCCTTTGGCCAGAGCAGGCCGTATATGTTTGGGTCTGCCTTTCTGTCTGTGGATGTGCTGAAAAGCTTTCCTCACCAAGACCTGCTGCGCTTCATTAAGAGGACTGGAAAGTTTTGGTAAAGCACTGACGGATCTGGTATGTGTGATTTTAGGTTTTATCGAGATTTATTTTCTAGATCTGCGCGGACTGTTTTGAAATGGGTCATGCATCTCCCAAACTTTCATCACAGACCTTGCCTTCTCATACACAAGCTGATCTCAAAGTGTAGGTGAACGAAATTGCAACTCTTTTCTAATGAGTTTTTGTTTACCTCAAATTTATATAAATTCAGTCAAAGTTTCTGATAAATACTTCGAAACCGGATATACTCCTCTGTGAAGAGCTTTTGTTTTTACTTTTAATTGCATTTATTTTTGAAGAAAAGTCGGTGTTCAATCCACACATAAATAATCGTCAATGTACTCTTCTGTCGTCAAAAGTTAATCCGCCTATGTAACTCTAGAATAAGAGAAAAGGATCACAAAGTACCAAGCTATTAACTGAACTTATCTGAAATCGATGGTTTATTCACACTATCACTAAAAGCATCATCCACAAAAACCAAGAAGAATCAATGCAAGCTGCACCTCCACAGCAAAAACTAAAAATAATCAAAAGGAAATCATTAATAAAATGAAGAGTTAACAACAAAAGTGCATCGCAGCATACTTATCTCG
Source organism: Dioctria linearis (assembly GCA_963930735.1). Taxonomy (NCBI): domain Eukaryota; kingdom Metazoa; phylum Arthropoda; class Insecta; order Diptera; family Asilidae; genus Dioctria; species Dioctria linearis. Next base: position 51,246,895 of record OZ005742.1, on the reverse strand, counting down.
GCATATTTGCATTTTTTCATGTCATCAAATGACATTACTCCAGTTAGCTGATTTCGCCTTCGCCTCAGTCAGAATACAAGCAATTGTAATAAGCGGTGTTAGGGCAACACTAACAGGCGAGATGAACATAACTAGTGACCACGTCTATATAATACCGACGAGTCACAATAGATGGCACCATTCTTGGCTCAGAGTTCATCTGATTCAGGGTATAATCTGAATAAAGAATCGTGTTCCCAATTTCCATACAGAAGTCTAATTCTGTTGAGACTTTAATCTGAAATTATTCGACCGTACACACTTCGGTCTTACATGCGGAAGCTAGTTCACGTGCTACATCTTGCTCTTACACGTTGAAGCACATTCATGGCGCTACCTATTCATCTCACATGCTGCAGCACACTTATTGTGCTATTTCCTTTGTTAGGTCTTACACGCTACAGTACGCTCCTATAATTTTCACAGAAATTGGTTCTGTCAACAGAAAACTAATTCTGTTCTGCTTCATCTTTTCAGAAATAAAGAAACGGACCACGTCGTTGAATTTGTGAATTTATATTGAATTTTTGAATTGTTTCTTGAATTTCTAGTTTTTAACCTCATTTTGAATTTTTGTGATATTAGGTTAAGTAAATGAATTGTAATATTAAAATTTTATATTTGAAGTTTGAAATGCTGCGTTATTCTTTTTATCGTTTGAGACTAGATCTTACAGCTGGAAATACTTTTGTATTATAATTTTATAATTAAAAAAATAGATACTGATAATTTTATTAAAGGAAATTAGGAGCATTTGAAGAATTTTTATTTGTTATATATGGCATTTAATTTAACCCCAGTGCAAATAAAGTTTTTATTTACTCCTCCAAAATTATTATTCGATGGGTGATGAATATTCATAACTGAAATATGCAGTATAGTCTTTACTTCAGGTTGTTGTACACATATTTTCGCATTTCTTAATAGTCTAGATGACATTTTCAGTAAAAATTTTATTCTATCGGGGCAATAAATCTTTGTGGCTTCGATTTTTTATATTCATCTTTAATGAGCTTCACACCAATATTCCTAATATAAAATGGTGTGCTGAATTAGGATGAATTATTCTACTTATATCGTCAGCTAACCCATCGAAACCGAAATTTAAATGTTGAGGTATATTACGAAAAAAAGAAATCAAAGAATTAATAATTGCATGAATGGATGTCTTCAACAATAAAAATAACTAAAATGGAGAAATGTAAAGCTAATTACATCGCCAGCATAATTAGTAATTTGAGCAGTATACAGATGAAATTGCAATTCCTATATAATCAAGTTAAACAGTTCCTGGTCCAGTGATCCGTTTTCAACTCTTAATTAAAACAAGGCTGCAATATTTTAGTTCCCATAATCAAATCCAAAATCAAAAAAATATTAAAAAAATTATATTAAAAATATTTGAATATGGCAACACAGGCTGAAATCCATAATGGAAAATATAGATAAAGCGGAATTCTGCCGAATAAATCAAGACTAGACTAATCTCCACCAAAAAAAAAAATCATTTTTTTAATTTAACTATAATTATATTATTTTTTCATGTCATCAACACCTGTTATTTCATATACAATTTTAAAATTCTAAAGCTTTGAGTTTAAAAATTATATCACAGCCTGAACCAAACATACAACATTTTTGTCGTTTTTTGCATTATCTAAATTCACCTTATAGCGCCAAAGATACATAATTTTTTCAGTAAATGCAAGCACATTCGCCTTATATTCTGAAAAGTAGGACAAACACGTAAACGCAAAAAGAATTGCAGTTTCGGTCAAAGTAGGGGTCAGCGGAATGTAAACTTGAAAAACAAATAAAAACAATCAATAAAAGTTAAACAAAATACACAACAAATAATCAGCTTTTAAATGGCGGGAGTGTCGAAAGCTGATATTTCCCTCAATGTGTCTACATTATCCTGAAACCACAAAAAAAGTTTGAAGAATAAAAAAGATGAAATTAATATAATTATCAATTAATTGAAATGATGTTAAATTTGCAATTAATTGGATAAATGACGTACAACACGAAAATCAAGTTACCGCTAAAGGTAAACAAAACAACGACGATACGTAGTAAATAAGAAATGGGACAGAACAAAGAGATTAAATAATTTAATAACAAATGGAATGCCAACAGATATTAATAGGCATAAAAGAAAGCTGCAATTGTTTCAAATGTTAATTAAGCGTAAATTATGAAAATTATGCCTATAATGATAAGTGATTTGTTATAGTTTTCAACCTATTTAAGGTGTAAGTTTTCCATGCAAATTTACCCGATCCGAGATAAAAATAAGATCCAGAAAAATGTCCTGCCGCGTTTTTTCCTGATCCAGATTAAAAGAGATTGTCGATTGATGTGGGTGTCGCTTATAAATGTACATGATTATCTAAATTCACAAGTTCATCACATTGCCATGCATTTATAGGATAGATAACAATTTCAAAACGTGAACCAAATTTTATTAAGGTTTTATTTTGACGTTGTGTAAAAATTAAAATCATGGCAATTTAATTATTTTCCCACATGTATAATCACCACTACAAACAGACAGTTTTTACAACCAAATTTTCAATGAAATAGATCAATATAAAAGAATTCAACTATACTGGAGAGGGACACTAAAAGACACTTGGAAACTACCGTAAAAATCACTTTTCCTGCATTCTAGTAAAATCGCTAATATGATTTGTCACATTATCTTTTCCTATAAAACAATCCACTCCATCTTCACAATTTAGCAGAGCACATTCGATGAAATTAATTGATCGTCAATTAATTCAAGGTGTAATTAAATAATTTCAAGAAATTATATTTCTATAGTGCCCACAGGTGGGAAAAAGAAAAGAAAGTGGAAGTGAGAGAGAGCAAGTTGTACAATTTAAATGGCGAATTCAGCATCCACACCACTCACATACATGTATATAAATGGACCACTGACATGTATATAAATGGACTGCTTGTTGAACCAAAAATGCATGAAAACAATTGGCACCACTTTCATATTCCTGTCTCTTTCCGTAAGAGCATACTTTCCCACTGAACTGTAACGATTAGGAACGAGAAATTGCTTGTAAAAACCCTTGTAAAAAACACTTTCTTCGGCTCATAATTAAAATTTAACGATACAAATAGTCCCAAATATTTTTGTGGTAAATTCGTAAATCCCACGGACATGCAAATAAGTAAATTTGCTAATAATTTAAATATAGCGCCAATTAACGAAAGTTGGTAGCATTGGCAGTAAGAGCATACTTTCTGAAATCAAAATTGGTGCCACATGAAACAGGAGATCAAGCAGTCCATTTATATATATGTCAGTGAAATGGACTGACTGATCTCCTGTTTCATGTGGCACCAGGTTCGATTTCAGAAAGTATGCTACCAATTCACGTAAACTTTATATTATATTATTTATATTATTTGCGAATTTACTAATATGCATGTCAGTGGGATTTGCGGAATATACCACAAAGATATTTGGGGCTTTTTACATTGTTAAATTTTAATTATGAGTCGAAGAAAGTATTTTTTACAAGGCTGTTTTGGTTGGAAATACCGCTGAACCTCGAGCAATTTCTCGTTCCCTGTTCAGTGGGAAAGCATTCTCTCCATTTATATATATGTCAGTGATCCATACTTAATCAAAGCAGCAACACGGGCATTCAAGTACAAGTTTTGGCATAAAATTAAAAAATTGAATTGAATACTTAATATTCATTGAATTCACTTTCAGAGAGAAGGAAATTGTAAAATAGCAACGAAATTAATTCAGGCTGAGACCACGATTTACACGGATGAAAAATTAAATAAATGGGAAAAATTGGCCAGCTAAAGAGGACGTTCACATTACATTCGCTCTGATAGTTTTTTATCAGATCGAGTTATGCCTGATTTACATTACACGAACATGCGATTTTACTGACAAAGTGAGTGAGAGGGTCTTATTACTTTGTACTATTAGAAAAAAAGGAAGAGGTGATCGACTGTCAAAACAGTATTTCCCACTCTTTTATAGCGTAGTTTCACTTGTGACATTTCATTAAATTGTCAGCCGCCAAAAATATTAAAATATAAGTATATACACGTCACTTAAAAGTTCAAATAAAGTTTGGCAAATTTTTAACTGTTTTGAAACTGTTGTAATAGATGCGAAACATGTGCATTGTAGGAGATTCAGCGTATCCTATAAAGCCATGCCTTTTAAAAACTTTCCGTACAGTTGCAGCAAGAAAACAAGAATCTTTCAATGTTCATTGTAACAAGGCAAGAATAGTTGCGGAAAATATATATATATATATGTATATAAAAGATTTAAAGGACGCTGGAGAAAATTGTGTACACGAATTGGTATGGATTATTGCTTTGTACCAAAAATTGTAGCCGCCTGTTGTGTCCTGCATAATATAGTTGAAACACAAGATGTATTTTCCTGGGTCCAGAAAGTAGCAGAAGCTGAATTAAATTTTCCACAGCTCGCTCAGCAAAAGCTAATCGACAGAAAAACTCGCGACGGATACGTCAGACATATTATTGAATTATTTAATGAAAAATTTTCCTAAACTATGAAAATTGAATTAAATCAAAAAATTGTTTTTTTTAACATAAATATTTTAATCAAACCCTCATTTGAATTTTTGAAAAAATCAGTATTTTATACAAAAGCTGAACGAAAAAATTCATCAATGAAATAAACATTATGTTTTTAATCCTTGCAGATTTTTTTTATTCCTTCCTCCTTTTCGTTATATATTACATCTTCTTTATTATTAATTCGAGCAAGAAACCATTACCTGGATTCTTCAAGAAATTTTTTTGTTTCATTCACCATTTCTCGCAATAATTCTTTTCAATGCTTTTTCTGCAAATTGTGCTTATATTCTATCAGCTCTTTTTGACTACTTTAGAAATTATCTTGAAATTTGCTCTGGACTAATACATATAAATTCTTGTGTACAATGGGAAACATTTTTTTCATAAGAAAATGCAATCAAATCGACTACCTACGAATCGAGTGATTTTAAGGAATAATAAAAACGGTGTTGTGACTTGCTTCAAATATTTTTAATTTGTGTGCGTGTAAACAATTATATTCGTACACGCTAGGAGTTATATATGTATGAGTTTGCTGCCATAATAGCAAAATTTATTGCCATAAAATATACTTCTGGCTAGAACTTTTTATGGCTAATTATGGCAGTCAAAATTTCCCCTTCGTAGGGGAATTTGACATTTAACTCAGTAAAATTTTGCTGGATTATCTTTTGTCCTTATCGTTCTAAAGTATTTTCAGATAAGGGGAAACTACTTACTCTGTTTTCTAGCAATGTTCGAGTAATGTAAATCAGCCATTAGACGTGCAACATTTCTTTTTGCGTGTCATTTTTTCATATTTTTTCATTTAGCAGCAAGAAATAAATTTAATTGTTTTTTGGAGATGGCAGTAAATTGTATTCGATTTGTGGCTAAATATATTAACTGCTGTTCCTACATGACCGACGTGCAACAATTAATTGCAATTGATTGTCAAATCTTCGACAAAATATTATAGACGTGCCTTTTCTTTTTGATTTTGTTTGTTTTAAAATATTTATTGAAGCAGAAAGTTCTTCTTGCATTTCTATTCTCATCGGTTTTTTTCGAATTTATTATTTTTCTTAAAATTTAAATCGTTTTACTGCGATTAAGTTAAACTTAATTCAATTTGTGTCTGTATAAAATTACACATTATTCTGTGTCTATTGTAATTTCATCTACATTCTTTTGAGTTTAGAATCTAGGATATATGAGATTTATGTATTTTTTCCCCAACAATCTAGGAAGTATATACACACACTCTACGAACAAGAAACGAAAGACATTTGATGAAAAATCTTCAGGGCGATATGTGGATGATATTACCAAAATATCTTCCACGCGTAATTAAACCAAATACTGTGAAATGATTTCTTTCTTGTCTTGCGTAGAAAATGAAATTTCAATTGGAAGCTTGGAAGCAAGACGACAATAGTTTCGCTTATTTGTCATCTCTATGATACACGAATTTATCATTTGGAAGAACACGTCATTAGACTCCATGACAGTAATTAATTTGTGAGTTCACTAATGATTTTAATTCCACCAATTCATATTAAAAAAAAAAAAATTAATTAAATAAATATATACCTACTTTAAAGAAATATTTTCTTTAATTCCCTTACTACAAATTCCAAAGGACGATTTTTGAACGATTTGCTTAAACGATAAGAAAGCGAATCATTTTGAAGGAACGAATACGTTTCTTTTTCATGATATGAAAATAACTCGCCAAGGACGTTACTATATTACTATATTACTATAACGTATCGCGTAGAAGATACGCATTTGTTTCTTCAAGATGTTTTGCCTTCGGTGTAACAGTTTCTCCCGTTGGAAGTAAAGAATGCAACACGAATATGATTATCATTCACGAGATATTTTGTCGTCCAGGTAATAAGAAAGTGAATCTTCTGCGTTTCACCATGTTTGCTGGGTTAGATTATATAGCAAAAAAGATAGACTATGGAAAGACAAATTTAAGCATTTGTCTTTTTGTAGTAGAATCACATCGATGTATTCATTTTAGTCATGGGAGTATTAAACTACAATATCTTTAGAGCGGGCACATAATTTAGTGGTTGAAACTTTATTCAGTATTGAAGAAATTTAATAAAAGAGATACGTACCACAAAATTTTTAAATTAATTTTTAAGCTTATAATTTTTGTATATATTTTCAAAATTTTGAGAACTTTCCTAGTATCCTATTTTATTTTTGATAATATATCTGGGCGTTGCTTTTGTATGGCTGAAATAATATAAGGGGAAGTAAACAAACAATGACAAGTTAATTGTAAAGCAACAAATCGGCATTGGAAAATGTTACTTTTTTTTACTTTTCACTTTTCCTCGTATTTTCTTTAAAACACTATAATTTATTATTGAAACAATTAAACTTGCCTGACAAATGCTTTCCTACGAGAATAACTCCGGTTGTTTCTGCAACAGAATACAGCGCACTTCACTATAAAATCAAAAGACTCCGGCGTCTCGATTATATCAAACTCTTTTTCACAGATTAATAGTGCACTGCTGTTTCTCACTATTGTTAAATACAATTAATTACTTTTTATCATTTCTTTGACAGAAAATCACTAAACCACATCGGACAAGTACTGGACTTGTTTTCGAAGAATCAGAAATGTCGAACAAACACAACAAGTCAAAGCCTTCTTGCCCCCCGCTCCCCAAGCGGTGACTACAAATATAAATGCTTATTACACTACACGAAGTTTACCCAACATAGCCTATGCTTTGTGTTATATAATCTCAGGACAAAACATGTTCAAATTAAGTGAGCTAAAATGCCATTCTGTCAAAAATGTCAAACTATATACAAAATAAAACCAATTAATTAAGCTCTATAAGTTGAATGGCAACTGATTAAATGGAAATTGCAAATACAATTTCCACTTTCCAGCAGTCTTTTAGCAATTTGTTACACAGGGTGTCTCATACGTACCGCATTTCCTTTATACCCTGGATTCCTCACTCAATTTCGAAAAATAAATTGTATGGGAGGAAAGCTGGAAAATGCACGTTGTGGAGGTATGGGGGGTTTGTGATTTTGGGTGCTTTTTATATTAATACCATGTAACTTTCTTGATATACACCCTATGAAGGTGACTTGAATCTCAGGTGATAGTAAGCCCTCTACGGTTTCCAACAAATGCCCAGCCACCTCTCTACCTCCTTTCCGTCGGCAGTAATAGGACCTCAAGGTCAACAATTTGGAAAATTTTGCAATTTCTTTTTCAATTTTAATGATTTTCCCACTAAAAGGCAAGATACACAACACTCTTAATGAAGAAATAACTAACGACTCATTATAAACTGGAGACACACAGCCATTTCTTTAATTAAGTTCTACTGTCAAACTGATTTTGATATACTTATGACTTATGATAAACTTTGTTTTTCATTTTAACAATTTTCACATGAGAAAAACATTATATTGAAAAGAATATTAATAATATAGTTTGTGATTTGCATTTCTTTGCATTTCTTCTTCTTATTTTTCAAATCGGCAGTTGCACAGCGGAGCTCCACTTTTATGTTATATGCCAAATCTAGGACATTTTTCCTCATTATAGCTATAATGAAGGAAGAAAATATTTCATTAGTGTACTTCATTATCATCTGATTTTCGAGCCATAATGACGTATACTATGTGATGGCATTTTAATGAATAGTTAGTACTAATGATTCATTAGATCGTGCTGTGTGTCTAGGGTATAAGGATAGCACTTTCTTGCAAGATTTCGAGACCCCGGAATATTGTCTTTAATTTGACTATACACATATTATGGTGACGTCACTCTGTGTCTAATATGTACTCTATATATAGAAAAATAAGAAAATCTTTGATATCTTAATAAATTTGGTAATAATTACTGAAATTGTGTATAAAATTAAAGTTTTGAATATTTTGGATGTTTTTTAAACACAGAGTGACGTCACGGCACATCAGCTGCAATGTGTCAAAAATTTAGTGAAAATAACTTGTGTTCTATATACTTTGGTTGTTGGTTTCTTGCCTTTCAAACATGTCGGGTGTATCACATATCTCTCGCTTACTATATAACGCATTTGAAATTGATAAACTTAACCTTTTTTGCCAAATTATGCACATACACGAGAAAGTACTACAATATGCAATAACGGTGCAAAAATGCAATTGCATATGCAAACATGCAAATGCATATAACCCGATATCTAGTTATATCTAACAAAATTAATTATTATTTTTCTCCATAGACAATTTGTTTTTCTCGCATCAACCTCTTTGACACTTTTAAAAGAAAGGACGACATAATGAAATACAAATTTTAGCTCATTTTATATTGTCAGTACTGTGCAGAAGGAGAATTTTTGAGATTTGATCAGCTTTCAAGTTCGACTTCAGCTGCTGCCACTGCCTCTGCTTTCAATTTGTTAATGCTCAAACAGTTGCATGGTTTCAGAAAAAATTCTACATCTGTCGCTGCTTTCTGCTTTTAATATGTCACGACCTTAAGTGGTGTACTAGTACCTACTAGCATTATTTCTAAGACATATATAAGTATATTATTATATTTATTATATTTATATTTAAAAATTAAATTACTTTTCCCAGTACTTTTATTGTTTTTAAATTAACTTGCGAGTCCTCAAAATGAATCAAAATTTCCTGTCTGTCTTAAAGGAATGAATCCAATTTTTAATATTCAAGAAATTGGAATCTCATTCCAAGAACTTTTAACAGAAAATTAGGTAATCCTTCCTACAAATCTTCTCTAGTAACGACTAAAGTAACAAATACATTCTTACTATTCACACATAATGACTGTTACTTTATACATTAGATAATAATAATAATTGATAGAAATATTTTCCAGCGTAATAGCCATGCTAATTCCGAAACCAACAGAGGCTCTGAAGTTAAATCATTTCTAAGCGAAATAACGGTATATTTTTTTTACTACCAACATCCAACAATACTCAAAAAGCGAAAAATTTGCACTTTCCGCCTTCGTAAGCTTAAAGCTTCAATTCTAAACTGTTGTAACAGTATTTATGGCAAAATAATTCTGAGAAAAACGCACTTATAAATGTCTGCTGTTCTAGTTTGCATTCTCAATAAGTTTTCTCATAAGTTTTTTTTTTTACTAAGCTCTGAATACAAACGTTACACACTTCGCCTTGAAAGCGCTGCGAATTTCGCTTTCAAGGAATTAACATCAACGTCCAAAGCTCTTCTCAGCTTTGTGCTAATCTGATGATAACTTTGCTATAGTAGTGTGCGCTAGCGTAACTTTGACATTGACCTAGACATTGCGGTAGGTCGTGCACCACATTGCTAGCTAGCTAGCACAACTGCAGTCACATGGAGCGCAAAGCACCGTGGGAAAGTTTTTCAGAGTTGGCTAGACGCCAGCCGGTTGCTGCTGAAAGCCGTCAGCCAGCTGCCAGCAGCACTCCCAGATATAATAACCAGATTTAACCAATTCACTGGATTTCGTAGAGCTCTGACTTGGTGAGTTAATTGACAAGCATAGCAATTCCACTTAGAGGGCTGTTAGTGAGTTGAGGATTTCGCTAGGTTTTTTAAGTGGTTACATGACAGTCGGCACACGCTCTATTGAGGTTTTGTGCTGTGAAGATTTATCGATTGTGACGCAATGATTTGATTATGGCGTTGTAAAAAGCTTAGAATTAGTGCTGTAGAATTTAAATTAGATTAGGATTAAACCATGAATAATTTTTTGTTTCGCATTAAATGACTTTGGGCGTTTATTAACATAATGCGATGAATGGGGAAAACAATGTTGATGATGGTTTGGTTACTATTTACTTTGTACTCATAATGACAAAATGGGATTTTTAGAGTTGTATTTGATGGTAAATAACCGAAAAAAGGTAAGGTATCGCAGTATTGGGGATTAATAAAATTAGATGATATAAAATAAGCTGTCAAATCTGAATACCAGGAGAATCGTCTTTATATTCTGGTTATTCATGCATGTCAGTCTTTGTTTTAGTAACATATTTGAAACAAATACCCACATAACCTAGAAATGAAGGTTTGGAAATTTCTAAATCACAACATGCATCAAGCTATGGATGTAATCCTTTATTGTAAGATTTATCCTCGAATTAGTGCGGTGGAGTTCTTTATTGCAAGCTATCAACTGAAAAGTCGTGTCAGTTACGGGGAATTACCTGTTTAGAAATAAAAACTACACTCACATGGCAAATATATTCAAAGACAAAGAGTAGATAATCTGAGACTAAGGGAATCAGATTGCTTGCTAACCCCATAACTTGCCTCTACAGTCGGGATTGCACCAATACACCTCATTTCAATTATTTCAAGCTAGGCTGAATTTGACCGCCAACACAGACGCCTTTGGTTTGAAGATCCCTCGGGCAGAACAACAAAGGAACTGTGGGATAAACCAAAGCCAAATCAAACGAACAAGCTCCTATGACTTAACAAGCTAACTCTGAGGGCTCTGGTGTCCATTCTCACTGGGCACTCCTCTCTCAGGAGTCACCTTCACAGGATGAGACTTGTTGATGATCGTATATGCAGGGGTTGCGGCAAGGAGTCCGAAACAGTAACCCACTTTCTTTATTACTGTCCGGCACTCTCAGGAATACGTTACAGATTCCTTGGCTCACACCTCCTGGACGAGTTATACGAAACTGGCAAGGAGGGGTGGGGGGGGCAATACTGAAATTTACAGGAGCGTCGAGTTGGAACCTATGAGCGATCGCTCATGCCGCTGGAGGGTGAACAATGGGCCTTGAATTGGCCTACGTTCGGGGAATCAATCAATTATCCAACCCCAGCAAATCTCAAACAATATCCTCAGATATTCCCCCGTACATCCTGCTAATAAATTAGGAGATCCGTAAGACGTCCTAGGTACGCTTGCAGCGGGAATTTCACATTAATAAATGCGCGTTATCTGTTCCTATGTACAACCACAGGAAAACCTGAACGAAGAGCATGCGATCTACCAAGGACATCCCAACTCCGGACATTCGTCACTCCCGGGGATGCTCTAAGCTGTTAACTGGGCCGTATAGAAAGAAACCCTTTAATTAATAAAATCAATCACCCATGTGCCTAAGTGACACTTGCTTTCACTGAAAACCAAAACTCAAAAGACATATTTGAAATGGCGACTTTATTTTGACTGAAACTTTATCCTTCGTTTTTAACGAATGGGTTCAACCATAGTATTCTACAAATAAAAATGCTAGAATTGGCCTAAGACCAATTCTTATGATACCCTAGATGAATGTCCGTATGTAAATTTATATGGTCACTTCTCTGTGCAAGTATGATCTTTGAAGTGGTTTTTCGCATTATTTCTAAAACTGTTCGTCGGACAGTAAAAACGGTTATGACTAAGTTCATAGGATTTCACAATCTAAATCACTTTTCGGTACATTAAAACCGTCTAGGACTGATCGTTTTCACAGTATACGTAAAAATCCTAAATTTTTATATGGCAACAATAAGAAGAGGTTCCCCGATTTAGTCCATTTTTGAAATTTTATTTGCCATTGCTATGAAAAAACGATGTGCCAAATCTCAGCTCTCTATATCGATGCGTTCTCAGGCAGTATCCAAATATATAGTGGAAAACGTAATTTTTGTATGGCAATTCCACGAAGGAGTTACCTGATTTGTCTCATTTGCGAACTTAATTTTAATTTTTTTTTAACGCACATATGCAAAATTTTAGCTGTCTAAGTGTACGCGCTCTCGAGTTATGGTCTGCATAGAGAGACAGACAGACGGACAAAATCAATATAACTTTTAATATTATGCGTGGGTATCCAACCCAATTTTCTCTACTAGCATTATTTATGTGCATTACAAACGGAATGACAAAATTAGTATACACTATAGATTTCATCTAGGGTATAAAAAGGTTTACCAGGTGTGACAAAAATATCAGTGTAATTTGTGTAGGTAGATAAGGTATATAAATTTAGTCTTACCACACTTGTAATATTCAAAATTTGTTCACCACTTCGACTTTATAACGAAGCGCTTCAACATTCGTTATTTACCGAATCCGTAGAAACCATTCGTTATTCAAGAATAGGGCCCCTCTTTAATAATAAATAGAAGGATATTCGCACGGCAAATGATTCGAATATTTTCATCATGGATTAATCGTGTTGATATGGGGTTGGTAACTAGAGTATACTCAGCATCCCTTAAACTGCAAGAGTCGTATCACCTAGCATATTAATTCAGTGTCTTACAACCGAAAATTCTTGCCATAAAAAGCGAAATAAGGTTGTTAGAAACAGTACATAACTACTTAATGATAGGATATAAGATACAATCAAAACTCTGTACTCGGACACCATAATGGTATATCTTTAGCTGAAGGTCACTAGAATCAATGATGAGGTTTCTAGACCTACATATAGTTCTGAAAGCAGGCTAAAAGCAAATTAGAGGGAAGGGGCTAGGTATCAACATATACAATTTCAATATATTATGTCCTGGGAAATAGAAACTCTGCTAAGGAAGAATCGAAACGAGGTGCACTTACTGCATTTGTCATGGAATATTGTCTTCTTGGAAAACACTTTGAATGCATTCAAGCTCTATATAAAGACTTCTGAAGGCCAAAAAGAGGGATCGCTCAAAATCTCCTATGCAAATATCCCAAGCTTGTCCACCAATTCAGATAATTAGAAGACAAATGGTTGGGATACGTAGTAAGACTCATTAACTCTTCTTGCTAGTCATATCACACTACCCTAAACTAAGCAATCATTTTCAGATAAGTTTCTGATAACCTGGCATCACAACAGACCATGGATGGTCAACGTATAAAGAAAAATCGCTAGGGCCACCCAATGCTTACTAAAACGGAGTTTTTTATTTATTCCTATTCGTTACCAACTTTCATTCGTTAGTCGCTAAGCAACATATTCTCAGCATTTTTACCATAACACGTTTTCTCCATTATCTCCTACTCCTCTTCATATTGATAGATATTTCATCCAGTGGTCAATATTTCGATATACGTTGTAATTACAAAACTAAATAGCTTGCGATTTCATCACAAAATCTGGAATTTCAATGGGATTTACCGTAGTTTATACGAGTAGGTGCATGGAAATTTTACTTCTATTAATTTTTTTACTTAATTTTCACTTGATGTTGAAATACTTTTCGAAGAATCTTATGACGATAAAATCTTTCATAACTTAATCTAATAAGACTAGCAAATCCTATACATAATAAAATCAAAGCTTGTACATCCTATGTAAAAAAAAAAGTATTTGGGAGTGGGTGGATCTCATTTTTAGGGTTCCGTACCCAAAGGGTAAAAACGGGAACCCTATTACTAAGCCTCCGATGTCCACCCGTCCGTCACCGGGCTGTACATCAAGAACCGTAATAGGTAGAGAGTTGAAATTTCTATTGCCTCTATAACAACAAATAATAAAAATAAAATATAATTAGAAATTAAAAGGGGCCCCATACAAGAAACGTGTTTTTTGGCGTTAAATTTAAATTTAAATTTTGTACGATGGTACGGAACCCGGTTTTTTATTTTCTAATAACATACACACAAAAAAATGTAAAATTCTTGATTCAAATAAATAATTAAAAATAAATAAGTTTAGTTAATTGTAAGTGTTGTTTGCAAGCCAAATGGACTGGCTCTGAATAGATTTTTTTATTTATATATTTGACGTTGCAATGACGAGAAATTCCTTCAAAAATACATAAAAGAATAGGCAGAGTTGCAATACAGGGAAAGTATTCGGAAAGGCGCGAGAATAAGAGATATTTCCTGTTAATTATCATATGACAATCAACGATATCCTTGCGAGCTCTTAAATCGGTATTTATTGGACTCCTTTAATCATTCGACGGATATACTCTGCAATTATAGATGGGAAGGTGTATGTATGTACCTCTCCTTGATTTTCAATATAATATTTTTTTTTTTACTTCCAATCGAGAGTTAGTTTTCAATATTCAATAATGTAGCTGTTGTGCCGCTGCCGAAATGTGAAGCGTATTAAAATCACATTTCTTCCTCTATTTTGCAGTTAATCACGTCCTGTAAGAACTCTCTACAAAACCCTTAATGTGGTACTCGGTTCATATTTTAAGAATTTGATGCTGGTTTCAATTTACAATTATTTGTAAACGACGCGACGTGTAATAGATAAAAAAAAACTTCTTACGTTTCATAATAAGATAACGAAATTTATGTATATTGGAGCAGAAAACACAGTACTTCTCGATTTACTTGTAGGGGTACCAATATCCTATTATACTATATATCCCTTTATTTAATAAGATTAGAATAATTATTACTCTATCGTAGGAACTGAATTAATCCACTACTACTTTCACATTTCACACATAAATGTAAGTATGGGGAGTTCTATCTGGACTTATGCGTCATACCGAATTAAATTTCAGACCAGATATACGCTCTGTCCATTGTAACTCTCTGAATGAGGATTGGGCCATACCGTCCAGCGCAGTCTCTATTGTATGGTGCAGAAGTTGTTATCTAGTGAATTAACAAGGACGTAATTCAAACTGGATGGAGTAATAACTAATAAATAATAATCTGTACGATTTCGGATAATAAAACTCAATGGCTACCTGGAATTCATTGCTTATATAATCCACATCTATAGCCATACCTTACCAGCAGGGTTGGGGAGGGTCCTAGAATCGACCTGGGCAAATGACCCAAACCAGCCCTTTTGGGTCTTCAAAAATATTTTTTTTACAGCAAAATGTATGGCAATCAAAGAGAAATTGCCTGGCAAACGAATAATGCTATATTTAAACAAGTAAAAAAGCTAATATTGGTCTAAGACCAATTCTTATGATACCTTAGATGAATGTCCGTATGAAATTTACTATGGGCACCCATTTGAGCAATTTTGATTTTTGCAGTGGTTTTTCGCATATATTTCTAGAACGGTTCGTCGTACAGAAAAAATGGTTATAACCAATTTTATAGGATTTCATATTCTGAAGAAGTTTTTAATACAATAAAAAAGTCTTGGACTGATCGTTTTCACAGTATACGGAAAAAACCTAAATTCTTATATGGCAACACCAAGAAGGAGTTGCCTGATTTAGTCCATTTTAAAAATCTTATTTGCTAGTAAAATGGAAACACCATGTACTAAATTTCAGCTCTCTACGTCGACGCGTTCTCAGGCAGTTTTCAAATATATAGCGGAAAATTCTGTATGGCAACCCCACGAAGGAGTTGCCCGATTTGTCTCATTTTCGAACTTAATTTTACTTTTTTTTAAAGCCCGTGTACAAAATTTCAGCTCGCTAAGTGTACGTGTTCTCGAGTTATGGTGCGCGCAGACAAACAGATGGACGGACGGACGGACGGACATGCAAAAATCAAAATAACTTTTAATATTATGCGTGGGTGTCCAATCCATTTTGCTCTACCATCATTATTTCGAGGTGTTACAAACGGAATGACAATCTTAGTATACCCTATAAATTTCATCTAGGGTATAAAAAAGCAATGCTAGGTTCGATGCTAAATACCGAGCCACTAGTAAATATTAGATAAAATTTCTCCATGAAAACAGTGTCTGAGAGAACAAAAATTTTACTCATGCAGGAAATAAGGAAAGAGGTGCACTGTGAACCCCTTGACTCCAACTGTTTGTTTGAGAAATTGTTTGTAACCGCTTAGAAATTCAAACGCTCTTTCACTTATACTGATATGGTCCAATATAGTAACAGATCCAATGATGCTGCTTCAGAAAGCTTCCGACGTTTCCTTTAGTTATGGTATTCTTCCACTCTGGCAGTAAATCTCATCAATTTATTATTAAACTAGTACTCATGGACGACATTGCAAATTTTATTGAATAAATGAAAATCCTTTTGATTTCTGCTGACAGAATTTTACTCCTGTGGCTTAGTGTAGAAATTTTGTTCGCTGATTAAGTATGCTCTATTTCAAAATTGATTTACATGAAATAAAATTAACTCGATTTTGTAAAAATCTTAAATAAAAATCAATTGCCGCATGTATGTTACATCATCACTTGAGAACGGCTCGACCAAATTGGCTCATATATTTTGTCGTTGTTGGTAATGAAAAATTGGGAGCGGCAACCCCTTCTTGGTGTTTCCATAAAAAACTTTGGTTTTTCAGTATATATTTGGAAACTGCCTGAGAACGCGTCGACGTGAAGAGCTTAAATTTTCTACACGGCATTTTTAAAAAAATGTAAATTTAAGTTAAGAAATGATACCAATCGGTCAATTCATTCATAGGGTTGTCATGCAAAAATTCGTTTTTAACTGTATACTGGGGACTGCTCTAGAACGCGCCAACTTATAGAGCTAAAATTTGGTGAATGATGTTTTCGTAAGAGTTCAAAAATTGACTAAATTTGGCAAGCCGTTCTTGGTGTTGCAATATAAAAATTCTGTTCTCACTATATATTTGGACACTGCCTGAGAACGCGTCAAAGTAGAGAGCTGAAATTTTATACACGTAAGGTTGCCATACAAAACACACACTCATATGTACGCCAACCTTTCAGCCCCCACTCCCACCCATTTAGGCATCTTTTTTATCGCCGGGTAACGCCGGCAGGCTCTTCCAGTTAGAATATATAAACAAAATTTAAAAATAGTTTTTGTATATGTATTTCTTTTTCAATTTCGAATTTGTTTTAAAGGGATTAAAAAAAAATAAATCACGGCATCACAAAAACTGAATAGTGTATATGTTCAAAAAAAAATATATATATATAGCATACTAAGAAATTACTTCAAGCCTAGAAAGTATACATATGTAGGTAAAACAACGTGAAAACCCTTGCTGAACCCTTTTAATAAAAAAAAACATTTTTCCATGCGTTTTCGAAATAAATATTATACTCGTGTGATGCCAAAAATAATACTAAATGCTTAAAAAAAATTTTTTGATGTTTTTGAAGTCACGAGTATACCAGACTTGCCACCTATAATGCTATCTTGACAACATTCATAAGCTACTTTGGCTCTATGCGTCAGTGTGTATAGATTCTAGGACACTATTAAATATTTTTAATTCATAGCTCTCCTCCCATAGCACCCACCCAGCGCTCAACAACCAGAGACCACCGGAAAGGTTTTTGTACAAAACCTTTTTGATTCGTACTGAAATTATTAACAAAATAGATTATTATGTACCTTTTGAAATTTCATTCCGTTTAAGTATGGTTTATCTGAAGCCCTTTAAATTTTTTTATATTCCATTCCAAAATGGTCTCTCGAAACGTAAGGCTTGATGTACTAAGGTTTAGAACCCTGTATGTATTTTTTTGTGCACCCAAAATAATTTTAAGTAAATAATAAATTTGGAATTTTAATTCCATTATTCATTTAAGTGGGGGAGAGATTTTCGCCTTGAGAGCTTCAATCTTTTACCAGACCTTAGTTTGATATCTAAGGTTATCACATTTTTAAAACCAGGACCTAGTAAACCTTCTTAATCTTCACTTTTCCACACATATTTTATAATTATTTATGATCTTCTTTTATATCCTCTTTTCATATTATTACTTAACGAGATAGAAAAAAATCCAAGATATGATTGTCGATGTTCAATGACGTATTAAATATTATTATTATTGGGGTTGACTGGTTCTCTTAATCTGATTCTTTAGTGAGTACCAAGTACTGGTAAACAATGGGACTTATTGTGGCCAACTTTCCAGGGACCCTTCGAGGTCTCAACCTCTTTTCAATCCAATACATATAGTACTATCCGCACAGAGACATTCAATGCCGTTTTGAACCATATCAATGAATTGGATGGGCTGATGACACCTACTGCTTCTAGTGAACAGACATATATAATACGACAAGGTATAGAACATTTTGGACAAATTTTAAAATACTGTATTTTAGATAAGTTAAACAGTTTCTGACGTGGTATATTAAAAATTCCATGAAGAAATGGAATATGAGATGTACTGCTATGCAATCACATCAGGAGTGGCGATGGAATAAAGTAGAAAAACTGGAATATGGAACTGGATGCAAAACATTCAAACATTCCGAAGGATTGATTAAGTTAATGTTGCACAACAATAGCCTCTGCTTGGAACTGGTTTGGGAATCCTGAAGATTATTTTCAGTTTCAGTAGAATAACTTCAACTATAGAAGTCGTAGATTATTTGGCGATTTCTGAATGTGCTGAAATTAGGCTTGCTGGGTCACTGTCACTGTAAATCCCACGAAGGATTTTTAATTCTATTAAGAGATTCGATAACATGTTATATGTAATTTAATTATGAACTAAATAAAATCAAATTTTACCAGAGATGGATGAAAATAGAATTTTGATTTGCTTCTGACATGTTGCAAGATAAGGAACCGTATGCAGTTAATCGAGTTTGCTGATTATATTACTGACGTGTCTATTCTAAAAGCTTTTCTGGGAAAATGGCTTTGAAATATGTAAAACCAGTTAATAATTTCCAATTGTGAAATATCTATTTCACAATATACCTACATAATATGCATGCAATCAAAAGATGTACAATTACAAAGTAAAGTACAAATTGAGCAGCAGCAGCCAAGATAGTGATAGCTTCTTTGACTTGCTCCGTATTCTATGAACAAATTTTTTTCAAACAGTGATGAAATATTAAGTCAAGGTAGGAAGAGAAGCGAATATAAGTAATACGTGTTTTAAACTTTAACCTGAAACAGTACAACTACTGGAACATGAAAAATGATATCGATGTAATGATGAAATTTTGGTTATTCCTAAAATTTCGCTCACGTATCAAATGGTTGTCTAGGGTTGAATAAGGCCTAATAGCTTATTTACTGGACAACAGACGTTCAGGAATTAAGCCCAGCCGACACCTTAGTAGGAACTATATATACTATATCAGACTTGATTTTAAGCAATGAAAATTCACGAAATAAGTGAACTACCACATTTTGAAAAAGAGGGGATTAACAGCTTTAGAATTCTCAAATAAAAAAGCTGGTTATGAAATAAAAGTTTTGTAATATCGTCGACTAGTTAGAAGATCTAATAATAAAGGACGGTGTATGTAATGTACCTAGGTCGGAAGATTGTTGACGATATTTGCATGCAGCTGGTTTACAAACCTATACTTCTTAGGAATATCCTCTAGCAGGTTCACAATGAAGTTCACAGCAACTGTAATATATATTGGTACCTATGTATGGAAAGTGTGAAAGATGTACCATCAATTAAGAGAGGTTACCATAGGAGGAGGGGATGGGGAGTAGCATTCTCCCATGATAAGGAGTGCTTTCTCTTCACATTGGTGTATATTGATTGATTTTTTAAAAAAGTTGATAGAACTTTTACTTAGTGCAAAGAGAAAACGTACCAGACGAAATTTAATGCTTTTCCAGCACATTTTTTAACACTGAAATCAGATTTACATTAGGGTCATTCCATAAAATATCACACAGGACAGGTTACGGACGCATTTTTCAGAAAATTGAATATTTGACTGGACAATGCCCTGCATGTAATTATTTCTTTTTGTTAGCTGCCGTATTGAAGAAAAAATTCAAAATTGCCACCGGCCGGCGTCCCGTCAAAATCACCTATGCAAGCCTCTTCATAATTAAAGTAATACCTACAATTTTTCTCAGTTAACTCGAAAATTAGTTAGAAGAATCTTTGAAGCCTCTGAGAGTCTCCATAGAAGAGCAATTATTAATTCTACCCTAACAAAGTACATATGTAGTTCCTATATGAGGGCCCTGATACAATCGTTATTAAAAATTATCTTGTTAATTTTCACTTGCTATCTAGACCGCTGTGATACAATGAATCATACTCTATTTTCTCATATCTCACATTTATCAGGAGCTGTTATTTTTACATATTTAAGAAGATGTTGATAATGTCCATATTTCTTTTACTTAATTTATAATAAAAAATTACATTGTGTCGTCCAGCATTAAAAGATTTAAAAGCCTTACATAACTTTGCGGCAGGTAATTACCAAAAACAACTTCATTTGCGGATCCCCATTTGAGATTTTTACCAAAATGAATCACAAGCAATTCAATCAGAAACAATTTTTGTATTTGCTCACTTGTTGCTCTAATCCAATGATATCATCGGGCAGCAGTATGACATAAAGGCGGATTCTCTGTCTGATCTGCTAGATTTGTAGATTAAAGTCCCCCTAGATCATGACAAGCGAAATGTCTAGTAAAAGGTAGAATTTTTGCTAAGCAATAGCGAATAATGTGGGTGCCTGCTTACATGCGCATAAAATCTCTCACGGCTCGAGGAAAAACCTGACACGAAAAAGCATTTGGTTTTGTTCGGCAATTACAATAATACAAGCAATCACCACACGTTCATTTGTGGTTTGGATAAAACCCGCCAATTGATGTGAATTAAAATTTATTCGATTCAATGTCGAAATTTTTTTTGGATGCGCATACGTCTGAAGTCCAAATTTATAATTCCATTCAAAACGCATTTGAAGTGAAAATTTATTTATTTACTCCAATGCCCTACTTTCCCATTGCACACTATAAAAATAGAATGAATTGAATAAATGATGATGAGGATGAAATATGTCGTGCAAAAATTCACAACGCATTGGTAATATAATGATGGTTCGAAAAACTTTTTACGTTTGAAATCAATACAAATTTTGGTTGCATTTGTAGATTTGATTGTAGGGCTGAATGTGATGTCACTTCAATCTAATTTCATGAACATTCAACGAAGCCCTATATATGCTTCAAAAAGCAAGTCGGCCACTTCCTTTAAACGGTTACTGTGACAGCACACAACATTAGGTCATGACATCCAGATTAATAATAGTCAGTTGACTACACATGCTCTAGGATTTTCTTTACCTTTAGTTCTCTTCAGTTCTCTTTAGTCTTTGTGTTTAGTTCTCTTGCATTTGTTTGTTATATTTTCTTATTTTTACTTAGACTCAAAGAAATAGTATTATGGATCTTATTATCTATATTATTATTATTGTTTTTCTCTAATTTTTCATTACCATTACTTATATATGCTCAAACTCACGACAGGTACTTTCGTTGTTCTAGTTGGTGTTGAAAAATCTTAATTTAGGTAGTACTAATGAAAAGACTTTTGTTTTATTGTACTGTCGTTAAATAAATTATTACTTCCTTACTTATATATTCACCTTTATCTCAGTAGCATAGTGAGATCATTTTATTAGGATTGACATTAAATAGTTTTCATGATTACGATATGAGAGACTCTTTGTGTGTGTTCTAAAATGAATCAGATCGGTTTAAGGGTAACGAAATGACTATAACAATACCAGTCGCATATGCCTGAACGGAGAGCTTATTTTTTGAGATGCAGATAGACCTTAGAAATCTCTTTACTACCATACATTTGAGTACGTACCTACCTAAATATATTGAACGATAATATGTCTTAGTTCTGAGGTTCTGAACACCTATCTCTTCATCTACTCACGGACTATTGAGCTGGACTATCAAAAATAGCTTTGATGGAAGTCTTCGTTCTATCTCTCATGTAATCTTCGTGATATATCGGCTTATAAAAGAGGAAAATGCATCCCCTTCTTGCCAAATACTGTAATTGGCTGCACATTATCGGAAACATTAAGATGTTACTACTTCATAACAACTTTATTATTCATCTGTATAATCGACTGGTGATTTAAGTAAGGTACAGCACATAATTTCAATGTCGGCAGATCACTTCACTATTTGAAAATGTAATCTACCAATCTAAAATTACTTATTGTGTATATATTAGCATTATTTAGCTAACTTGCAGAATATCATTCGAACTTCAAATGGAACTCATTTCTTCACATTTTTCGACTTAGTAGTAGTCTCTCTAAGGAAAATACTGAGGAGTATTGACCTTGAATTACAATATTATTGATGCTGATTCAGGCGCGAATCTAGCATTGAACTTATGTTGGTAGGGGGGGGGGGGGGTTATCTTTAAAATTAAAGAAAAACGCTCAGCGCAGTAATCGCCTTAGTTTAGCCACCTCAGTACATAGTGGGACGTACTAGGAAGGTTTCCGCATTAAGCGGTGTGGATTTCTTTAATATAATTCTTTTATAAAAAGTCATTTTTTAAACGAATAGTAAAATAGAATAGTGCAAACTGCAGGAGTCATCCAAACCAAGCTTTTCTCAGTTTTACACACTGCCAAGTATAAAACGGATTGCTCGATATGCTATTTCATGCAGGTACAATTATCTGTGTCAAAAATAGTTCTTACATCGATGCCAACATTTAAAAAACCATTGGCGGGAAGTTGAAAAGTGATTTTAAGAAAACTTTTTCAAATTCTGTTCAGTATCTATGAATATATCGCCTTTGGTAAAAAACTATTTATCACTAATTAACCCAAATAATTAATTTAAAAACATTCATTTCGTCGAACCCACTAATTTATTTGTTGTCTACAGTTCTCACTACATTTCACGTTTAGTATGTTAAGAGTTTGGACTAAATTAGGGCTCTGATGTAGTAGTGAGGGAGTCTGTTTCGTGCCTTGGGAAGTATTTCTCGAGGGCTTTGGATCACCCAAAATTTGGGTCCCAAACTCAAATTATGAGAAAAACCGAAAACAATAATATTCATTGAAAAAAATTTTGATTCTTTTAAGTTTTGGAGTTGAATTATATAAATAAAATAATTAATATATTTTTCATATAATTCAATTAATTAAATACCTTTTCTTCAAATTTGGGCGAGTCATGATCCCCACGACCTACCCAGCCCCCTTGTTCCGCCACTGTGCTGATCTTAATCAATTAAAAACTGTCTTCATTGTTGGCTCTACTAAGAGCAAACGGACGCACCGACGCAGGAGAGGGAATGGAGCCTTTAAATATAAAATATGATTAACAGTCATGATACGGCGACATAGTTATTGCATAGTATATTTCATATAGTAGAATAGCTTAGAATAAACTACTGAAAAGTTAATTTCATAAATTAATTTACAAGAAAAAAACTGTCGAAATTTGCTTAAAGGAGATAATTGCCGCATTTTGTGTTAGTTTCGTGTTAGTACATCGCAAATTCTTATATATTTAAATCAAGTTTCTATTAGAACGTTCCAAATAACATTTCCATTTCTCATTCCAAATGTTACGTTCTGATTTTTGTTGTACAGAACGGCCGAAGTTCTACTGTTTCATCCCTTCCAAAAAGGCATAAAAAATATCCCCGGAACTCGTTGTATATTTCTTAACTTTTTACACACCACTGTGACTATCTTTTATATTATGTGATAAAAACCAAATTTAATTCTTTTATTTAGTTGGAAAAGTATACAAAATATACAGAAATTTAGTGGCATGGGTACAAATCACGCAACTAGGAAAAAAAATTGTGTAGCTCAGATTACAAAATAGCGCGATTGATTCTAAAATGATTAACAACATTTTTGTTCGTGCATTTTGCTTTATTTACTTGCTTTAACTATAGCTCTATCTTTTAATTCCTTTTTGTATTTAAGTAAAATAGAAGAAAAACTTCTCTTACAATTTTGTAATTTAGGTTGCAACACGAACAACACTCATGATTCTGAGTTCAAAATAATATTATTAACTTAATTTACATGCGTTATGCTATGTGATACATATAGTAGATATTAATTCTACATAGTACATTACATTATTGTTATAATAGTACATATATTTTTATTACATATTTATGGTATGCATATTACATATTACATATATGCATATATCTGTAATACAGTTTTATAAAAATACTTATCCCTGAACCTGGAAATATGCGCAATATAATTGATTGATTGATAACAGCTATATATTTTATTTGGAAACCCTTCAGAAAGCTTCGTCATAGTCTTAACCTAACATATTTGGAGAATCATCAGCATTGTTAAAAATATCATATGATATTCGAAGGTCTATGGAAAATAAAATTGTTACCACTTTAGTTGTCTTAGAATTATGGAAGACATTTTATTAGGCCACTCATAAGTTCTTACTGGATAAATATCAACAATACTTCCGATTTTCTAGCTCTGCATGTCAACTCATTGTATTCTATCTCTAGACTCGTACACAAATGACATTTTGTAATGATACTGGTATTGAAAAGGGTAAAATTGTTAATCTTTTCAGATATAACTCATTCTCTCATTTCAAACGATTTCCATTTGGGAACAAACAATACACCTTTTCTAGAAATACAGCTTGATTCAAAGATAGATTTTCGTCTGCATATGATTAAGTTTCATCCGTGAACATTATATTCTGAAAACATAATATTTATCTATTATTTTTTGACCCTCTCTAGATACATACCTTTTTTTAACGTACATTCCTTGCTTTATGAGAACCTTTGTACTAAATTTCTCCACCATCATACTTCATTTACCTGAGTCTATTTCAAATTCTCTTAAGTATTTACTTCGAATGAACAGTTCAGAGCGATATCAGACCAGGCTTCGGAGCTTTTCCAAATCCTTTGCGACCACTGTTAATAAAGATCAGGCATTATGTTAGTCATAAATAAGGTACAAAAAAATATTGATTTCACACCCCCACATTTCTAAGAAGAACTCGTATTTTTAGCATCGTGAGGTTCTTTTTCATTTTGGACCGTACCCACACCTACGACTATATGCTTAATAATCTTTTCGCATTCCAATAATTAGAAGAGCAAACAATTTGGAACACAGGGTACTTAAATCAGTGCTTTTAATAGATTCTGTGATGTAAGATTTCTCTTAATTACGTTCGACGATGACTTCACAAAAATATTGCTCGAATCTTGCAAGCGCAACTAGTAGGTATGTCGACTTTAGTATCTTTCGTCGAACTAGCAAAATCAAAGGTATTTCCTGTTCCTGTACAGATATTCAAAACTTTTGGGTCGAAAACATACTTTGTAGAGTTTTATGATTTTGCAATGAAATGATTTAAGAATTGTTAATTTTAATCTCCTGTATATTTTCGAAAGAAATGTGAATTTGAATACCAAGGCATGTAAAAATACTAATATAGTAATTGTGAAGTATGTGCATGGGTATACGTTATATGTATATATGTATACATAAAACCTAGTTAAGCTAGTTGTTCTTTTGTATACGGCAAGAAAAGTGAAACACATTTGGCAAATGCAATGCTTGTTAAGTGGAAACCTGAACTTGATTTCGGTTATAAATATTAACATATTTAATATCCCCAGGAACACATTCTACTAAAACCATCATAATTCCAATCTGATAATATTATTTTGTCCTTGATTTACCGCCCTTGCTTTGTCAAAAAAAAATAATCTTTTTCCACCTTGGTAAGCAGAAAAATAAGAGTAAGGGTAAGACTGGACTGAAGTGTAGAAGACCCGATGGCCAACCTCATCTCAGACGTTACACCGAAATGGCAATAACTTTCAAACACCATTCAAGGTGATCTTAGGGGACTGTCAATAATAGCGTCCTGGGGAGTCACATTTAAAAAAAAAATCTTAATTGATTCACGGATAGATCTTAAATGGAAGGCAGAGCAGGCTTGGGCAAACATGGGTCGAAGTACCATCTAGCAAAGGTACTGGGCTCCTTACCAACCCTTTTCCAGGCAGAAATACACGCCATAGAGCTCTGCGCTCGCGAAATAATTAAAAACAATATGCGTGGAGCAAAAATATATATAATATCAAACAACCAAGCAACACTCAGAGCGTTAAATTCCTTTACCTTTGAGTCTAAGCTAGCCTGCTACTGTATTACTGTCTTTAAGCTACTGGCCGAAAAAAAACGATTACGCTGATTTTGATGCTTGGATATGAAGGCATTAAGGTATTGCGGACCGCCTTGCAAAGGAAGGAGCCAGATCTCGGTATATTGGCGCTGAACCTGTTTTTGGACACACAAAACGTCACCTGATAGCACAAGTTTTTCTCATGACCTATGGGTAATACCAAAGTGAAATAAGTCTGAAATTAAGGCTACTACATACATATATCATTCAATTATATACCTACTTTATATCACCGATGTATATACTTAACCTCTCTTTTGACTGACTGGTAAGTAATCTTGTAAGTGTGGTTGCCCTATACACAATAAACGATACTAATGCCACTAACAAATCCAGTTAGTAGAGCTGAGCAGAGAATATGTCTCGAAACAGATACGTCTTTTTTTATACCTATTTGCGAATTTTATAGCATTTGGCAACAAATCCGTGTCATTAAAATTTATTAACAAGGTAAGATGCAAAACAATAAAATTTGAAACAACTTTATGCATTCCGTAGAAACTAGACTTAAGCTGATTTATGATGGTATCCAGCATATAGACACATTCACTCGAAATGAAATTTCGGGATGCTCTAGACGTTAGTCTTCGCAAATTTTATCAAAATGACAATTTACTTTCGTCTGACGAGTTTCAGAAAATTCAGGAGTGCTGCTATGATATTTGCTTCCTTCCTGAAATCATCAAAGTCAAACTCATTCCAATTCTGAGGCTAAAACACTTTTAGAAGCACTTCAATTTGCTCTTCAACAACATAGCTTCATTTGTTTCATATACTTTGGAACTAGAACAGATTTTTCCAACGGTTTTTGTACTTTAACCAAATGAACTTATAAATCAAAAATTGCATTATATTGTCCTGTTCATCTTAAGAAGAAGAATCATACCTTTCTTTAAATTGGATAGAACATTTCATCTTATAATGCTACACATATCCGAAGAATTGGTATAAATGCTAACACGTTTCAATATAAGTGTAAAAGAACATTTTAATGTAAAAAATTTAGTAAATTGTTTTTTATTTTTTGACATTAGCCAAAAATATGGACTTCCTTTTCCGTAAACATACTTTTCAATTTTGGTGGCAGATTTTTTAGAAAAAAGGATTAGACCAGCTGCGTGAGGCCACGGAGCCTACATAGTACTAAATTCGGCTCGATTAAAATGCCATTTTCTCGAAACAGTTTTTTAAAACTGTGGATGCTTTCAAAAGAAAAGCTTTTCAAGCTAGCCGTCTCAAATTTGTCCAAATCACTGCTTCACATCCTTCCGTAGAGCGGTATGCAAGCTATTTTTTACTTGTTGAACTAGCCGACATTTTGTTAATTTTCATCGAAACCGGAGTTTTTCATCCTGATTAATATTAAGTTAGCTTTTTTTCTTGCTTCAGAAAATTTTCAAAGGTCCCGTTATTGCAGCACAGTAGACATAAATTGTAGACAGTTTTGCTATGATGTGAGTCATATTGCCTCGTGTATTATTGGCTCCAGGAAATAACGCCAAATGAAATAACGCCCAAAATCGGCGTATATCAGGTCAGCTTGGCTACCCATTTTGGCGTATACGGTAGGAGGGAAAAGCCGTACTGCTGAGTATATGGTTCTTTTTTATACGAAATGCCTGCTTTTGCATAGAAATTTTTTTTGTAAGGATTTTTCGTTTATAAGAGTTTTTTCCACGGTACAAATTGTACTTGAGCTCGATGTATTTTATATTTTCTACGATTTTTGTTGAGTCGTAAGCTTTTGTCATATAACTTCAATTATCTGGTTAGACATTCTTGAGCCAGGATAATTGCATTCGCTTTTTCATTTTCATTTTTCGCAAAAACAATAAATTTTCCATAATTAATCAGTTTTTATACCTTCTAGATAATGAAATCACATATAGTAAGTTTGTCATTCCGTTTATAGCGCAACTCCTACGTAGGACTGCTATACAAAAATTTCACTATATATATGGACACTGCGTAAGAACGCACAGAAGTAGAGACATGTGATCTTGTTCACGGAATTTTTAAATAAATAGTAAATACAATTTGAAAAGTGAACTAAATCGGGTTACCCCTTTTTGGTGTTTCCATAGAAAAATTGAACCGAATATAAAATCCTATGAAATTGGTTATAGTCACTTTTACTATCCGACGAACCGTTCTAGAAAGAGATGTGAAAACCCATTTTAAAAATAAATCTTGCACAAAGGGGTGACCATACATTACATTACATTACATTGTGAAGTGACTAAACTAAAGTTAAGTACGAGTAGTTGGACTTAAATCCTTCTATTTAACAGGAAAATGTGAACTCCTAACCAACGTATGAGGTAAAATTACGCCTTAGACAAAATTTGGATATAGCTTTTCCTAATTTTTTCGAAAGATCTACGGTTTTTTTATGTTCCATTTTTGCCAATCGCTTATGTAACAACTTTTTACATAAGTTTTTCCATATAAAATCAATTCTTCAAACTTCCATCTGCCATTAGAATTTTCATCATATTTATCTCGACTCTTTTTGCATCTTTTTTACATTTTATTTTTTATAGATCAATAATTTCTCTTTCCAATTTCTTCCTAATTTCACTGCACGACATTTTCAATTCAAAATTAAGCAATATTTCAATAATCTAATGATCATTAGAAACCCTATTGTCTGTACATATGTACAGACTTTGATCATAAATTTATGAAAACAAGATA
This sequence comes from Dioctria linearis, assembly GCA_963930735.1. Classification (NCBI taxonomy): domain Eukaryota; kingdom Metazoa; phylum Arthropoda; class Insecta; order Diptera; family Asilidae; genus Dioctria; species Dioctria linearis. Next base: position 51,217,758 of record OZ005742.1, on the reverse strand, counting down.
AGGCATGACAAATCTTCATACCTGTGAAACCAATATGCTTACAAATCGGGAAAAAAAATCCGGCTTTGATATGTAATATTTTTACCAACTCACCTTCAAAACTTTTCACAGATAAATTTAAAATCACACCCAGCATTGTCTATCTATGTACAAATTCCACAGGTTTCTAACCAATTTCATGAATCAACGACGATTTTTCACTAAGATTAGAGCAAGAGACAATGGTCAAATGCTGATCCGCTTCAGCTCGACTCGTGTGCAATATCAAATGAATAAAAATGTCAGTGATCTACCTGAACATTCACCTGCCAACTTTGTGGTCTAGTAGCAGATTTGAAAACGGTTGGGTGGTCACACTCTGACTGACTACCTTCGTTGGCATTTCCGGAATTAAGTTGCTTCAAAACTATCACAGTGCGAGAAAGAGTGAAAATGAAGAGAAGAATGAAGCATTTGCTGGAATTATTGAGTACTGTGCAGAAAATGTAAACAAATTGTGAACTGATACAATTTTTCTTATAGAAATGTTGTTTACATACAAGATTTTCGAAGTTCATCTAAATTAAATTGAAAATTTTTCTTTGAATTTTGTACTTATAATTTTAATTTTAACTTTATCCAAGCCACTCTAAATATTTCTTTCTATTTCAGGAAAACCATTTGCATAATATTGAGGTGAGTATGTATATGCAAAAAAAAAAATCTTAATCTATAAATACAAAAACTCTTTAAATAATAAAGATACCTACACAGGTGCCTATTTTTTTTCTATCGTTAAATGATTAACATAATTTTTATCTTAAAATCGATTGAAATTATAAATTGAGGTAACATAACATTAACGAAGCAACCATTTTAATCTTCAAGTAGTAGCTGTTGATGGTAGAGAGGGTGAAGTGGACAGAAAATTGAGTAGTTTATGTGAACCTTTGCACATTATATTAAAACTTTCCCAAACAAATTTAATGCAATCAATTCCAAAGCAAAATAATTCTTCTTATTCCAAACTATTCTGTGATTTATAAATTGTACATTTGTGCTCGAACTAAATATGTATCAAGGGCATTTTAATAGCAATAAACTGAAAGCACACCAACGGTGTCAATGTAGAAAAAGATGATGATTTCTTCACAGAATTCTATTAAACACCTTTTAACCACCAAAATATGTAGAGTACAAATAACTATTTTTTATATGCTGATTAATAGAGAGCCCCTATAAACCTTTAAGTAAGTTAATTTAAAGGTTATTTGCACTTTTTCTAAAGCAAAGTTTACGAAAATTTGTTAAATAACTATGTTCATGGAAATTTTTATTTATTTTTCAGCAAGTTTAGAAACAATTGAATAACTAAAAATCTAAATTACTTGTAAATGAGTATATTCTTGACAAAAGTGTGCCTACATTTTGAGCTTCTAAGAGTCAGTGTAAACTAGAGAAAAACTTATAATTATAATAATATTACCGGGTGGCGCAAATTACTGAACCTACAGAAATTACTTATATTTTTTTATATGACATCTCCTGTCATACTGATATTGAAAATTGTATTGTAAACAAATGTAAAATTACTAAAAATAAACTTGGAACGTTATACTCCCCAAGAACGTGGAATAATCGTGTCAATGTTTATACGGAATAATTCATCAGTGATAAAAACACAACGTGAATTTCGTTGAGGATTTCCCCGCCGCACGGCACCGGTTGGTCACACAATGCAACGCTTTGCTACACGCCTCGAAGTAACTGGCGCAACATTGGATAGACCTAAGTTTGGCAGACCAAGAATAGGCCGTTCAGCCGAAAATATCGAGGCTGCGCGCGAAGATGTGGAAGAGTGTCCAGAAACATCAATGGTGCGACGTTGCACGCCATTGGGCATTTCCAGGCGGACTCTGCAGCGTATTTTGGTCAAAGACTTGAAGATGTTTCCGTATAACCACCGAGCTCGTCTAGAGTACACCTATAGTTTTTTTTCAATATTGGTTATGAGTGACGAAGCGCATTTCCATCTGTCGGGGCATGCCAATAAGCAGAATACTCGCTTCTGGGACACTGAAAATCCGCGCATTATTCAAGAAACACCTTTACACCCACTAAAAATTACTTTATGGTGTGGCGTCTGTGCTGAAAGAGTGATCGGATCCTATTTTTTCGAAGACTCTGCAGGCAATGAGATAAATGTAACTGGCGAGCGCTGCAGAACCATGTTACGTGAGTTCTTGATATCCAGTTTGGATGAACTGGAGCTGGAGCACATCTGGTTCCTACAAGACGGCGCCATGGCACACACAGCGCCCGACACTATGGACTTAGTGAGGGCAATTTTCCAGGTCGTGTTATCTCTCGTTTTGGCGATTTGCCTTGGCCTGCAAGATCACCCGATCTGACCTGTTCAGACTTCTTTCTTTGGAGTTATTTAAAATCACGGGTTTATGTGAACAAGCCACAGACTCTCGTAGCCCTAAAATAAAACGTTTGTCAAGAAATAAGGAACATATCACAGGAAGTGTTACGGCAAGTTACGGAAAATGTCATAAATAGGACTGAAATGTGCATCAGCTCTGGAGGTCACCATTTAAGAGACATCATCTTCAAATCCTAATTTTATGGCAGAAATATACATATATAAAAAAACTAATTCTAGTCTTCTAATTTAGAAAAGAAGTTGTAGCTGAAGCAAATAGGGTCATTACTTTTGCGCCACCCAGTATCAATAAGATCATAACCTAGGTGAAAGTAAAAGTAAAATGTACGACAACTCCAAGAGATTATTACTATTTTTATGAAAATACCATGAACAGAATTTCATTTCTCTGCTTCGACGTGTTTCCAGGCAGTGAAAAACGATTTTTTTGGAAATCCTATGAACGAATTTCCTGTCTCATTTTCGAACTTAAATCAAATACATTAAAATAACTTTTGAAATAAATAATTTTCGTAAATAAATTGCATTAAAAATGAAAAAAAAAATTTTTTCTATCTCAGCGATATACAGAAGAACTGTTTCGTTGCAAAATAAAAATGCTACAACTCTGATTATATCTTAAAATGTTGGGCATCCATAACTATAAACACAGTAGCCTAACTGCAACTCATGCTCAAACTTTTAAGATTCAGCCTGAATTGTAGCATTTCTTATTTTGCAACGAAATTTTTCATGTGGATATCACTGAGAAAGAAAAAATAATTTTTTTGCTTTTTAGTGCAATTTATTTACGAAAGTTATTTTTTTTAATTTTTTTTTAATGTATTTTATTTTCTACTTTTTAGTCATAAATTCTATATGCTTTCCCCACTCTCGACTCTCGAATCTCCATTCTCGACTCTCGAGTCTCCTCTCCCGACTATCGAATCTCGACTCTCACATCTCGACTCTTGAATCTTGACTATCGAATCTCGACTCTAGAATCTTGAATCTCGACACTCGGCTCTCGACTGTGGAAACTCGAATCTTGACTCTAAACCCTCGAATTTCAGATCTCGACTTTCGAGTCTCGAAACTCGACCCTCGAATCTTGACTTTCGACTCTCGAATCTCCACCCATATTACGCATGACCCAAATTTTACAACCACAAGGGTGGTAGTTACCACGTAAAAACATTTTACCCCATCGGAAAGCTGCCCATTCACTCATTCTGAATCAAAGAACTCCATGTAAATTCATCCACGTTTACTACCCTGAAAGTCTTTCGTCACGAACGGCAATCTCAGGCGCTCAGACACGAAGTTTTTTAATCAGAAGCTTTTAAGTTGATAAAAGTTATTACAAAAAAAAGGACCGTGTGCAACTAAGTAGATGCATTAAACAAGTTATCGAGAGTAGGGACAGATGGACGGATATACGGACAGACAGACGGACATGGAAAAAGTAAAATTAGATTTAATATTATGCGTGAGTGTTCAATCTATTCTTCTCTACCAACATTGCGACAATGCGTTAAAACGAATTGATTCTATGAAATTTCATCTTGGGTTTACAAATGCATGCTGATGGTATATTTTACAAAACACGAACATTTAAAAATTATTATTGAATAAAAAACGAAAAGAACTGTATTCGTAATCCAAACTAACACTTTTTTCACTACGTTCGCACTACTAAAGAACAATCTTTGCCTGTGGAACCTCGTCTTTTACTGTCAGGAATACCAACAATAATGTCTTCTAAGCGATCAATTTGGATAGCATCGGAAGCCCAATTTGAACAAGAAGCTAGAGTTGATCTAATACCAAATATTATTATGAATGCCCGTATGTAATTTCGTATTGTTACCCATCTGTACATATATAATATTTCTAGAATGATTCGTCGGACAGTAAAAATGATTATAACCAATTTCATAGAATTTCATATTCTGAAGAACTTTTTTATATAATAAAAAAACGTCTAGGACTAATCGGTTTCACAGTTATAAGTAAAAGCTCTAGTTTTTTATATGACAGCAGCAAAAAGGGAATGTCCGATTTAGACCATGTTTGAAAATTGTATTCACCATTACCATAGAAAAGCCATGTACAAAATTTGAGTTCTCTATGTTGATGCGTTCTCCTGCAGTGCCCAAACATAGTGAAAAATTACATTTTTGTATGGCAATACTACGAAGGAGTTACCATATTTTCCATTTACGAACATAAATTTACTTTTTTTTTTTAAAGCCAGTATGGAAAATTACAGCTCTCTAAGTACACGCGCACTGTCGAATTATCGAGAGGACGGACTGACAAACGGACGGATATACAGATGGACAGACGGATGGACGGTCGGAAGGATGGATGGACGGACGGATGGATGGATGGACGGACGGACGGACAGACAGACATATAAAAATCAAAATAACTTTTAATATCATGCGTGCGGGCGTCCAATCCATTTTGCTCTACCGTCATTATTTCTAGGTGTTACAAACGGAATAACAAACTTATTTTACTTTATCATCTAGGGTATAAAGCACTAAATTTGCTCATTGATGATCTCTTCTTTCTAGATTAGTATACGTTATGAGGTATAGATCTGAGGAATTTTCCAGTTAAATTGATTCCTTCAACTGGTTAAACAGTGGAAAACTTATAAATAAATAAATTATCTAAAAAATACTTATATGGATGATAATTTTAGCATCGATCATTTCAACAAATAAGGAAGCATTTTTCCGAACTCTGTTTGAACTGGAATACTTACATAGATACCCTAACAAATAACTCTATACTTATCAAATAGTGGTATTCTGCGCTTAGGTTACACTGTAAAAAATGTGCACAATTGTTGCCACAATGCTTAGGTATTTTCCCCTAAAATGTAGGGAATATTCCCTAAAATGTAGTGTATATTCTTTACATTTTTGGGAATATTCCCTACATTTAAAAAAAAATACCTTAGCTTTGTTGCAACAGCTGTGCGTATTTTTTACAGTGTACAATACATAGAATATAAATTATATTGGCTTTCGTATTAAAAACTGCTTACAGCCCTACCTACAGGCTAAGATTAGGTCAATCAAAATTGCATCTGAACTCGAGAGTATTCTTTAGCAGACCTATTCCAAGCATTTCATGACCTTTTGGGGTATTATTAGATAGCTGTTAGAGTCTTAGCTGATTGAATCACGGAACTGTTGTAACACCTTGTCACTAAGTTTATGGTCGCTTATCCCACCTGGGTATGCTGGGATTAACACATATAGTTTACTTAATGGCCACACTACGTTACTATCTCTCATGTCCATTTATAACCAATCACTCAGGTCAAATAATAATAATTGTGTTCAGAGCAGAAGCACAAATTCAAATTTTTATCATACAAGGGTATAAAATTAGAAATCTGTGGCCATACCTTTTCGCTTGACTCACATAACCCTGTGATCGTAATGCGATAAAAAAAAACTCTTGAAAAATCTTAACATCGTAATTTATAGCGATGGCCCTCCCTTACCTTTCCAGCGATGTATATAATATTTTTATTTAGTCTAATAGAGTAGTATACTAATACCAACATCGTAGGGGAAATCTTGATATGAAACACCGTGCATACATATTCTGATCTCCATAGAAACAAGAATATTATTAATCACCCAAAAAATACCAAGACGTTATGACGTCACAAATATTTGGAAACTTCACGAAAACTACCACCTGAAGAACTCGGACAACTTTTATTATATAACGTCAAATTGAAGCGTATTTCTTCACGGACTGGCCCTATAAGTATGCCCCATTTCACACCATTAGCATTACTCGTAAGTGTTGACGGTTACTCGTTCTGTTTTTGGCAAAACGGCAACCGTTGATATGACAATTGATAAAAAGTCGAGCCCACTTGAACTTGTCGGAACGTGTAAAAACTAGTTTCATTAAGCAGAAAGATGTAATTGATTTTAGTTATATGACGAGTATCTCTCAGTGGTTTTATTTCTTTAAGAACAGTTTTATATGGCTCCTAATTTCTTTGTTTTCTAAAACTTTCTGTAGTATAGTCGAAAAGCGAAAAGTCTGTGCTTACCTGACTGAAAACAACTCTCCAATCTACTTGGGATCCCAATTCTACGCCAAATTCTAGTACCCAGTTCAAGACTTTTGAATCGTTGCAATTAAGCTCACTATAATTTTTTAGAGAAAATAAGAAAAATATCTATGTGAAGTTCGCGCAAGCTCTTTAAAATATTTATTTTAGCATAGTGCTCGTGACTGAAAGTGTCTAACTGCAGAATTTATTTTATCCTTAATTCGTTTGAAGGCATATATGTATATACCCAAATCAGTACACAAGTACTTAAACAGGAGCAGGATAATTCTCTATTTATATGATTTTTTTTTTGTCTATTTAATCGAGTGAAGTATGTCATTTGCCGTTTTGTCATTCAAAATTTCTGACATATTTTAGAATATTTTCTGATATTTTTGACGTAACGAACCATTTTTCCAGGTTTTCTATTCTTTAGTTAAAATTCTTTACGCTCTGTTGTAGCCGCACAAGTATTGTCAAACGATTCGGCTATTGCTAGTTTGATATTGGACCTTTTGCATACTGTGAAAACATACATACCTAGACCAACATACCCTCGTATATATATTGTGAAAAAATTTCAAGAGTGAGTTTATAGTGAATGGAAATCATCGAGAGTTCGTCCAATTCAAGGACAGGATCCTATTACCACTGTAATTTAACATTCCCTAATCGAAGTGCTATCGAAGACTTGGTCACCTGTTCAAGATGTGCAATGGATGAAGAAGCTTCCTCAAGAAGATGCATTCGGTCAGGTCAGTGTCAGTTAACTATAGATTAATGCATTTTTCAGAAGTGGAAGAAGTGCTGCATTATACCAAAATTTATTATCTTCAATGAATGAACTTTTCATGAAAAATAAGTGTTAATCTCATCATCAACGTTATCATCGAGCTAGTGCTCTTCCTTTGTAATTTTTCTCCTTAATCGAGTTCGGATTCGCGGGTGCATTCAAAGCAATCTGCAATGAATAGTGAACATTTACAAGTGCTTTTTTAAATTATGTAGCACTATCATTCAGAGGAGTTCTCTGTATCTTGGTGATATGATTATGTAATATGAAGTCAGCTTTGGCAGACCATTTAAATTTTCTAGATGTTGCGATGCTTTCTAATTGCGTCCTTCCTAGATCTATACCGCTATATTCGAAGTATAAAAGGATAGCATCATGATGATGTCATGATTATTTTTATTCGAAGTGACCTTCGGAGTCCTAGTTTCTATACAGACTTATGCCTGTCCAGGAAATGGAGAAAAAAATTTATTGATGTTTTCGTGCAATTAGAGGTATGTTTTTTTTTTTTTTTTTAATTGAGATTATTTGGTAAAGGTTGAAAGATTTGTGGGTAGACTTTAACTGGTAGGAGTATCTCATGGCTCCCACTCAAAGAGGATAATTGGAAATATGCATTTATTCAACTCTAAAAATAATTGCTAAATTCGTTTAGAAAAACATCTTAAGCAACTTTTGGTAAGTAGGTACCAAATCAAAAAGCGGAAGGTTTACTTATGTACTTAGCTTCATCCAATCCGAAGCATAGAAGTTAGACATAAAACGCCATCATTTCTCCAGTGTGGAATTGCGTTGGGAGGCACTTCGAATTATTTGGAATCTTTGTCAAATGATTTACAGCAATGATCTGAATTCAAAGTGACTGCTTAAAGAGAAGTTTTAAATCGGCTTGACGAGTCCCTGTTAGCAGTTCTATTTAAACTGCTTTTGGGATTTTCTTTTGTATTTGTAATATCAACAACCTTCCGTCACTATATACACAGTTTTGAGTACTAATATGACTTCCTATCTTTCGCTGAAACTTTTGCTGCCTTTTATATTGGGCGTCCGGGTTAAAAAGACTAATCACACTCAATGTGCAGAAAAGAATTGTACAGAGTACGATATATAATTTTAATTTAAAGGCTTTTGGCTCAGAAACTTGTGTTGGTTCTTTGACATTATTTTCGAAACGGAGGAGGTACAGTGAACAAAGTTTACGACATTGTAAAGTCACAAATATTTGATATCATATAAATGTTAAATCATTATCATAGGGAGTATCGTTTAAAATTTACAGGTGAATCACAATTAAGTACTCCCCCCTAACCACATCATCAATTAGTTTTGGGATATCCCAAATATGTATAGTGATTACCATCACCAAACGCCCCAAACCAAGATTTATTTACAGTGTAATAATCATTATTTATCAATGTCTTCTTATAGCGTTAGGGGCATAGGACAGAAACATTATCTTTTGTACGATAAACTTCAGCTTACCCTATGATCTCTTAGTTAACGCGCTTTTCGTTAAAACTGATTCCGAATTTCTTTCGGGTTTACAAGATTATATTTCAAATCCGCTGGACTATCTCCTGATACGAAATCATGTTATTTGGGCCAGCCAAGCAGCTGTCATCAGTATAGAAATGGGATGATTTATCAATACCAATTATTTCCCGTACGGATTGTTGCCGAGTGGTATTCGCAAGGACATCATTATTAGTAATAAGGAGTAGTAGAGGTGTAAGAGTAGACATTCTAATCCAATTCCAAAATCCGCTAAAGCTACCCGATACTCCTTTCATTACGGAGAGCAGTGCATATCAAATTTATATAAGGAACCCTTTATTAATTCAATAATATTTTCGACATCGCTAGACACTGCGCTTCCCGTGTAGCTCACGTTTCTCTGTAGATGGCCTGAGAATTTAGAGTTAGGGTTTCAATCAGCAGCTTGTATAATGGGACTTTGTTTTTATACAATAAATGACAGTCATGTTTCTGATCCTAGTTCGTAATGGTGCAGGTATAATTCTTTTCAGATACTTGTGTCTAGCTAGACTTCCTTGACGGGAATCATACCAAAACCATCTCTTATGTGTCACCTTACATCATGGTAATTAGACTTTGAGCAACCAGAAGGTATTACGCATTAGAGCATATTTGTGCTGGTGACAATCTGACTATATTTTAGTAAACCATTACCATAATTTAGTAAAATATAGTCAGATTCTCACCGGCACAAATATGCTGTAATGCGTAATTCTATCTGGTTGCTCCGAGTCTAATTACCGTGATGTAAGGTCAGTTTATCTGTCTAAGGACATCATTTATCCATGTTTAAGAATTTTGTTTCACGCTACATTATTCAAATCTTGACCATATAAGAAAACCTTCATCGTTAAGTCAGTTTCATTCGAAGGCTATGTTTTTCAGCTCAGAGTGTAAAGTTTTTTTTATCATATAAAATTATCACCTCCGGCAAGATCATAGCATTGAAAATGTAACCCAATTGGTCACGAAGTGTGGCCGAGAATAGAGGGAGTCCAAAAATATCACAAAGTCAGTAGTAATCGTTGCAGAATTGAGATATTTCATTTTGAAATGTATCCGATAAATTCTTGGTCTGCATTCTGACCGCTAATCATTCCCAGCCATAACCAAGCAAAATATCTAGACCTAGACAAATCGCACAAAAAGCCTGCTTGTCACTCTAAGTATAGCGCAGACAATTCAGGCTGTATCCAGCACGAAGGATTTCCACGGTTATGTAAGCCACACAGCATACACTGTGAAATATTCCGAGGATCAATATGGTTCTAGCAAAATTCATACATATAGAACCGACAACTTTACGAGAAATCCTAACAGCAGCCTAGCATCTACAACTACATATGCCTTCTCTTGTAGTAAGGTAGGAATTAAAGATACTGCATCTCCAGCAGTACCTAATGTCAAAGCTCTAGCCTGAGTTACCTTGATAATAGGACATCAATGTTTGATTTATTTATTTATTGTTATTAAAAGTACTCCTTTTAAAGATTTCAAGATTAGTGTAAAATATATTTAATGTGTTAGTTGCTCACCTTTTAAAATTTATAATTCACTGTAAACGTATAATTATAATAATGTAAACTACCCAATTACCGGCCACTTAACTTGTTTTGTTTTTAATTTAATATTCAATGGTAAATAGTGCAATATCAGAAGTCTAAAGCAAATTATTAAAATGAGAACTAGATTGCATTCTTACTGTGCAATCAAAATATACTATTATATTATTATCAAAAAATTTTTGTAGTTTTTCTCAAAAACCCTGCAAAATTTCTAGTTCCCGGCCACCAAACTTCTAATTCAGGCCAAAAAGGTTCAACATACAAAACTATCCCATTATCGCAAATGTTGTTTAGTTCTAGTGTTCGATGGGACTTGTGCCCATCAGCAGATTTAATAACTTTCTTTTCATTTTTCCTTCTATCAGCCAAAATTATTGACTCTGCCTTTGGTGATATCTTTTAGTGTAAAAAAAAAGCAATGTCAGGATGTTTTCTTTTTGTTTTCAAAAATAACCACAACCCGGTTTTAATGGTCGACCTCCTTTGAAAGGTGGTTTTCTTTGGTCATCACAAATTGTAAAGTTGAGGAATATCAACTAAGTCTTTAGAGCTAAGTAGAAAGTCGCATTTGTTAGTTTGATACACAAATCCAAAGTTCTTTTCTCTTGCCCTTCTGTTCTCACAGAAGGCAGCTGAAGGTCCAGATTTTGTAACACCTACTGGGGCCTATTTCATAAAACTAGTGATTAGCTCTCTCAAATTGTGGACTAATATTATAGTGTTTCATAAAAATGTTCTCGAATAGTAATAATTCCCTGGCGATTGCCATGGGAATTATTGGTGCAGCTTGAAATTATTAGTGTAGATTTGCTGACTAATAACTATCAATCCACGGCAGCGATAATAATTATTTGTTACTATCTCGCTGGCAATTATTTGTTTCCAAACACAGAAAACTTATAAACAGACAATTAAATATTTGCATTAAATTTTTACCAGTTCTGAATTCACATTGAGCAGTTTCAAATTGTTAAGTAATGAGACTCAGAGAAGAAAGTGTTCTGACTTGACTTTCATACATATGTACTCTTACCTTATTCGAAAAATCGATTGGAAATGTGTTCAAAAGAAGTGAAACATAATGGTAACGTTATTTCGTCGTCTGTAGCTTCCATGTGCGCAACATGTCAAATTACTAAATGTGACACATGTTTTTATTATATTACAAGCGTAAATGGGCTGCACCCTTAAATGATTAAGGCAAGGAACATTTTCCTTTAAAAGACCCATGTTATTTTCAAACACCGTGTACGTTTATGTGCCATATTGAAAATTTGCACTGCAGTATCTAATGATGATAATAATAATCCAGATTATTTTTTGGGGTAATCAATGATTCTTTAATCGACCAAGAATGGTCTAAATGTATTGAACGTGGGTTGGGGCGTCTGTCATTTTCCAGTTTTCTATATAGTGTACTATTCCCTAATACACAAGAATCATGCCATTTATCACTGGAATAATAAAATTGTAGGTCGGGTCCACAAACTAACACACAGGTAATGGAATTATTTCCGTGGGGATCAATAAAACGGTCTTCATTCGTCCTTGGTACACCACCGATAAATACAGCCAATAACGCCAGGCATGCGCTAAAATAAAAAAAAAACAAAACAAATTCTCACAACATCGTCGATAACGTCCGGCCATTTTACTACTAGCAGGAAAACTTTGTCGTTAACCACATCCTTGATTACGCGGTAAACGGTCACTTTTGAGGTACCATGCACCGTGTACTGGGACTGGCCTCCGTTCCCTTATCAGTGAACGGCTGTTAGTAGCCTCTGCTTTGATGATAGAGCACAGTTTCGATTTGTTGAAGTTTCAAGATAGGGTCCAATTTGTCGCAACCAGTATTCAATACTTTCATTGCTAACATGGAATTTTTCATTAAATTCGTAACTTGTAGCTAGTCCATAATTAATCCTCTGCTTGAAAATCCCACGTCGACATATCCGCACAAGTTCATCATCCTCATACTCGTCAAACATTTTCAAATGATTGAAAATAAACAAAAAAATATTGTGAAAATGTCACAGTTAGGACTAAAAATAAAATTTGTAATCCTTCGCGAATGAACAACATCAAATGTCTAAACACAGTTTTCTTATTAGACTACTTGTACCCACGTAATTGGATTAATAAAAAAAATTATTAGTTATTAGTGCAGCACTAATAATTATTATTAAAAGAGTTTCATGCACTAATAATTTCCCACTAATACTTATTTGCGATGGAGTAATGGCTACTAATCATATTTATGAAACACGCTTGGAATAGTAATATGGTAAATATTGGTAAATTTGCTAATAATCATTAGAATAATACTTTTATGAAATAGGTCCCTTATAGTTTTCCTGAAAGTTATCATCGAAATACCGGCCGGCCAAAATTTTTTTAAATTAATAATAAAAAACAAAGAATTAATTTTACATAATATTCGAATATTATTTGATAACTGTAAGAGTCCTTAAAACGATTTATTACTTACTTATTTCCCAGACTTCAACTAGTTAAGAAATGCTTAAACTCTCACGCATGCGCTTGCTGCCACAGATCACTGTATATATATAGATTTTTCATACCATAGCAGCACGTGGATGAATCCATTTTATGTACTCATATAGGAAAGGTTTCGAGGACGCAAACTAAACAAGATATGAGCTCTTATGCGGCAAACATAATCATCATAGGACTTTTTTTAAGAGTGTAACCGGGAACTGGAGGTGGCCGGAAATAGACTATTTTATCTAATATATTCAAATATTTTATTTCTGACGCATAGTTTCAGTTTAATTGTCTTTTATTCTGGATTTTTCAATTGTGGTTTTATCTTAGATATATTTCTAAGTAATAGGCAAAATATAATAAGGTAGCTTGATTGGGATCAATAATACGACAACCATCCACAGCATTATCACGGTAGAAGTATTTTTGTAATTGAAATCGATTAATTTCTTGATGTCGTTATATCGATACATTTTGACACAACCGTTACAGTATTTAATCTTAAAACGATATTCACGTATATTTAAGAGATAATAAAAAAAGTAGGTCTAATTCCAGATATGCATTTTAGATGTTGATAAAAAATGTATAATTCACGTACACTGTAAAAAATGCACAAATTGTTGCCACAAAGCTTAGGTATTTTCCCTTAAAATTTTCGGGAATATTCCCTAAAATGTAGGGATTGTTTCTTAAAAAGTAAGGAGTATTCCCTAAATTTACATTCCCCCCCCCCCCCGTAAATTTTAGGGAATAATTCATACATTTTTAGGGAAAAATACCTAAACCTTATGGCAACAATTTGTGCATTTTTTACAGTGTATAATTGCATTACTTAAATTTCGCGCACGGACATTAATACAAGTTTACGCGATTACATTTGAATTCAAATTAAATTTCAGAATCAAAGTGAAGTGTTTGTAAAAATTATGTTCCGGGGTTCTAGGTAGCTCTTCATACGTGTGTACCCAAATCCCCAAATGTTCGATGTAGGTATAATAATACGACGAATAAGGCCATTCATTGTTAATTCCCGAAATATGAACTAATAGGTAGTTATTTATTTTTCATTTTTCGCCACTTGAGTCTTCCTTTTAAATAGGAATATTCGTATATGTTTAATCAATAGGTATATATATATTTCCCACATAGGCAGACACCTATTAAATAAATAATACAGATCCTTATATACGTTGCACATTCACTTTCGCGGACTACTTTTTATGTATATGTATTATATATAGAACTCTACATGGCCATTATATACATTTCTTTTAAATGTACTATGTATAGATAGCTACAAATACATATATCAATATATTACACTTACAATAGATAATACAAACATAGTCTGTAAGGCTCCGAAATAGTTTTATATAAATCCATTCAGAGTAAATATTTTATAGGCATATATACATATAATTTTTCCACATAGACCCTTATGTAGTAGCCATTTTCTTATGAATTTTCTGTTCCGTCCTATTACCAAGAAAACAACCTCTTCACATCCTACCTTAAATGGCTAATGATATTCTGATAAAAGGAGCCGCGAAAAGAGGTAATCCTATAATTTTCCAGGAATACTCACCATAAGAATTTCTGCACCAAATCTTTCTTAAATTGCACCTTAAAGATGGGTGGGAGACGACGTATACATAAATTCTTCTCATTCTTCAAACCAGACAGGAAAATCTGATTCATGCTTTAAATCTGTCCGAACTTTCAAAACGAGCAATTTTTAGAACATATCAAAATTAATTTTAGACTCATTCCAAAAACACATGGCGTCATAATGCGAAACAAAACAAATTGAATGTAATTAAGAAATTTATGCGTCCATCGTCATAGAATGACCGTCATCCAGTACTGATGGATGTTGAATATGAAACTTCTTAGAAATTGTGTTTTTTATCCCGGCGTACATGCGTGTAAGTGTAATGGATGACGACATAAACTTTTAACAATCATAAAAAATTTCATTTCCGGTGCAAATCGGCCTACATAATGTATAATTTCCGAAAGAATTTAACGTCTCATAAAAAATTAACAAATTCCTAGGTATTTATGATTAATCGATGGACTGGAGAGGTTTAATTTGATGAATTTATGCTTTGGTGCGAATGACCGCTTTACAAAATTCTTTAACAAGTTTCGTGGTACTGATATTGACCATAAAAAAGCTCTTTAAATTCAGATGCTCCATCTTTTGAATGAATATAAAGAAAAATGAGAAATTCTGTCAAGTCAATTAGGTGATCAGATCGCGATCAGAATTCCAAGCGGGATCAGATAAGTTTCTTATAAAAATTATGACAAATTTATGCTAAAATTTTTCTCAAACGGTAACTTTCATCAAACTCATGCGTTCCGGCCTTCATCGGCCTTGGACGATAAATTGCGGATCTTTCGTTGCTGGACTGACGTCATCACAAAAATTTCTTAAGTTTTGATCAGTTAGGTGTAAAACCTTCACTATGTCACTATGGAACAGTTTCTCTCGGTTCGAAAACGCCAATGTCAAGCTTAAATTTCATTGTGAAATGCGGTTAACGTGCTACAGACTTGAAGCTGCTGAGTCAATTTTTGTTGTTGTAGTTCACGTAAGTCATTGATCGGCCCTCTAAATATGTAAAGGCGGTAGAAAACTGACATCATGTTAAAAACTAAGGACAAAGTCTACGCCGTTTATATTAAATGTACAAAATAAAAAAATTCAAACGATAAAAAATACAAAAACAGTTCTCGATCGTGGCATCGCAGCATTGGCTCCATCTCTTTATGACTCACCTCAGCTTGCCGGTACTTTTGCGCTCCAATAGAATTCATAGTGCATGCATGCACCCCAGACTGATATGCGCCGCTCCCACATATTAATTCCACGTTTAATTTATAGGTAGTTAATTGGAAACTTTTATGCAGGTTAATGGAATCGCCCATTGAGTAATAAAGTAATAAGTAATAGTCACGAGACAATAATATCAACACAAACCTATAGTTGTTTACGTAATTATACGAAATAAATGAATGAGGCTTTCAAATTTTCGAAATTTCCCTTGTATGAGGAATACCTGGGATTTTTTTCTGCTTCTCTATACTGGAAAAACTTCTTTGTTTTTTTTTTTTTTGTTGGAAAATCTCTGCTATGGAAAATTATTTATTTCCCAATAATCGAAATTGAAACTACTTACATTTTTAAATTGATAATATTTATTCATGTTAATGTTAATCAGACCATTTGAATGTGAATAACTAAGGCAAGGTATCAATGTTGCAACAAGTTAGTATTGCAAATAATGAAATGTGTGCATAGGATAAAGAAACACAGATAAACAAATTCAATAGAATTGAATTGAATTAGAAATAAGGTTATTCAATAAAGTACTATTTGAATTTGAAATTGAATATGTCATAAAAAAAATGTAAAAGTCAGCCGCGACGTTACCAAGTTAGAGGGTGATTCAAGAATTTCCATCATTTTTTATAAGGCACTCTGTATTTTATTTTGTGCCTATCATCAGCACATCTCGTGATATATTCGTAAATCTTCGAACGCCAGAATTATCTTTGCTTTGGGATTTCAATAGCAAACATGTGTTTAAGTTTATTTCTTTATTTTTAAATATTTTTGTGTATTCTGGATGAAAACTTACCCCCTGAAATGATAAAAGAGATCATGCCCTCAAATAAAAAAAAAAACCCTTGGATGAGGAATGGGTTAGAAAAAGGTAATCAACACTGACTTACCTTATTTTTGTGAGTACCCGGTGGTAATAGACCTCCGTTGATGGCTATTTTGTCCTTTATTTAAGCTGAAAAGGAACGAAGATAAAAGTATATGCAACAACAAAATCATAGGCGAAAGAAGGGAAAAGCGAGACATTTTGTACACCCATTTATACTTTTAAGTATCGCTAATCAAGAGCATTGAAACAATTAGCATGAGCAACCTTTATCACAACACATATAATTATCTATACTTGCAGCTCAAATTCCAGAAACATTTACTCTATGAAAAGGCTAGGTATATGTACTAATTCCCATAAAAATAAAATATAGGTAATTAAAATGCTGCGTCTAATCAACAATTAATAATTTAAAAGAAAACGTGTTCTGAAATATTTTGTATATTATTTGTAATACCACCTATGTATCACCCAGGCATGTGTATAAACAAAATTTAATAAAAATGTTTAACTCACTTCAATTAAACTCTTCAACTTCGACAGGTATTAATCAACAAATTATTCACAATACTTCGAATGTGGAATTCTTTAAACCTCTCCTCACATACAATTAGCTCTTAGCTGTGACCGTGGCCTGTACTCTTCAAAATACAGGGCGTTTTTTTTTTTTGAAAAACAAACTTTTTTTCTTAACCACCTCGTAACTCCCTAACGGTTGATATGAACCCCCCCCCCCTGCCATACAATTTTTTGTTTGCCTATGTAAGTACGTCGAAGCACCCAGTATAATCACTGGTGCGCCTGTAGTGATTGATTTATTTGTTTTGTCGAGACGATGTGTCATAGCTCTTCTAGGATCCAACATGTGGAGTTGTAATGTAGTTATTTCATATTTACATAATGCTAGGATCCGATAGGTGGCGCTGTAGTAGGTCTTCTCCACATTTAATTCGTCAATTATTCGTCATAATGTTGACAACATATTTTCCAGCAATCGCAACTGAATTATGGAAAAAATATAAAGATTCGATTAGTGAAGATATACTACAGAATATCTCCAATTCACACCAGAAATATGTATATATCGAAGTATTGGTTATTATGATTGATGACATTTGTATACTCATCTTGAATGAACCACGGATAAATGTGGGAATGCCTTCACCTAGTCGACTAGCAAATGTCTTAGTTAATAAGGACATGCAACGTGAACAACAATTTAATACTAACGATTTGGCATCATTTGCTAGATAAATAAAGAACTCTTATCAAACGAACAAACCGCAATTTATGATAGAGTTATATTTACGATTGTGGCAAATGAGGGTTTTTTTTTTAATTTTAGACGTGCATCTTTTTTTGATGATGGAAAAATAGCCCATTTGGCTCTAAAGCTACAATTAAACATACAGACCAATGAAAATGTAGTATGTAACACCAATAAACATTCAGGCATGGGTAAAGTAGTGCAAAAATGTCACATTATTATCTGGGATGAATGGCCCATAAACATTCACTGGAAGCATTAAATCGAACCCTAAAAGATTTAAATGGCAACGAAACATTATTTGATGGCGCTCTAATTTTGAATAATGAAAAATAATGGTTTTATTGAAAATACACAATTAATTAAATTTCTTGAAAATCTCTGCAACATTTTTGATTCGAAAAATGAATTAATAGAAAGTGTATTTCCAAATATACACGACAATTATCGTAATCATCAATGGCTCAGTGAATGAGTGATTTTGGCTGATAAAAACGTCTGTCTTGATGAAATCAACTTCAAAATACAAGAAACATTGCCTCGAATTAATTTCGTGGTAGATGAAAGTAAAAGCTCAAATTCACTCATTTACCAGGACTTCCATCACATAAATTATATTTGAAATTTGTTCACCCATAATTTTGCTTCAAAACTTAAATGCACCCCGACTTTGCAATGGTACGATATTAGTTATTGAAAAATTTGTGGGAAATGTCATTGAAGCGACCATATTAAACAAAAAATTCAAAGAAGACAATGTTTTACTGCCGCTCACTAATGCACCAATTCGGTTCAAACGTTTATTATTTTCCATTCGTTTGGAACTTGCGATGACCATAAATATGTCGGAAGGAAATAAACAATTACTATAATATGCGGATTGGATCTAGAAAATCCATGTATTTCTCACGGACAATTATATGTTGCATGTTCACGTATTGAAAAACCATCAAACCCTTTTTCATTAGCACCTGATGGACCAAAAAAAACATATTTTTCATGATTTAACATTAAGATAATACAAAATCAATAATATAATCAACATATATTACTTAAAGTTTCGTGTTTAATTAAAAATGTTTGTAATATGAAATACATTTATTTATTCTTATCATATTATCATAAAAAAATGGATTTGAGATTTTCATTTATTCTCATTCATTATTCATTCTCCGTTTTCAATTTACAGTTTTTGAAAATACCTTTAAAGGTGTCAATTTGTACGCCATATATGAAAATCTAGGATTTTATTTTCAAATTTCAATATATGAATTTTAAGCTTTAATTTTCATTACAAATGTTCAATTTTAAACGTCAAGCAGTTTATTTGCTTCACTCAAATAAAGTGCAATTTTCCGCGCTTCTACGCGCTTGATCATTGGTGCGACCATTTGTCGGCCCCTACACTGAGAAAAATAAATTTAAATTTAATACTTTTTAAATAATAAAAAAGCTACACTTTTTTCCTTAATTTTACATAACCCTGGAGTAAATCACTAATAAAATGCATGTAATATTAAAAAGATCAGGGAATCTTAAGCCGAAATAATTTCAAGTAATATAATTACGTTTACATTAAATATAAATCACGTAATGTTGTCCACACTTTGTGATGCTGTGCACATTTATACCGTAAATTCAGTAAATTTTATGTGTATTACAATATAAACGTGAAGTGAGAGAGAAAGATTCACTCATGTAGTGACTTTTGTGTCGAGCTTTGCTTCCTTAATTTAAATTCTCGGGTCTTAAATAAGCGAAAAGGATTCTAAAACTACAGGCCTGTAAGCTGGCTAATCGCAGATTGAGAGAACTAACCACATGTGCAATTTCAAGACAGTTATAGCCTAAAATATGTCATTGACAGAAACTCTGATAAGAATTGCAACGTGCAGAGCGTTGCAAACTCCGCACAAACATATCTGAAGAAGCTGTATGGAGGAGGAAGAGGTTGAGAGCGTGCAAAACCTACTGCGTAAATGCTCCAACCCTGCCAAGCGTAGGAGGAATACGCTTCGTAGACTCTTTTTTTCCAAATTGCAGAAATTAGAAGACAAGGATTTGGGGAAGGCAGTTCAGAGAATTATTTTCGTTATATCTCCGTTCAATTTGAGCATTAAAGAGGGAAAATTACTTGTTTAAAACTTATTTCCTTGCACTATTACAAGTGCAATTTTACTTGTTAATCAATTGATTTGCGCATGAAAGAGAGAAAATTACGTATTTAAAAATTTTTTATTACACTTTTTAATATGGCAATTTTACATAATTTTTTGGTAAATCCGATTACAGAACATTTGGGAATATTACATATCGCAACTTACTTTACTATTTTGAATGTAGGCAAAAAAATACCTACATTCAAAGTAGTAATTTTTTCTCTAAGTGTAATCTGTCCTCCAATCTTGCCAACGACCCCTTCCATTAAGACTTTAGCCAAATTAAACTCATCGCGCCACCTACCGAAAAGAGCATAAAATCGTCTTCCGGACCAGCTAGTATACATAGAATGTGATTGATTACCAATTAAGTTATAAAAGAAAAATATATCTTTTTTTATTTTTTTATTTTTTTTAATATTTTGCAATTTTTTTTATTTTTATTTTAATAGAGCCAAAAAAGCATGTTGGGATTCGAACGAGTTACGGACATAGTCTTTTCTTAAGTTTATATAATTTGTCCGAAGATCGTATACATAAAAACAAAATAAACGCGCAACTATGGTTATTTGAGTTCATAAATTTATTTTCTCCCTTATCATCTACCACCGAATTAAGAATGTATACCACAGAATCAATAATTTACGTTTATCTACAAAATCCATTTTATTCGTTTCTTTTTAATATTTACCAAATGTGACTTGAGAAATTCGTAAAAAATAAAATTTTTAAATTGTCAATACTATTTGATGTTTGCCAGTTTAAAATTCTTAATGTGCTTTTGAATTATGCATCGACATCAAATACTTGGAACTTGCAGATGAGAAAGTATTTCTACTCTCATTGTCCTTATCGCCAATATCGTGTATTACTTCAAGAAGCTCTCCTTCCTCCAATGATAACTCCAAAGTATCAACTTCTGACCAGTAGGTATAAGACAAATTTACTCTTCTTTATATTATTTAAAAATAAAAATAAATAAAAGACAAGTATCGAATCAAAATTTCCGTGCTTCGATCAGCAGTGCAGGGCGATCTTATCAGGACAGAAATGAAGCCCTAAACTGCCTACTGTCTATACTACAGCGAACTCAGATATCCAAAAGTTTTGGACCCTTAGTAAAAATTATTCTTTATTTATTTTATATTATACGGTACTTTTTGATTCAAGCAACATACCATTCTCCAACTTATAAAGGTCAGCTAGAAAAATACCTGGCTATCAACAGCCAGTTCCAATACAAATAATTGAAATAAAGCACGCTGGAGTACAAAATTTACCCCGCTTAAACGTCCAAGAATAATTATAGAAATTTTTATTATGACATGTCTTGCAAGCCTTTTGTAATATACTATAATTATTTTTTTTTTCAAACAATTTTTAATGACTTTTATGAATTCTTTAAATCATTGAGATGACACCATCCGATAAGTAGTGTTTTTAAAATAGCGGCGCTAAATTTTTACCTTTAGTTTTATTCCAAGTTCCAAGAGTTGTATTGTCCATTGCGACCGAACAAAGGAACTTACCTTCCATGAATATATTTTATATTTTAAATCATAAATATTAATTTCATTTTAATAATTATTAGAACTAACACGAGTTTTTTTCTTAAATTTTCTAATAGCAATAATTGTGAATTCTTCACGACAAGGTGTTAATTATTTTATTATGTCTTCAGATTAGTCAACCTGGTAGTATTATAGAATGAATGCATTCAATAAATATCAAAGCAAAATAAACCTAGTTCAGCGGCATACGGTTAATCGTATTAAAAAACCAGTAAAAGCAGCAAAAGCTTTTCGTATCACTACAAAAAGCACTCAACTCGGCAGGGGTTTCCCTATTTCAACAGGTGTACTCATGCCGGCGTCTAATTTTATTTGACATGTTCGTTCACATTTACTCCATACCGAGGCTAATATCACGTCAACATCCTCTCTGGCAATCGCACCCAAAACTGTATAGAACTCCATGAAGTCTGACCTGAGCTGACGTTAACCCGGCACCTGTTGATTGCTGTATAAATTGATAATACTTACCTATATACTCTTCTTTGGTTTTTGGCATAGGTGTTTGATATTCTTTGCGTACATACACAGGTGAAATAATCACAGTGTTGGAGAAACTCAGTTCTCTTATATTGAGGTAGAGCTTCAGCTATATTTATTAAAGGGAAAATTCTTGTCTTATTTACTTTTGGCTGGCTGCTGCCAACGATTTCATTCTAAGAATGAAACTTGGAGATATGTTTGATCTGAGACATAGATGTAGGTAAGATGCCCAAGCCACTCCCAAGAAACTCCTAAGAATAGAAAATGATTGGTTCGCACATAGAAGTTCAAATGGCACTGAACATGAAAACTTTTCTTCTCTAACATTTCTTGGCCCACATATAACTACATATCCATACATATATATATTGTGACGGCATATTTGATATATAAATGTTTACCTGAAGCGTCTGTGTATTGCGTGTTCGCCAGAGCAATAACACACACTTGCACACTGGAAACTGTAGAGAAAATCAGTCAATGAATGAAATGAATGAAAACATGAGCTCTACGGTTACTCTTTTGACTGAATGACATGAATAAAGTTTTCCACTATTCAAATTTTTCACACATTTTCTGAAGTTGAGTTTTCACTTGATACCTTTAAGCCAGCCGTATCTAAAGATAGAGTTGGTACTAAAATTGATTCATCAAAGTAGCTGGGAGATTTTTTGAGCGAGTGTCGATTCTAAGAGTTTTTGAGGTGCAAATTTTCCAGCGAAATGATATTGGTTGTGGGTGGATTCGTGAGGAATTAAGCGGCTATTTATCTTTGCTTTTGAGTAAACGGAAAATTGACTCATGGGCACTATTGAATTTACTTTT
Source organism: Dioctria linearis (assembly GCA_963930735.1). Classification (NCBI taxonomy): domain Eukaryota; kingdom Metazoa; phylum Arthropoda; class Insecta; order Diptera; family Asilidae; genus Dioctria; species Dioctria linearis. The sequence goes on along the minus strand of OZ005742.1, from coordinate 51,194,865 downwards.
GCTTCACTCAGGAAACTTAACACCTTATCAGTGACGTTATGATCTATTCGTCTTCTATGACACCATGAAACATAAATTCACAGATGATGCAATAACTTGTGCTTTCAGAGAATGGAAACAATTTTTTTAGGGTCATCAATGAATCAATTTAGATTTATTTCTGAGTTTTTTTTTTAATATGTGTGTGTGATCTCGATCTCAGAGAGTAATAATTTATTGATAAGAACAATTATTTGAGAATCTTTTTGCAGCTATTTTCAAATTTAGATTTATTTTATTTACTTAAACTATTACCATAGATGGCAGAAGATATAGTTGTCGAATGGCATACTAGAGCAGACTATACAGATTGTACAATGAGTAGTGCATTCTGGAATGGTCCATGACATATTTTAGAGCGTGCCTAGAGCAAATATTTTTATAATAGTAGTTTTGTATACATTTGAGCGACTTCCTGAACACTTCAGATACGAAAAAATATATATCACTCGACGTATTACATTATTTAAAATGTTGTGGTCCATTCCGGAATGGACCACCAAGCCATATAAATTTTGTATACTTTTTTGATACTGCATGCGACGTCTTGTGATCTTCTGCCATCTATGCTCTCTTACCTACAAAAGATCGTATTGCTCACAGTGATTAGTATGTTAGATTTAGATAATATTGTTCAAAAAAGAAATGTTATTATGTCGAAAAGTGTTTGAGATACATAGGTAGATAGAGCATGGACTTACATCCAAAATTCCCTTAACAATAAATTAGGTAAAATTCAAAAAATTTTGATATTGATTAGAAATTAAAAATACCTAATCAGAGTGGCTCCAATAGCATCGGTTATGAACAAGTTATAGCACAGTAACCTATTCCGGAAATATCCCGACAATAACTTTTTAATTAACTTCACGAATGAAGTTTTATCCAAAAAGACGATTTAGAAATAGAAGTGGCTATAAATAAAAAAAAAAAATAGATCACGTAGGTAGCAATAAGTTGATGAGGGTGAGCGTTCTAAAATAGAAGCTGACTTTTTAATTTTACTTTCTATAATAATTTTATATACAATTACTTTCCTAGAATTTATTTAATTTTTGTATTAAATTGAGTACCTTATCAAGAGCTTTACTATTGACAATGATGTTCGATATCCAAACTAATCGACAATGACCAACTTCTAACTTCCCTTCTTCCACTCTTTTCATAGAGGATATTCAAGCGTAAAATTTCCCTGTTTTCATACCAGCACTTTTTCACTTTTCCCGAATCGATTTACACTTGGAAAGTTGGAGGAACTAATGTTTGTATTAAATGTCCAACCCGTTTTGAAATTTTCTGAACACCAACTAGCTTTTTTTTATGCTTAAATGGACTGGAAGGTAAACGTTTTTGTTTCTTTCATAGCTTTTCCTTGTACTGATAAACATTTGCATATTATTTTTGATATCCTTTCAAGTTTTCTCCTTTCGACAAGCCGTGTTTTTCTCAATTTCGAAAGGAGGCTTTTTTGACACACTTCTTATATTCTTCTAATTCCAAATGGCATGCTTTTCTTTCCGAGCTTCGAGTGAATTTAACTGATATAAAATATATAATTTGTCAAAGAAAGTCTTGAAGTCGGTCATAAAAATCTCTAAGCTCTGTCTGGTGCAGCAAGCTTTAATAATCATTGCAACAGCAAAAAACTTTCATACCCCAGTTTCTTCTGATATGATTTTTTACTTATATATTTTTACATATTATTAATTAGAAATCTATATGGAGTCCCTGTGATAACTGTTTTCTGGAGTCCCTGTGATAACTGATACTTTAAATAACACAACAGAAACAAAATCACTTTCAAAGAAAATATCATATCAGTTCGTATAGTAAATTATACCTGAAGTTCAGATATACACATCTAATATGTCGTCGAAAATAATTACACTATGATAACAATAAATCCAATTTTCCGTTGTAAACGAGTTCCTTAATTGCGAACCTCAAGAAGCATATATATCAATAAGACATAGGAAGAAAATGCGCTTTACTAATTATTAGTGAAATATCATGAGAAGAAATTTAAAGAGACAGGATCACTACAAATAGTTCATGGTGGATGATCAAGAAAAACTATATCAACCCAACTTACTAACCGCCTGATCATCAAAAACACACAGGATAAAAGATCCTAGAGAGTAATAAATAAAGTAAGTTTAAATTTTATTGCTAGGATGATCAGATCAATAGTCATGAAAAGATCAAAAATAATCAGCGTGGAAAATTCTGCAATAACCAGGAAAAATTCGTAATTTTGACTGGGTTTTCAAGATCACATAGTAACTAAAATTTCAGCAAAAATGGAGGACTGTTATTTCCTCTAATTAATCGAAATTCAATTTGATTCATAGAAATGGAATTTGCAGAATGCGACGACTAAGGGGGGAAATGATTAACCTCTTTGATTTTATAAGAGGGGGAATAGCACAAGTGTGTGGGGATGATTATTCCGCTCGTGTGTTTGACTATTTTAACTGAAAAAAAGGAGATAACCTTCGAAAAGTTCAAATTAGGTATACAGAAGATAATGCCTCATAAATTTATACCCCAACATGATGGTGAAGGTAGTTTAAACTAACTCCATGAAAATCAAATTATCATTTTAAATTGGAAATTCTTAAACAGATGCTCAGGGGCAGTTATTTTCAAATAAAAAACAATAATAGAAAACTTAGGTAACATTTGAACGGAAACCAGGAATGAAAATGACCAATCAATGCCCAAGACGTGTTGTATAGATGTAACACAAAATAAGTGAACTATTTCATGGAAAAGTAAATATTTCTGTACAAATATTTAATTAATTTGCAACACTGAACTTTTGAATTTATATATTTGAAAATTAACCCATTATGAATACCAAAAAATATCAAACATATATGTATACACCATAAATCTCTTAATTTTTGCGTTTTTCGCTAAGCCAACCCATAACAAAAAGTTTCAGATTAAATTTATTTCGAATAATCAAAACGAGTTTTGTTGCCCCACTCGTTTTCAATTCAGGTATTATGGTAGGTCAAGGAAAAATTTTTAGTTTACTTCGCACGCAAATATCTTACTTTTAAATTAATTTTAATAGTCAAAACATTAATAGATATTAAATATAAATTAGCAAAAAACAAAAGGCAGTGCTCATGTCTTGTCAATTAAACTACTCCAAAACAGCTGAGTCATTGGAAATTACTGCTTCTCATCTTCAGAAGAAATAACTTGTAAATTGCTCAAAACATCTCCCAAGCGCGCTCTATGCAACATTTAAGAAATAATTTTTTGCGTTTTTTTACGAAAAAGTTGTCAGCTCGTGGCTAAGAATATTTCGCCTGATGGATTTTGATTTATTTGTTTTTTTTTTAATGGAGGTAATAAATTTCACAAATTACTCGACTTAATGCAGTGATCTTGTCAGAAATCTAATAAATGATCGACGTGGTTTCACAAATTCTTGAAATATTTAAGAGTATTTCTCAAACAGACAGAGCAACGAGCTTTTAAGATGATTTCGCAACTCGATCGATTTTACTAGCGCTACTCGAATCAGCGGGTTGGTATGGTGGTGGTGCGGCGGCGGTCCAGCAGCTAGCTCGATCACTGATCTCCATTCATGAATTTCGATCGACTCAATATGAGAAGGGATGATGAGTAACAGACTTGTTTTCCTTGCACGATGATCGAACTGATCTTTCTGTTTGGGGGGGAAAGACCACCAGTCGCGATGACGATCATCGTAATAACTGATCGTGGTAGATGAACGATGGTGGTATTTTCCTAGCCAACAAGCAACGCGATTGCTCATCTCTCTTTAGTTATGAAAGTATATAAGGAAATATTGTTCTCTTACTGTTTGATTCATATATTATTTTCACCAATACATTCAATCCATATTCTATGAAACTGCGCTTGCTTCAGGTAGGAAAAACATAGAGCAGCGCAACATACTCTTAAGACTCCGGTCACACAAATACAGCATCATTGAATGATTAATAAGAGAGAATTGACTTAAGACAATTTCCTTCGGTTTCTGCTGACTACTCTTGACTTTTTGAAGTTGATTTTGTATTATAGTAGTTGTTTTTCTTTTTCTTATTTGGCTGTCACCATCAACCCAGCGGTTCGCGCTTACATAGTGAATGGTTTGACTAATCACACAAAATTTTTATAGTGTTTCCTTGTACGTACCCACTATAAATGTGTGAATTTTCTGTGCTGAAGCTATAAGTCGCACTGGCATATATCAGAAGCACCTAATGAAGAGATAACATTTAAAATAGTGACAGACTCGATGCCGGTTCAGTTTTAGCGAAACATTAACTTAACTACCTATAGGAAAAAAAAATTATTTCGCCGTGTTGTGTTGTTTCGCGCAAGAATTTTTATAATATATAACGATACAAGATACCTGTGCAAGAGTGCGTGCAAGGATACCATTTTATCGTGTATAGAGTTTTTTTCCGTTTTTTTTTTTGTATATATCGAGAAAAAGTCTAATAGGGCAATATACATATATAGTGTATATGTGGTGATAAGAAATAATAATTTGTGTGTGAAGGAAGATTACTGTAAATAGCGCACAGGTGTTTTTTCGCGCAAAATCTTATGATGGTGGCATTGTATTTTCTGTTGCAATCGGATATCTATACCATCTACGTATCTTCCGATAGGAGTATCTCTATCTATACTTCAGGCGGTCATCTATAAGGCTATTGTGTAGTATATAATAATACTCCTTACAAGACGCGACGAATATGCGAGGAGAACATTTTTTTTTCCAACTTTTCGCAAGATGTGTATATAACTCGTCACCTCTCATGATCCCAATCAAATGATGCCAAAGGTGCTCAAACTATAAAAGTCGTGTGCTGTTATACTGTCAATTATTATTACCACTAGAGATTTCATCGAGTTAACACTACTTATAGTCAGCTCAACAAGATAAGACTTCTTCTTAGCGCGCGCTTTTATCCATCATTAACCACTGTGTAAAGTATGTAGATAATATCCATTAAGTGAACGAGTTATGAATGAGAAGTGTAAAGTGATTTTTCAACTTCCTGCGATGTTTCGGTTATTCATAAAACTGTGACTTGCCTCTACATAAATATTATTATAGTGAATATTTTAATTTAATTTAATTATTTTGAAATAATATTGATATGTGTGAACTGTGATACGGATTTTAATAACTCTATGAATATTTAAAAGTATTATAAAATAAACGGAACTACTTAAACTGTTATTATTATTAATTATTATTTATTCAAAATGTGTGTAATTAACGGAAAATATTACTATCCTCATATATCCACTTATCATCCTAATGGTATGTTGGATAGAGATCAAAGAACAACAAAAACGGTTAATTCAAAGTTTCATCAAAATAATCGATCAACTGTTAACACTACTGATCATCAGTATAATGCTGAAAAACATAAAAATCATAATAATTGCAGTAAATGCGATAAGAGCACATATAGTGCAAATTGTATTAATAATAATTATTGTAAATATACAAAAGACAAATCTTTGTCTAACTCTAGCGAACAATGCCAAATAACAGTATTATCGAGTTTTAAGTGTAGTCAAAAAAAGGATTTATTATTAGAAACTAATAATGATCATAAAAAGCTTGTGATAAGTCATTCAACATTTTCATATTACAAGCGAACAAGTAAGTTATACATTTTTTTTTATTAAATCTACTTAAAAATAATTCAGTTTTAATTACGTAATGATTAATTTTGAGATCTTACATTTATATTTTTCAAATTAAAAATAAATTTCAACAACTGAATTGTCTTCTCGAAAATAATCACTTATCTTTTCATATTTCTAAATGGATATTTAGGACTGAAGAAAAAAAAATTATCCAAAATTAATAAAGCCAGTAGTAGGTTAATATAGTATAATATTTATTTTTTCTAATTTTGAGATAAACCATAATAAGGTCCTAAGGTGGCCGTACTGTATATATTTTTCAACTTTACCAATTATTTGCAGTAAATGATTTTGACTATACTTTATGCAACTAATTTTATTAAGGATTTTATTTAGTCTATTAAAAGATAACTTGCTTTCCAAGAAAGAGTTAAACAATATTTCACAAAAGCTTTCTTATTCATGTTATTCTGGGAAATTTCTTCAAGGGAAAATTCCTAATCTATGAAAAGCGTTTAGTTTGTCCTCCTCGGAGAAAAACCTTGATCTTGCAATAATAGTTTTACTCGCTCTGAATTGCCATCAATTAAGTTTTTTTTTTAAAAAAATTCTTCATTAGCGTGTCAAGCTTAAAAAAATACCTACAAACTCTGTAAAGAACTAAACGAATTGATACATACTAGAAATAGAAACCACTTCATTAAAACAAGAAAGGTAAAATGATTGATTTCTTAGTCTTTTTGATGTTCGATGGTAAGCCTTCAAATTTGCCAGACACATTGGAGGCATTATCGTACGAATTCTCTCCTCTTTAAATTCATGCCTAGCTCACTTTAAAATGGGCTCATTGATATGACCGTGTTAGAAGGTATTTTTACAAGGCATAACAACCTTTTAAAAATGGCAAATGATCCCTGGAAACTGATGAACGTTAAATACATTCAGACTTAACTCGATGATCAATGAAGAATATTTGACCGAGTTGATATCCTCTGTCATGTATTTTCTCACTTTTTTTACTTATTAGCACAATAAACTCATTACATTTTGATTTTCTATTCCTGCTGAATTAGATTGCTATTAATTTCCTCTGAAGGGAAATTTTTAGCGCCATATGCACCCAAATCAATCCACCTTCTAAGAATAAAAACTATGCAAAAAGTGCCCCAGTTGTACTGCACAACAAAAAAATAAACCATTATATCTGCAGATATTTTTAAATGTTTAAATTTTGAATCAGCCGTATATTGGCGAGTATCAACTTCCAATATTGCAAGTCGCTAAGGAATATATTTCCTTCCCTTACATTTCGTTTTTTGTAGGGAGTCTTATGAGAGAGAAAATGTTGTCTATCTATACTTGAGAAAAGGATCTTTACACGGCTGTAATAAAATTTGTAGAATGGCATATGTTCGTTAAATATCGCAGGCAAAAAGCCTTTATTTACACCATACTGGCCACATTCTTCTTCCTCCATAACCAATCTTGCAGTATCTACCTCTCACCAAAAATGATGGATTGCTCAAAGATATCTTTTCATAATAGACAGGACGTATTGTCTGCATCATTTGTGTCAGAATCTGTTTTTCGTTTTTGATTTTTTTCTTCTATATGCAATATTTTCAGTTTTTCCTTTTTAACAAGGCTGGGAATATTTCGGAGTTGTAAGCTAATTGACTGAATAAATTTGGAATAACCAACCAATTAACAGCTTTGTTATTTTAATGTTAACCTGTTTCTAGTTTCTTCTTTATTTGAAGACATTTGTTTTCTAGACTTATATTGGGGAAAGACAATTTCTACATAAATTTCCAATAATTCTTTCTAAAAGCACAAAGATTTATTGGAAATAGAACATACCATTTTTTAATTTTGCCTTTCCAAAAAATATTTCTCTGTAATGATCTGGATTAGTGCAAATAAAACTGGCAAATTGCATAGAACCTGCAAATATTTTTATTATAATTTTCCAGTTTTTCTGGATTATTTGAGAATCTTTATATATTTGTAGCAGTGTATCATCGCCGCATAACTTAGTAGTTTACTTAATTCTGGATTAAATTAGAAGAACACTCTCATTATTATTTTATGCTGAGTGATGATTACGTACAAACCTTTCTATCATTTTATTCAAATAGGCATTTTTTCGGTCCAAATTTTATCATCTTCAATTTTTACATCTTTTTAGGAGCTCGGATCACAGAAATTATTGATTGTTATACTTGTTGGTTAACCCCTGAGTCATCTTCATCCCTTACTTAAAACCTTCCACGTTGAATTTTATATTCGTCTGGGTGAACTTTTTCTGTTGGCCAAAGTTAAAGACGTGTTTTCTGGCGTCCTCTATGATATTTCAGAAAATTTAAAACATCTATGCATCCAAGATTGTGTCTTAACTAATTTGATTTGATATTTCCCTGTTAATCGATACGCAAAATACATGTAAACGAGTAAAGCTATTATAGTTTTTTGTTCTTAACAATGAACCTAAATATCTGAGATTTGTACCTGTAATATTTGAGATCATGCTTCAGATCGCTTTCATATGAAATAATCTCTTAATTAGCTAACTAATTCCAATTCCTGAAATTTACATGAATTTAATGCGGTTTATTTTTTAACCCGAAAACTTGTTATCGAGTCTCGATCTAATTTGACTATGTCACAGATTTATATTCCTTCATTTAACACTCGTTCTAAATATACTTATAAATTTATAAGTAAAAGTTTGAAATATAGTATATGCCCACTGGACATCTGTCTTCGCAGTTTACTTTATGGAACTTCTTACCACTTGGAGGAATATTTAAAAAAAAAAAAGAATCTAGGAGAAGTTTTGACCAAGCGAAACAGTAAAAATTCAGTTTTTTTTAATGTCTTCAACTTTTTAATTTATTCCAATAACAAGTTTTCCTTAAATTTTCGTTCATGAGTTTTTTATGACAGCAATCAGGAAGGAAAATCATGATTACCTAGTCTTGTTTTACTATTATTAATTGTATCCAGAGGAAAATAACAAATTTTAAAAATATTCCTCCTTTCGTTTTCCACAAGGCTTATACATGCAACTCTTTTGATATTCATCTCAAAATTCATTTCATCGAGCTATTTTTATATGGTTTTTGCGTTAGCGAGATTGGAATGTCCACAACTTAAATTCAAACGGAATCTTTTGGAGAACTCAACATAATTTTTAGATGGCCAGTAAAATTTGGATAACATTTTGACACCCCGTAACTAACTAACACGACAATAAACTACCATAGATATTAGGTAAATATTTTTTTTTACCTTCTTTTACATTTGATAAGGCGCCCTTAGGCGTACTGATAGAGCTAATAAAATTTCAGCATTTTAAACAATAAATAAGTCCGGCTGTATATTTATTGATGAGTATAAAAACAAAATTAATATGTTCACTTAATAAATAATTATTATTAATAATAATTCGTAAACTGTAGCCCTGGTATGACATTTTTCTTCCTGCTTTATATCTGCAAAATAAAGATTTTTTATAGTATCTTTGAGATGTAAAATTGTTTTGAGCATATTTTATTGATTTGTTGTTTTTTTGAAAACCTCGGGATTTTCAGTCAGGTTCAGATCTAAACTATTTTTGGTCCATGGTAAAATCTGTATTCTATAAAGACAGGACAAGATGGTACTACATTTTCAGAGAACAAAAACTTCATAAAAGTGCTTGGTACTTACCGAACAATCTCAATAACAAGATAATGTTTTCAAGGTTCTTGGCTATAGTTCCCCATGAATATAATCAAAAGACTTCAGTATCGTATCAAAACTATTATACCAGTGATCTACTGGTATAAAAGTTATCACCACTGATTTTGGATTGTGTGTTGGCCACTACAAAAGAAGAACGTGTTGTGAAACTGACAATTTATCTTGAGATTTAAAATTGATTGCTGGCCTGGTGTCTATTTAAACAAGTGAAAAAGCTACAATTGGTCTAAGACCAATGCACGTATGAAATTTCGTATGGTCACCCATTTGAGAAATTTTGATTTTTTGCATTGGTTTCTCGCATATATTTCTAGAACGGCTCGTCGGACAGAAAAAATGATTAAAACCAATTTTATTGGATTTCTTATTCTGAAGAAGTTTTTAGTACAATAAAAATATATACGACCAATCGTTTTCAAAGTATATGTAAAAAACCAAAATTTTTATATGGCAACACCAAGAAGGGTTTGCCCGATTTAGTTCGTTTTTGATATTTTATTTGCTATTAGTATGAAAACACAATGTACCAAATTTCAGCTTTCTATGTCGACGTGTTCTCAGGTATTGTCCAAATATATCGTGGAAAACGAAATTTTTGTATGGCAACCCCACGAAGGAGTTGCCCGATTTGTCGCATTTTCGAACTTAATTTTGCTTTTTTTTTAATGTCCGTGTATAAAATTTCAGCTTTCTAAGTGAACGCGTTCTCGAGTTATCGTGCGCACGGACGGACGGACAGACGGACATGCAAAAATCAAAATAACTTTTAATTTTATGCGGGGGTGTCCAATCCATTTTGCTCTACCATAATTATTTCTGTGCGTTACAAACGGAATGTCAAACTTAGTATACCCTATAGATTTCATCTAGGGTATAAAAATGGGGTTTTGTGAACCGTCAGCTAATATCTCTCCTATTTGTTACTGAAAATACTATTGTAACTACAACATTTAATTAACCTTGACATCAATGGTTTCATTACAAGTGGATAACTGAAGGTACCCCAGAAACATAGAGCTACTTGAAGAAATTCATCCTTTTATTGACATGTGTCGTAATGGGACCTAAGGTTAGCTATGAACACCCACATACGAAATACATATTACTCACATATTGAACATCCCATCGGGTTGGAACATTCAATGGGTTTGGAATCCAGACCAATGCCAATATTATCCATTACAGCAATGCATATTTTTTGGATAATGACTCTTATAAAATCTTAGTCAAATATAACGTAATCTTAGTTAAAAGCCTACAAGCACACAATATTTATGTCAGTTATTTTCAATCATAAGGACTAGGTACGTCACTAACTTGTGTATACAGTTTTCCCATCTTTTTGATTGTACTATTGTAGGTGATTAATAAGTTAAAAGTCGAGATAAACTGCTTTGGCTTCTTGTTAGTCACGCAACTACGGTAAACCAAGTTTGCTGCGTTCGTGGAAAATAACATGGGAATTTCCGTGACGTTAAAAATTTCACGTTTATACGTTTAGTGAATATTATTAAAAGTTGACATAACCAACGCCTAATTGTCAGAAAAAATTCCAATCAAATTAGTTTTACTTCCAAAAATTTTAGTCTTATCATAATTAATTCGAGGATAATTTCCCAAAAAAAAAAATAATAATAAGTCACAGGTACAAATCTCTTTAAAAGAGCTCAAGTTGAAAGTAATTAGCATTGAAAAGAGAAAAGTCAACTTTTAATATTGATTTGCGCACAATATTTTATGGATGGGTTTCGTCTATAAAGAAAACAAAAAATTGTTAAATTGCACGTGTACCATAAAGGTAGTTAAAAATGGCAAAAATCGAGGCATTAACCTTTTCCAAGATTTATATCACCTTAGCAATATTTTTCGTTGTCATACCAGCACACATCAGAATATATTCGCGCGTATTCCTCTGCACTGAACGCTAAGCTTTTAATAAGCATACAAAAAAAAAAAAACTAAATAAATAAAACTTGTTTTAAGTAAGTACCTAGTCCATCATGCCGCCGAGATGTTGAAACTGCGAAAGACAAGTTCACGGCGCGAAAAATCAAAGCTCGAACAAATCTAGTGGCAACACTATTTTACTACACCCCACAACAACAAAATCGGTAAAATCTTTTCTGTACTAGATACAATACCAACTTTTCTGATGACATTCATTCACATCCAGCGGACAACATAGTTTCTGACATTTGTCGCATCAATTATATTGAGACTAATTATACTTAGGCCGAGGGCTAATTACGTAAGTACATGAGCAGAGAAGCGGCTGCTGGAACTTGAGAAGTAGCTGAGCAAAAAATCGCGATATGCACTTGTTTAGGCCTGCATCGACATAGCTCTAGAGAGCCGAGCCATCCTTTTCAGGTTGAACTAGTTACTGGATGCGTGAAAATAGTTAATCATATCAGTGGAACGGATCTTTTGTTTTTTGTCCAAACATCCATTAACACACCACAATGCAAGGAATTTTTAAACAATCTCTTTGACTTTGAGCTGTCCGGACATCATGTTGACAACGACGACGTCTAAAGGTGTGTTCTCAATGATGCATTCCTAGTTAGACCTATGTTAGCTTCTGAACGCTTTTTTTCCCCAGTACTATTGTCATTGATCTAGTCTGTTCGACAGGATCGTGTTCATTTGCAACATTTTTTTTCTATTTCAATGTGTGTGGGCAAGTCTATTTATTTTTTGTTGTTGCGCTATAATGAACTAACTATTCCCCTACCCCTGTAGAAATCCATCTTGTACCTATGTATAAGAAAATCTTTAAGAAATTCCATCTTTCCATCTGTTGATGGATATATTTAGCGATGAGATGGCAAGCGATTCACGTTTGGACATTCATTGATTCCTCGGTGTTTGTCAATTAATTTTCGTTTTGTAATTAGATAACTCAATGAAACGGATGGATGACTTCGAGATGGAATTTCTCTGACATTAGGAAGATATTTCCTCTTTGTGTGTCTATAAATGAGGACGCTACTATAGTATAAGACCGAATCAGAAGTAGAATGATGATATAAATAAATGATTCAATAAAGGGCATGATGGCAATTTGGGATTATAATTTTAATGAGAGCCTCCTAATAGTTTTATGATGGAACCATCAAACATGGATGATGTTAGTAGCGAACATTCATTAGAATCTATCGAAATGTCTGGACGAGATCATTTATTAATTACAGGTTGAAAATAAAATAACGCATTTTTGAGTAAGTAACGTGGCCTATTTGAAACCCGTTTCATCTGTTATAGTCTCCAATTCGTGTGTTTTGAGAACACATTAACGTTTTCTGAGGATACCTAAAAGATTATAGAATGACGAAATTTATGAATATCTCTCCAAAAAAGCTGAGTTGGTTCATTAAAGACGTATTCGTAATATATGTTGCTGAAAAAATCTTGATATGTGAAAATTCGGGGTTTGTTATCACCACTAAGATTCATATCCTATAATGCGAATGTGTTTGTTTACTGCAGTTTTTTTGCATTTTTTTAGTTTAAAGTGTGTGCCTCAAGGCTCAGTCTTTTGGTTTTTGCTTTTCAGTATCTGCTGATTTGGGCTTTTGGCTTTTTCCATTCGCCAATAATTTATATACAGATTATGAAGATAGTTGAAATTTTAAATATTATCTTTATGTCATTATATAACTCCTTTCATGGAAAATTTCGAGAATCTAGTTAACACTGTTCATTAACAAGCTAAAGTTGCCCGTTCTTCGAACGGGATACTCTCTTAAATCTATAAATTTTTACACCCTGGATGAAATCTAATGGGTATACAAAGTTTGTCATTCCGTTTTAACACCTAGAAATAATGATGGTAGAACAAAATGGATTGGATACCCATGCATAAAATTAAAAGTTCGTTTGATTTTTGCATGTCCGTCTGTCCGTCCATCTACACGATAATTTTTGCATATGGGCTTTTAAAAAAACAGTAAAATTAAGTTTGAAAATAAAACAAATCGAGAAACTCCTTCGTAGAGTTACCATAGAAAAATTTAGTTTTTCACTACATATTTGGACACATCCTGAAAATGCGTCAACATAGGGAGCTAAAATTTTGTATATAGTGTTTTTATAGCAATTGTAAATGAAATTTCAAAAATGGACTAAATCCTCTTGGTGTTGCCATATAAAAATTTAGAATTTTTCGGTATACTGCGAAAACGATAAGTCTTATACGGTTTTAATGTATTAAAAAGCTCTTCAGGATATGTAATCCTATGAAATTGGTTAGAATCGTTTTCTTGTCTACGAACTGCTTTAGAAATGTATGCTAAAAACCACTTCAAAAATCAAACTTCCACGGATGTGTGACCATACCAAATGATATAACGTCATTCATCTAGATTCTAGGGTATCATAAGAATTTGTCTAAAACCAATTCTAGCTTCTTTACATGTTTTTTATTTTTTATTTCTTTATTAATTAAAAAAAGAAAATAATAGGATTCGAACGCATTACAGACAGAGTCTGGGCTGTTCTTACTTTATCTTGATATCAATTTAGTATTCACTTTTTCCTTTTACCAACAATTGTTTTTAATTTTCACAAACTCGAAAGAAATTGTAAATATATTAGAAACTCCTCACTAATTGTCACATTACTCTACTCACACTCCTACGACTCTGTTGAAGACACACAACTCAAATCTAATTGTTTGCAGATTTTTCCAATCTGTTCTCCTTGTTTTAGGTAGATATTTTTTTAGCGGTTCGACTTAAAAAAACTTGCTTTGATTTATATTTTTTTTTGTCGATTATCGATTATGAAAGAACCTGCTTAGATTTTATATTTTTTTATCGTTTATACTTAAGTTTATAAAAAAAGACTGCTGGGATTCGTCCGCATTACAGACAGTGTCTGGGCATTTTTTATATTTATAATAATTACCATATTTCATGATGTCAAATTTATTTAATAGGTTAGTTTTGAAAATCTGCGAACTGACTATTTCGTAAATAATAAGGAAACTAAAGAAGAAACAGGTTATGAATAGAAATCCTATGATTGATTACTAAGGATAGCAAAAATTAAAGATGCATTTACTTTTCTTACAAGCTTCATAAGCCGAAATGCAGTAGTTAGAAATTGCTAATAGTTTGGTTGTTGATGACTTATCCGTCACAAATCCTATTTAAGAGGATTTTATTTTTGGGATAAATGCATGACGTAAATTGCAGATAGTTAAAAAAATCAGCATTACCTTTTGAGAGGAAAATTCGTGGAAAGAAATTTTATAAAATGGTTAAATCAACAGGCAATTAATAAGTCCAGTAAGATCAGTTTTTTGGATATAATTGAAAAGGGAAAAGTAAAGAGAGAGGTTCAAGATGACCAATTTCAGGCAATAAGAGAACTAAGTCATGCTTCATAATAGTAGGTCTGAAGTTGCTGGAAAATAACAAATTCAGGTAGCTACCCATAATTAGATCCCTAAAATCCGTTAAGAGAATCCCAGACTTTCAAGTTTGTAGATTGTAGATAGAATAAATTGATAATAGCCAAATACTCTAAGAAACAATAGTCCTAATGAGGAAGTGATTTAAAACAAAAACACCTCAAATAAATTATTATTAATGAAACGTTTTTGGTTTTTAATTAAATTTATAATTTATTTTCTTATTTTTATTATTCTTACAGAATTCAACAGTTTACTAATTTGCGTTTGTTTTTGGCTGCTAATATTACAAAAAACACGTGCATTCCCAGTAAAAATGGCTGAGGAGAATAATCATCATCACGAAGGATCACTTAAATGTTCCGATGTTCGAGGCGTCATCGAAAAAATTTTACAGCAATCGAATCTATCATATGAGATCAACTATAATCGTCTCGAAAACTATGTAAGTAATATTTGAAAAAAAAACAAACAAATTATCTATATCTCTACATTTTATATTCTATTGAGTTAATGATTATTCGCCTCGAATCCGGTTCTGTCTTATAAGACCCATTCCAAAAGTCACTTCCCGTGATGAGCTCTACCAGACATAAAAGCGTCAAGAAATATTGTTCTGAGCCAGACCGTACGTACGGAGTTTTTAGTTTTCTTTTTATATATTCATTTATGAGTATCTGACTGAGAGAAGTATAATTTGCATAACAGTTTTGAATGAAAAACTGAATACGATCCGGATCGGGAGAAAGTTGTAGGTGATATTCTGTAGTACAAAACACCACAATAAAAAACGTATTTCATTGATACAGGTTCTTTTCTTAATCGTTGTATATATATATTTATATATGTAGATATGAATGAAAAACTCAGCTGATTTTTGACGTTTTGATTCCATCTACATAAGACACGTGTTGCAAAAACAATTCTGATAGCTTCCGGACGAAAAGAATCGTGTGTTGATCTTTTCTTCCAAGGCTATGGGATTATTAAAACATTCACACTGTTTTTGAGCAGTAAAAATATTGAATTGAAAATGTTCTTTTGATGGAAGCCGCGTACCTGTAGGCATACGGTTAAAGATCACTGATCTTGTCACGTTTGTATTACTGCATTTTTACCGACCGACAACACCGCCGTATTGAAAATTTTAATAAGTCGACAATGACCATCCGCGGTGAACGTTACTTAACCCAAGTCTTATGCCTTTTTGTTGTTGTTGTTCTGATTGTCAAATTGAATTTGCGTTCGTGTCGATATTTGATCAACTTCCTTTCGGAAATCATCCAGACGCCGGATTTATTTATGAGATATTTCTCTTCGCGGTTTTGTTTTCATTCATTCATTTAGCAGCCGGCCTAGACGTGTGCGTATATATAAGTTTCATTCCCCACACACGCCCCCCCCCGTCCTAATCCAAGTATATATTTATAATAGTGTGGCCCTTGATCGAATAAAGTTACGAACGCGCCTAGCTTAACTCAGTGTTGTATTTGTTAATTGATTTAGACGCAAAAATCTAAGTCTATCGAACGTCGAGACACATACGTTTGTGCGGTTATTGATTGATCAAGTAATGAGGTGTCGATTATTGAAGGCACCTTTCTGAGGTGTTATGTACATCATAACATTATAACCGCTTTGGCTTGTCGGCTTGGCTATCTTTTTGTTCTTTTTTTTTTTTTTTTTTTTTTTTTTCTTCTTCTTATATGTAAAAATAAAACTTCCTTCCTTCCGATCTTTGGCGCATACAATGCGCGGCTCATCGTAAAACGTTCAATAATCGACTCGACATTGTTGAATATGCAAGGTTTGTCCACCAGAGCTGGACTTGAAATTCTTAATTTTCGTGTTCTTTTTTTTTCTACTAGTTTTTTTCTATAGCAGCTCTAGCTGGGACGTGCTGATTTTATTGTCTCTTGCAAGAAGAAATAGAAAAAAGGAAAATGAAGAAAAAAAATTTCAATCTTAAGTAAGATCTTCGAGTGATAATTTTTCTCTTCTTTTCTTAAAGGTATATACATAGTTAGTAGAAGCTCGAAAGGTGATTGAATTATGAATCATAGGCGTATATATATATACAGATTTTAAGTGTTTCCACTCACACCCCCTCTCGAGAAGTCATCCATATAGTCGTTAAAAGTGCCTGATCAGCTTGACAATTATTGATCGATAAGTGATCGGGCATTGATAGATTTTTGTTAAATGATTTTGTATATGCATTCGGTGGCTATTAATTATTATTATCGGTATCTTGTTTTTTTTTATATATACTTACATACATATAAATGTGTGTGTTTTTTTTTTAAATTTAAATCGTGTTGTTGGGCTTGTGATTATTGACAGTTTTAGTGATTGTTGTCACTTATCTAGTTGTAGCTTATGCAGTTATGAAATTTGCAAGACAAGGATTAATTCAGTATTATATCAGAAAATATGTTATCATTTTTCTCATATCCGTAATACTGTGTTCTACTACCGTGTGTATTTTTAGTAGTGGGTTCTACTACTATGCTTTACACGATGGTCAAGCTATCCATCCTTCGGTTAATTTAGAATATAAATATGCCACAAAGGAGATACTGTGTGTATCTCCATCATTCGAACTACTTTCAACTATGACAGTCTTCCCTGGTTTTTAGGGTTTAGGTTTTTTAACTACTTTCTTTATTTTCCCATCTTTATTTTGCCTGTATTATGACAAGATCATTCTATGATATAAGGCGATTCTGTAAATACTGTGATAATACTGCGATTTTACTGTACATGCACGTAAATCTTAGTTCGGAATGAACTTGTTCGAGATTGGCATAATTTGCTCGCGACTAATTATAAACTCTTGTAGTGAACGAATAGTCAAAATGCCGTTATATGTTTTGGTATGCAAGAGATAACAGATGAGGTTTATAAGAACTTTCATGCATCAGTTATTATATTCAAATTTGGGCTGTAGCCATCACTCACAGACTTGAATATTGCGGTTGAAAATAACATTTGAAAGACTTTAGATTCAGCTTTTTAGTTGTCCGAAGGCAATAGTTTAGCCTTAATTGTTTTGAAAGGTATATGTATAATCAGTGAATATATTTCTGTCAACTACATTAATGTGCATAAGTATCCACCTCTCAGAAATTGAATTTTTTTTTAACTATGAGAAACCTATGTCTGAGCTAATCTATCAGCTGGGATTGAATTCGCGCCTGAAATAGCAACGTCCATCAACTCAGGCTTGATTCTCTTACGTGATAGCATAGATATGTATTCGGAATATCTGAACACCCCGAAAGTGCTGCAGCAAATTTCTGTTGTTATAAGCTGGTCACGATCTTTTGATCTTCCATAGAAGTGTTCTTAATATTCATTCAGCCGAATTTTTACACAATGGAATTCAGTTGAAGCTACTCTGAACATTTTATACAACTAACTAACGAGTTTATGTTCCCGATTTATGGAAAACAATTTTAAACCTACCCTGCGTCTTTTTTGTTGCATATTTTTATGCATTTTCTGTTTTTTAAATAGCTAAAAAAAAATCCATAATTTGGCTGCCCGTAGAGCTGTCCTGTCAGCTTGAACAAAATTCACCTATAACTGAAATTTCGCTGGAGCTATAATACCAAATTTCAACAAAATTTGAAACATTGTGATGTGCTTATGTCTCTTAGATGTTTTGAAAAATATTTTGACACTCTTTAAACAAAAAAGCTCTTTAAAATTACTAAAAAAATTGAAATGACAGTTATAATTGAAAACGTTCCCAAATTAATTCAGCGATCAATTAATTCATATTTTATACTCAATTCAATCTTGATTATATTACGATAAAATCAAATAAAAAAAGGTGACTTATTGGGATAATTTTGTGATGTGCGGCTTTCATTTATCCGAAATATATCAACTTCCATATTAATCCCAAAGGTATAGATGAATACCATCTACATATAAACACGTCGAAATTTTACCTGTGTAATACCCCCAAAAGATCATTAATAAATAACACTTAAAAAATTGGTCCGTTAAAAGAATCTTGACGTACCTCACTATAAACCGGTAGAAACCCGAGTTTTTTTTTACATCTAATAAGCTTACATGGATAAATATGCAGTGAGAAACGAACGAATGACTAAAATTATAAGTAGTATATTTTCAATAATTCTTGTACAGCATATTAGATTTTAAGCTCAACTGCGTTCAACTTAATCGACAGGATAACAGTTAAAACTTGCGCCTATTTTCTCTATATAAAAAAAAAAACAAAAACGTCTACAGATAGTCCTCTTACCTGAAACTTGTCGATTGAAATAACCCAACAAAGAATTCTGGAAATATCGCAGCCAATTGACGTTATCTGTTAGAGTTCTTAAGCGGACTTTGATCTTTTTCTTCAAAGTCTCAAATGCTTTTCAACTCCAAATCAAGTGGCTAGAGAAAAGGAAATTTATCATGCGACGACTTAACTGCTCACTATTTGTATTTCCGTATTTACATTTAATTGTAACTTCATAAATTTTTGCGAGCTTAGATGACCCTTTCGATTATGTTTAAATATAACCTATTAATCTTATTATTAATTAAATAATAATTTTTTGTTTTTTATTACAGACTCAAGCTGTCTTCAGCGAGAATCATAAAAACCATCACAATATGTGGCGAAGGAAACACTTTGAATGGCTATTTCCAAATGGAGAGCCGCTTAAACTTGAAGATTACGATAAACAGCCACCAGAGGAAGCTACACAGCATCTTCGATTACCGGGTGCCCCCAGCCGGGAAGAGGTAAATTACAATAAAAATTTCAAAATAAAATAGAAACTTATGAAAATTTCTTTTCATCTTACTTCAGCTAACACATGAGCTAATAAACCTATATCAACGTCTCAAGATTCTTGCCATGGCATTTGATAATATCCGAAGGGATCATGAAAATCATCTGTATGAAATCATGGACAACAAACATCCATCTCATCATATCCATATAATGGAATATTTTAAGCAACAAAACAACTATGTACAAGCATTATTGCGAGAAACCAAGGATGGAATGCGTCAACTTGGTATCCAAGAGCCAGATGTGATTAATCAGATCCCAGAATACAATGGAGTCAGAGAACTAAGAGACTGGATTGTGACGCGGGAGCACCTAAAACTCCTCAATTACGTACTGAAAGCATATGAAATTCTCTCAAATCGATGTACTTAAAGCAGCACCAGTGGTGGATATATCTTCCTTTTTGTCGATTTAAGTATTATACTTTGTCTGAAACACACATATTAAGTCTCAGTGGTTATCAACTGCATCCTTCGGCCGAAAACCAAATGTATCTTTAAATCGTTTTACTCTATCCTTCAAATATAAAAGCAGCAAAAAGCAAGTTACTCATAAGATTACAACAACGACAATAGACATAAATTTCGTTTGAAAGTATATTCATCATCCCCGGCAGTATAGTCTAGTTAGGCACCAAATTATACAATAACTGTAGAGCTGATTGTTAAACAAAACAGAATCAAACTATTTAATACTTTTTTTTTATTTATTTAACGGTACACATCCTATTTTTAATGTTATTTATTGCAACTATATAATTATAATATATTTTTTGACTTTTCTACATAAATAATTCAATTCTCTACTCTCTAAGACGATAGTCGTCCGGCCATAAAACTCTACCGAGGAAGTTTATCTCTATGTCCTCAGTCAGCTTCTATTTCTGTATCAGGATGCTTTAGATTCTTTGCCATCGAACTGCTTTTTCGAGCTTAATTTATTTTTATTTTTATTTTATTTTGATTTTTTTTACTTAAAAGGAACAGAATCAGTGTGTTATGTAATGTTAACTAGAAAGTTTTTGCTACTCTGTGTTATACGCTTTTTATTTTTATATTTTTTGTTTTATTTATAATTACTTTTAATGTATACGTGGTAAGTAGACGGGGAAATAATAATTTCGAATGTACACAGTAATTTTTTTATGTATGTGTGTACATTATATAGCATAAAGATGAATTTCAAAATTCCATCCGAAACGTATGAAGAGAACACTGCAATCATGCAGTAATGTAGTTGAAGTGGATCTCTCGCAATTTTATGAGTATTGATTAAGTTATGTTATTTATAATACAGGAATATCCCAAATGTATTTAAATGTGCCAAAATTTATTATATTTTTTTAATTTATTTTTGAAATCTTAGAACAATATAAGTTATTTATGCAAAAATTAAATTGTTGTTGTTATTTCTGATGAATTTATTTATAAAACTAATAAGCAAAAAATAATTTACTAATTTTACTAGTTCCTATTTTGCCTTGTTGATTTTATGTAGAACCTCCTAATGTCTTATGTTTTGTGAGTGAGCTGTTAACTATTTCCGCAATCCAGTTGCATGCACTCTGATAGCATTGGTAGTTTTGCATGTGTTGTCTTAGCGGAAAACTACACGTTGGCTTTGGTGCTTATAGTTAACTTTTATAACATTCACAAACAATTATCAAATCAACTCTACTTTAGTTATCGCTAGTACAATACTTCTAATTATTGCAATCCAAATAGTTTACTTCGTTCACTTTACCGTCTGAAATAAAACTCGCCTCCTGGTTCAAGTTCAAGTTCTTTATTTGTGCTAAATAAATTTTAACACTTAATCTAACAATATTTTTCTTATCTAAACCTATTCCCTGATTATACCGCGCTACCTAGTTATAATTAACTAAATATAATTCGAAAATCTAATTCTCAACTAACTTCTCTCTCCAGGTTGCATCTGCCTTTCCATACTGGTGGTGTTTGTAAGCTCCCTGTTGCGGATATTGTCTGTAGAAGGTTGCATATATTCTGTCCTGCAGGCTGCAATCCTCCTCCTGTCTTCCTCTCCTAGCCTCGGTGGTTGTCTCCTTTCTCCCTGAAAAAGGTAAAAATTCCATCGCAGTAGTATTTTTCATGACAAGTTGAAATGCAAAAAGGCGATTAATATTTGTTAGTGGGTAAGTGGGGAAAATTGGTTAGTTCATGGACAATTGGATTTAGGTGAAATTTAGGAGAAATATCAACTTTCTCGTACAGGACCTGATTGCTATAATACTTTCCACAGGGCCTTCGGTAAAGTCCAGTGCAGATTCGGAGCGTTTTCTTCTCGAATCTCACAAGGATGTCCATATAGGTTGACGAAATGGTGTGCCATATGGGAAACGAGTACGTTAAGGTGGGCCTAATGAGCTGCTTGTGCATCAGCAGTTTCATGCTTAGAGTGAGTCCATTCTAATATCTCATTACAGGACTGATCATGCTGAGTGCAAAGTTTGCTTTCCTAGCAACTGATTTTGCGTGAGGTTTGAACTTAAAACGTTCATTGAAATTTATACCTAAACTCGATTTAGGGACGTTGTTTTTCTTGCCCCATTTACGATAGTACTCGTAAAGCTTGGCATATGATCACATACTTTCTTTGTCGCCGATTTGGGGGACTTGGAGTGCGCATACGTCAATGAGCCATCCACATAGAGAAGAGTATTACTCCTCGATTATTCTGCGATTGGTCAAACGTGAACAGATTGAAGAGGAATGGCCCGAGTACTGAGCCTTGCGGGACGCCCGCTTTTATGTCCTTATGCGCAGATATGCAATTTTTTATTTCCACAAAGAATTGTCTCTGAGATGTGAAGCTATTTATCATCCGAATGAGGTAGGGTGGGAACTGATATTCAATCAGTTTGGACATAAGACCTTCTCTCTCCAGATGGAGTCGAAGGCCTTCTCAGCATCAAGAAAACAGGCCACATTATGAGTCTTTTTATTAAGAGCTTGGGTCACATCAGCGTGAAATTTTAATAGTGGGTGCAGAGTGGAGTGCATAGCCTTCAATCCAAAACTGATGCTGCTCCATCTCCTTCTTCACGCAAGTGTCACCAATGTGTTGTTTCACTGGCGGTGAGAGCGCCGTATTTATACTCTACAAATTGTCCTTCCCAAATATTCTGTTCCCGAAACATTGATACTCCGAACGTAAAGATGTCGCTTGCCCTTTTTGTAATACGATTCTCCGAAAGATGTTTATGTCGTACTTAATTAATCATTCCACGCGAAGTATGTAGATGTCGCTGGACCGTTTTTTATTGCATGTAGCAATACTCTTTGAGGAAACTGTTTACTTCAACAGCTGCCGATCGAGACGTCACTTTCAGTTTGAACAGATTCATCCCAGGGTTTTATTTCCCTCATATAATACTCCTTTACCATACTCTGCGCAAGACTATGTCTAGGCAATTAAGTAAGCTGAAAATCATTTAAATAAACTGCTACTCCCCGGTAAGACATAGCAAAAGAGCGGCACTAAACTTATTCTTTATTGACTAAAAGCCCCGAATTAGAATTACGACTGATCAGTCAACTGCGATTTGATTTTCAGTCGTAGTTGACACTGAGGTGACATTTGTAATTAAATTAAGGCTTCAACTACTTGCACAAACCAGAACAGCCGGCTATGGTAACTGATCTGAAGTTGGGCACTGCCGACACTATCCTTGCACTTTAAGCAAAGTTCAGTTTCAGTCACAGTCGCAGTCGAAGATGCATTTGTATCTTGCCACACGCATTTACCAGTTGAGTAAAGTCGGAGTCGACTGATCAGTCGTAATTTTAATTCAGGCCTCATGTTCCTATCTGAAACTCTGCTTACTGAGAGATATAAAGTAGCCTCTTGGCACTACAGCCTCGTCCGTCAGGATAAATCTGAATCTATACTAGGCACTGCCTTTATTATCAAGGACAGCCTTAAATTCGAAGAGGTGAAAATAAATAAGCTTTGCAAAATGGAATGCACTGCTGTAAAGTTAAAACTACGAGACAACGAATGTCTTCGCTTTATCCACCTCTACAATAAATATAGCGCCTCGGAGCCTGATATCTAAAATAATTTGAACACCTTTGCTCGGATCTCGAATAATTTCACATACACGGTACTTTGTAGTGATTTTAACACCAGACACCAGTTGCGGAATGACTCTGTCGAAAGTAAATCAGGCAAGGACATACTTGACTGGCTTCCCTATAACATCACTAATGACTTCGTCGTTGTTTCAAGAGCAACTCCGACTTTCCCGTGATCTGATTTCTACATCGCAACCTAAAATTTAGTAAATATTTTACCCTAATTTTCAAACTATCTATGGCTGAATCTGATCACTTGGCAGTTGAACTCACAATTACTCCCAGCGCACCTCTAAATATCCTTACTCCTGGCTTAAGGCTTGACACTTAACAACACTCAAAGACGTTGGCTGGTCACAATTTCAACACAGGCTCTCTAAATTCCTTGCAGGAAATCTCCCCGACTAGCAACGGAACATCACAAACTTGGAAAGTGACTACCAAATTGACTTTCTCAACAACGCCATTAAAATATCGCCTTCTTTTCCAGTGTAGTGGCAAACAAACACTACAAATACAAAAATCTTCCGCCACAACTTCAAAAATTATGCAAATTTACACAAAAAGTTCGAAAAATACTTAATAAGGAATTCACTCTAGGCCGAAGTAATATAATTTCGATGGAATCGTTTAAATCAGCTCAAAATTATGCAATTTCCCATACATTTTTTTCAGCACATTTCAACGTAATTTCTACAAAATTACCATCGAAATTGCGTACTTTGAGACGAACGCATCCCAAATTTCTGGAACATTGGAATTTTATGGTGGTGGTTCATAGCTATGATGACTGGTTCGTAGCTATGATGACTGCTCATGTTTTGGTGTAAGGACAAGGAAAATTACAACGAAATTACGAAAATATAGTGAAAATAGTGTCTTGTAATTTCGAAATTTTTGTTCGAAATTACGTAATTTGAAGTCTAGTGAAAACGTACTATAACCGTATTTTCCATCGAACACTTGATAGCCACAACCCAGCCTAGAGAACAGTGTTGTCGCAAATTAAAGTTGTCAATAATGTTGGAGGAACAAACGAAAAAGTTTCTCGATAAAGATTTCTGGATGAAATTAGCTTCCATTCAACCCGGTCGACACTGCTTTCAGCACATAAGTAGAGTTTGTAACAGAAAGCCAAAACTCACTAAAATATTCAAAATGACTCGAACGCTTTCAACCTTCCCAAAAATAAAATGCAACGATTTCCACCCTCTCCAAGAAAAATGCAACGGTTTTTCGGAATATTTTCAATCCACTTTCAGAGACAACTCGTCACTAAGCGATGCAAATTTTAGGACCACAGTAGACACAACTACACTGCCCAGGCAGTTACCTACTGCGCCAAAATCTTTAATTCCGCAAACACTTAATAGGTACGTCATCAGAGACATCGTCTTATGTAATTTCATAGATCGTGACCCTTTCACCTTTTTCCAAAACCACTTTAAAAATAGATAGTCTGCGCTATTTATCACCATCATAATAGGAGAAAAATAATATAATAAATAATAAAAATAATAGTTCATACGCTTTCTGTTCAACTTTGTCCCCCACTTTATAAATAAGAACTTGAAGATCGCTGATAAGAGTTCGAGCAGCAAATAAAGCGAGATTAGAAAACGTCAAAGAAGAAAATCAGAGGAATGCTGGCAGGATAAGAAAAACTAAGAAATGGCAGAAGATTTCTGGTGATGTTTAAGCAGATGCACTACGCACAAGGTAGTTTATGAACCTAAAAGCCAGATACCGAAATTAAAAATTCGATAAGATTCGTGAAAATAGGAGATCACGAAGGATAGCTTACTAATTGTAATTCAATGGGATAATCGATTGTGGAGGCTGCAATCAATCCACAACATTGAAAATAAAAGCAACTTTACTACCTACCATATGCACCAGATCGTAATCGGTACGATATCAGTGAATTGCTTTCAGTATTTTTTATCTATTAATTTTTAAGGTTTTTTAATTATCCCAAGAAAACTCCTCGAAAACGACAAATTCGAAAACCTAAAACAGCTATAACAAGTACAAGTGAATAAAATTTGTACACCGTGGGAATCGCCAATTTTTTCAAGTCGCTATTGGAGGATCCATAGCTATACCCCACATTTAAGGCAACCCTTTTAGTAAAATGGGTTATGTATTTAATGGACCACATATGTAGGCATACTATGTCGACCTCGAATCATAAAAATTATGATACAGGTAAAATAGCGTTATCTTTAGTGAGAGATTTATTGAAATCACTGCTGGTAGCTGGACGATATGAAAAAGAACCGCGAAATACTGAACATTGCCTAATTTGACGAAAACATGAATACTTAGTACAATACCAGTTTATCGATTAAAATCCAATTTATTGGGCATAACAACTTATGCACATCTAAATATTGCCCCTTAGTAGAAAGCTCTATATATTCTCTCTCTCTCTCTCTCTCTCTCTCTCTCTCTCCCTCTCTCTCTATCTCTCTCTCTGCTGTATTATGCCACATAAATTTTTCGCAACATTTATTACTGATAACTTTCTTTAGTTCAATATAAAGTTAGAAAACTATGAAAAAGTGATATGAAGTTTATATGAAGATTTCTTAACTTTTTGTGCTAAGCAGGATTTACATTATGATAGCATGCAAATTTTACAGAAATTGTGAGGAAGATAGTACATCGTATACGGAAATTTATTTATGAGTGACGAGAGAAGCAAACGCGTCCTGCATTTTTTTCAGACCTCGATTTGTCACTGCGTGTCCGGAACCATAAAAAACCCTCAAGCATAGGGAGTTTTTATAGTTACTGAAACTAAAACATTGTTATTGCAAACCCTAATTTTTCAATTTCGACTACTCGTGCTGCCATATTGTTGTTGTTACTATATATGGCATATACATCTGTCAAGTCAAATTAGTTGTCGAAATAAACAAAAGTAAGTTTTGAGTTTGTAATTAAATATTGCGAAATTGAAAGTTTTTAAATATTTCTTTATAGAAAATATTGACGTTATTTCTGAGGTAGTTTTCTGTCCACAAGCAGGGAGAAGTGCGTCCACAGATTCACTGCAGTGGTCCTTTTCCTCTATAGTTTGCTAGAAAAATTCCGCCTTTAGGTAGATTTGGTAAACAGATTGAAAATTTCATCTCCAGTGTCAATGTCAACTTTGCCGTTTGGCGATTTCAAATTTTATAGAAGAAAAAAACTGGGATTGGAGTGGATTAGCGTACTTTGGAGAGAGATAATCCGCCTTGTGAGGACGAACCAGGGGCTGGATTCTGATAAAATTAAAATGACAAATGACAATGACATCGTGACTTTTGTTGGAAAATGGGATTCTCATATCATGACTTCATCCATAAAAAGTGACATTTAGCGTGAAATCTGACTTATTTTCGAAAGGCCGATTCTTAAAAAGCTGGGTGAAATGACAAATGACTGTTTTTCATGACAATTATTGCAACCGAAGTCACTTAGCCCTTACCGATGTGACTTTTGTCAATTTTGAAATTAAAGGGTGTACTCAGTTTGTCATTCCGTTTGTAACACCTAGAAATTATATAATTATTAAATCGGGTAACTCCTTCATAGGGTTACCATACAAAAATATCGTTTTTCACTACATATTTGGTGGACACTGCCTGAGAACGCCTCAACATAGAGAGCTGAAGTTTTATACCCGAAGGTCTCATATAAATAGTAAAGATAATCTCATAAATTGGCTAAAGCGGGCAACCCCTTCTTGGTGTTGCCATATAAAAATTTAGGTTTTTTACGTATGGTGTGAAAATGATCAGCCATAGACGTTTTTATTATACTCAAAAGTTCTCCAGAATATGAAATTCTATGAAATGGGTTCTAATCATTTTTACCGTCCGACGAAGAATTATGTATATGCGAAAAACTACTTCAAAAGTCAAACTTGCACTGATGGGTGACCATACCAAATTACATACATACGGGTATTCATCTAGGGTATAATAAGAATTGGTCTCAGACCAATTCTAGCCTTTTCTTTTACTTGTTTTTATATACTTCTGTTTAAAGTTGCTCCGATCTTCTTCAGAAATTGGAAATTTTTTAACATCATGTGCGGTTGCATTGTAATAATCCCACAAACTTCTGCTACGTATCTAGAAACTGAAGTCCATGACATGGCTAACAGAAAATCTTGTCCAACTAGCCGTTGATAAGACTCCTGAAGATATTAAATAAGTTGTTACAAATTTAGCATATACCCTCGTATTAAAAATTACTCAACCTACTGCTTTTCAGGAATATATTCAATAAATTAGATATGGGATTGAGTTTTACTCTTTCGAGACCCGTATAGATTCTACAAGCAATTTTTCAATTAAATCGCAATTGTCAAATTGTCACTGCTATATTTAAAGATAAATGTCATGTCACCCAATAATCAGAATTCCAAATTATATGTCGATTTCGATGGGACCATTTCAGTGTTGCACTTTTTCTGGGAGCGGAGAACTGGGAGAACTGAAGTCCATCGAACATATTTCTGTCATATTCCTTGTATTTTTGGGCACGCGTATTATATACATGGAACTGTCAAACGTAATAAATGTTGTTTATTGATATATAGAAACAAATATATAGAAACAAATTTAACTTAAAGCCAATTACCCAAATAAAACTTTTAATTCATTTAACTCCAAAATTTCACAAATAATCGCCACAGTACACTTTGACAGAGCAGATGACAATTCAACTTGATTATGGATTTGTAACACCGACAAAATATCCAGTGCCAAGTAGGGGAAGTTAGTGCAAACCTCGTGTTGCATTTCTGCTATAAAAATTGTCCCATCGAACATTTTTAGTGTGGCACTGCTGGAAAAAGTGCAATACTGGTGTTGCACTGAAGTCCCATCGAAATCGACAATAGTATAGTGACATAGTCCTTCCTTCGAAATCATTTTGTCCTTTGCATTTGTCATTTAAATTTTATCAGAATCCAGACCCAGGCTAGAATTATCTTCACCGGCGTTAGTTCGGTAGTGGAATGGAATTATTTTCATGTGACTACTTGAGCAGATAAGTTACCGGATTTGTTGATTACTACGAAATAAATAATAAATATAAATTTCGTTATCTTACAAAATTTTATTTGTAGAACTGATATTTTGCGACAAATTTTTTTTATATTACTCTCATCCTTTTCTTCGAGCTCCATCGTGCTTTCATGCAATATTTTAGAAATTGTAAAATTGTACTACTGTCCATGATTCGTCCTTGAATATCTACGAAAAAACTATTAAAAACTTGACAATTTACAATTTGACAGCTTCACTGTTTGACAGTTTGCGATTTTTATCATAAAAACTAGAGGGGAGTGTACGTGTGACGTATATCAATGATTGCTTCGGCAGCATTTAAATTTCAATAAACTATCTCCTTAACAATTTCTGTAAAAAATGCATGTCATCATATTTTAAATCCTGCTTTATCTGCGGTACAGCTAAAACAGAATCTACAGAAGTCAATTTAAACACCCTTGCCCATAGTAATTCTATTAACAGAACTAATTTTTGCTTTCAATGCAATTTAGTTCTACGAATCAGGTGTACAAGCACCTGCGTGAGCTAATTAAATGCAGCACGATAATTACTAGGATCATGAAGGTATTATACCTCGGATCCGAAGAGTCTACCAGTAAAAACTGAAAAAATTTCCATTACCGAAATTAGTCCAATTGGTTTAAAATACAGTTCTCAATGCTCTTCGATAACATACATACATAGGTCATTTCAACCCTGCTTTGCAAACATTAAAACTATTTCCCAGAAATTCTACAGGTACCAAATCCGCTAGGAATTTTTATAGTATCAGGTGTTTTGTCACGTCATGGATTACAATCATAAATATGTGTACACTTTTGCAAAGTCGTCAGGAGTACAAGTTATCTTTTCGTCCACTGATTTGTATAACAGTGGCAGTAAACGGCTACAGTTTTAAAACTACTGTCATAAAGTAATAAATTTAGTTTATTTGGTTTTGCAGTTATATTATGGGCTTGGCGAAAGACAATGTTATACCTACACAGATGTGCGGTGATCTGTAACTGGAGAGGCATAAAAATCCATTATTGGAGGATCTGGCTTCGACTTCAGAGTGTTATCAGTTTTCCATGAATTGCTGCATAGTTTTACTGATTGAGTGTTCAAAGGATCTATTTGCAAATTACATTCGCAGTCCTTGAATTCCTGATTTGCAAATTGTGGTACCTCTTTGAATTTTAAGAGTTTTCTTAGACAATTCGGCGTCTTTTGTAGATTTTTTTGAAATTTTTGTTAATTGCAATTTCCTTGAAAAAAAAACACACAAGAGACATAATTAAGCTATGAAATAAATATAACGGTAACTTTCAAACGAAACTTACTAAAAAAACGTAGTTAAACAAAAAGTTGAGACAAGAGAAATGTGGATTGTAGATATATTACATAATTTAATTAAAATTAAAGGCAACTTCCCGACTTAAGGATGCATGCCTACATAGCTACTTTTATTGAAGTTAACCCTACTTCTATGACAAGTTTACATTTCAGGTATTGGCGTTTCCTCCTACATAAGGTTTAAATCAATGATTTCTTATTTGTTTTAAGAAATGGAAATAACAAGGAGAAAATATTAAGTCAGTTAGTGGTAATTTAAATTAATTGGACACGTAATCCGGCAAAGTGAAAAAAAATTAATAATTTCATACGGAGAGACAGACGACAACAAAGATGCGGAAAAATGTGCAAAACTTAAGTCATACCACGATAACTCGAGAACGCGTTCATTTAGAGTGCTTTTAAAGTTTTTTTTAAGTAAATATAAGTTTGAAATTAGGACCAATCGGGCAACTCCTTCCTTTCATAGCAATAGTAAATTGGAGTTCAAAAATGGACTAAATCAGACAATCCCTTTCTTGCTTCCATTCAAAACTTTGGATTTTCACTATATATTTGGACACTGCCTGAGAGCGCATCGACGTGGATGGCTCAAATTTTGTACACGGCGTTTTATAAAAAAAGGAAATACAACTTCAAAAATGGACCGCCAAATGGGGCAACCCTTTTTTTGTGTTATACGGCAACATTGCCCCATTTATTTAATTTTCGAAATTTTATTTACCATTATTATGAGAACGCTGTATGCAAAATTTCACCTCTCTACGTCGACGCATTCTCAGGTAGTGTCCAACTTTAGAGTTAAAAATTAAAGTCTTGTGTAGCAATATTAAAAAAGGGCTGCCCGATTTAGACCATTTTCGAACTCACTTTCTTTAAAAAAAAAGTCCGTGTGCAAAATTTCAGCACTGTATGTGAACGCCCTCTCGAGTTATCGTGGTATGACGTAACTTATACACATATTTCCACGCCCTTGTGGCCCACTGCCCCCTTCACGACATCCAACTTATCTGCCATTTTACTCTCGTTCAGGAAATAGAGTTCTCTGCTGCCACACAAAAAATTAGCCTTAATGAAATCAGGCTTTTCAACAGATTATTTTAAACCTTCCCAGCCGTCCCGCAGTGCCATCCAATTCTGGAAGACAGGTAGACTTTCGAATAAGCTATCAACGATGTTAAGAGCATATTATAATAAGATTAAATGACGTAAGTATTTTGGTCGCCAGCTCTTAGTCTATAAGCGAGTCTCAATTCTCAATCACCTGGTCCCTCTATTGATTACATGCATACAGCCAACAATTATATTCACTTGTAACAACTGAAAGATTTTTCAAAAACATTTTCGTTTTTGAGTATCCTTAGAATTTTATTCGAAGACAGTTTTGAGAAACCTGAAGCTTTTCTTTCTTCCTATAAATGTTAATATATTTAGAGGAGCCAGATTTATTGAAGTTAATCTTTTTTCTACGTTATTATTTATTAATTTTCAACTGGTAGAGCTGGGGGGGGGGGAAGTACAAGTGGCGTATTTACAGAAGGCTCAAACTTCTAATAATAATAACATACAAAATAATATTTAATATTTCCTTGTATCATACAAACAATAATATTATAATCAACACCAAAGCCAGATAGATCTCATTCTCATATTGAGCTGTCTATCGATTTGGCTGTAATTATATTCATCCCAGGTCCCAGGTCCCATCGACATATTATTCTTAAGTACGCCTCTGAGCTCAAAAACAAATGCTTGTCCATAATTTTGAATAATTTATGCTATAAATACAGCAAAAATTGTTCTCTTATTAGTTAGAGGGAATCAATTTGAGCACCCTTAATGTAAACAGATCAAACTACAGGCATTTTACATTTACAACTTTTGTAAAAACTATATAAAGTGTGCGTGACAATTATTGCCTATTGAGTGCATGACAATTATTGCCCATTTCATTCTTTACTTATAAAGTCTAACGACCAAACATGTGTCGGTTTTATTTAGCACAATTCTATCGTACCAACCTGGTCTCAATATTTAATAAGCAAATAGAGAACTAGTAAAATAATTGCAGGAAAGACGCTCCTGGACATCACACATTAAGCCTAGCTTTGATTCTCGTATTATATAGATGGCGATGAAAAAACAAACAAACCAATTTTCTTTAAATCCCTAGTCAACTGGAGGAATCAATTGATTTCATGGTCAACGAAAAAATTTTTATCAGCTTGGGAAACCAGGAACTCAAATCAATATGTTTATATCGTTTGGATATCCAGGAGACAACGTACATGTACGTTAAATATTATGATCTGTATCGTAAGGTGGCATATTTTATGAGGAAAGCAATAACAAAGTTATAAAAATAATTACATACAATTTTCCGAAAGATGTTATAGAAAACATCAACAACACTACACTGCTCAGCTTCAATATGGCAGACTATGTTTCCTAGGTAATTAGCATGCCTTACTTTGTGTATTCCATGCTAGCTATTCCAGCTATTCCTTCTCTGCTCTATGGCAACTTAAAATTCCTGCGAACAAAATATTTTGGAAAAAGCGAGTTCTTCTTGTTATGGGTACCTACTCCGCGAAAAGCCCAATTACGAAACCACTCTTTAATATTTGGAATTGAAAATTGAGCTTCGTCATAAAGACATTTTGTACTATAATTTTCTTATTCGCTTTTTAATACTTCTCTATTTTAGTGATGTAATTATAAAAAATATTAATATCTAACAATTGATACCATTCTCGATATTGACAATAATTTGGACAAAATACTGAATAAAGAAAATTCCCATATGCAAATTTATTTATAAAATTGGAAGAAAACGTGCCAGCGCATAAAAGAAAAGTCCCACGAACTGGCAGAACCACCTACCTTGAGCTGTTAAGCCAGTTAAAACCCTTTACTGATAAAAAAAAAACAAATAATTGTATGTATGAGTGATATTTTTGGTAAAAAGTTTTTCTCCCATATAAATTTGTAAAAAATTTGTAAACATTTTTAAACATCACCCTTACCCATAACTCAGAATGTTTGTGATATGATTCCAAAAACATAAAAACTTATTGTTAAAAAATCCCGGAATTATTATCTGTTTTTTTTTCGCAGCAGTATGGTTTCATCATCATTAACAGAGAGAATTTTGCTATAAAATAAATTTATATTGACTAAATTCGCTATGAATTTATTTCATACCAAAACTCTATATGAAATGCTAGTGCCGCATATGCTGCTAATCTTGCTAGGCATTCAAGTAAATAATTAGTATTTTGCCTCAAATATATATAATTAATACTTAAAAATTATTTTAAGTGCATATATGAGGTCAGTTTGTCTTTCTCTTTGGCGTATACGAACCAAGCCGTGCTGATGAGTATACGGTTCCTGCTGATACGAAGCACCCTCTTTTCAAAAGAAATAATTTATTTTCAAAGATTTTTCATTTGTAAAGAAGTTTTTCCCAATCATTATCGGAGGTATTTAGAAATGACGAATATATCATAAACAACGCTACACAGATGACATGTCGGCCAACACGTAACTCCGCCTAAAGGAATCAAACCAGATTGATTCAACAGATAAAATTTTTGTTGTACGCGAGTTGGACAACATGCAAGATTGTGTATGAGCCCCTCTACAGATCAGTCATTTTCTATGGTTATTAGGTGCATGTCAGAGCCACTGTAAATCTTCCCGCTTTTTGAGGACTGTGAGTGTACGTCTAGATTAAGTTAATATGTCGAGGATTATATAATATTTATAGATCTTCTTGTAACTGTAAAAGAGCTTGTTGTACAGTACTCGTAGAAACAGGAGTTTGAAGAGTCATTCTTATTTTGTGGCTTGATTTATTGAACATATTTACACACATTTTGACTAAAAAATGTATGCGATTTAAATTTCCTAGTCACGATTTCTTATAATTCATAAAGTTGTGAAGTTGGCATAGCCAATTCAACATTCATATACATATGCATGCATACATACATATATTATTACTTTTAGCACAACTAAAATCCTTGAGAAATACTTCCCAAGCCATGAAACAGACTCCCTCACTACTACATGACAGCCCTAACTTAGTCCTAACATTCTAAAATATTTGCAGTTTTCGTTTGAAAAACTGACAAAAGTTTGATTTGAATAGCTCATGCGGCCGAAACTCACTGTAAAAAATAACCTGAAGATTACAGCTTTAAAAGTAGTAGTTTTTTACAGCAAAATGCTGTAAATTTGATGAAAACTTTGTTTTTGTACCGTTTCGTATGTAAACATACTTTTTTGGGTATTTTTAAATAGTGTTTGTTATTTTTACAAGACTTGCATGTAAAAACAAAGCTGGTAACACTAGATTTACGAACAAAAATTGAAATTTACACACAAATGGGTTAATTTTTCATCTGAAACTGTATTTTCACAACTCTTCATGGAAAATAGGAACTTGTTGCAGCATGACCATTGTTAAATGTGAAGTTGTGACATTCGGATGCGCTTTAAGTGAAAATTAAGTGTTTAACATGTGATTATAAATTTATAAGCATACAGGCTTATAATAAACATCAGTATATTCATGGAATCATGAGAACTCTAGTTTTCAGTACATAAATAAAAATTGTGGAAAATTATTTAAAACGTACGCGTCCTTTAAATCTCATGTGTCTCGTGTTCTGGAACGGTTCTAAAAAGAAATGTGGCGATATTTTCGTAAGGTTACCATACAAAAATTCAGACTTTACTTTCTACTCGAAGTAAATTTAAAAACCTTTCAAGCACATTACATGCGTATCTAAGGTACTCAAAAAATATATAGCTCTTAGAACAATTAAAACTTTTCCTCGTTTCCTTATCTAAAATTTGTTTTACTAAAAACAAAAAAATATAACTGCCTATACCTACCTTTTACAGATTAAATTCACCAGATGTAATTTATTTTAAGCAGATTTTAAAAGGACACAATATTTAAAAATAATTCAACGATTTTCACAAATCAAATAGCAAATTTTAAATAAAAGTCAACGGGTATTTTAAAGTTAAATCAGTTTTTGAATTTAATTCATAATTTCTTCCAGATTAAGTACAACATATTTTACAATATTAATTAATTACGATATAAAAAATTTGAATTATTTTAAGACAAAAAACCAATTTTGCTGATTAATTTGTGAAAATCGTTGAATTATTTTTAAATATTGTTGAAGTTGAAGTCCTTTTGAAATCTGCTTAAAATAAATTAAATCTGGTGAATTTAATCTGAAAAAGGTATATACCTAGTCTATGCATTAGATACCTAATACTAATATAATTCTTTACTTTTATTATTTCTTATTTATCAGAAACTGATGAAGATGATATTTATTATATTTACGCCGACAATGATGTTATTATATCAGAATCTACGAATCTAAATGAAGGAATAATGCAAACATTTGCAAACTATTTCAACTTGAACATACAATATCCTAAAGAAGTCTCGCAGTCCAACGATTTCCTACAGAGATACTTCTTCTTAATAGATTCGGAATGCTCTCGTGGAAATAAAAGCAACATTACAGCTATTGCAAAAGTTATTAGACTTATTGAAAAAATTGAAAATGTCTCCTAAACATTGAAAACTTTTTCTACTCTATATAGAATTTCAATTTTTGATTTTTTCATAAAAAAAAATATTATTGTATTCATTATTTTTTAATTTCATTGTGTATGCTGAGATAGTATTTTTTTTTTATAATTTTAAACTACATAAAGGAAATGTATTATTTTTAATGAATATGAATTCATACAAAAAAAAAATGTGTTTTACAGTATGGATATCGAATGAGCTTACCCACTTTCATATAATTTTACAACAAATGTGGAAATAATTGGAACACCTTTGTTTAATTTTACAATAAATGTGGACTTTAATTTATTTTCAAACAAATATGTAATATAACTTACATATTCTAATTTAATTTCACAACAAATTTTTTATATTCTTCCCAACAAAATTATTTATAAGAATTTATCTTAACCAAATTACTACTATTCCCCAAACAAAAACTTCTAACTGAGTAATTCAAATCAATTCAATTCGGACTACGGGCGCACATACACAATTGCAACTATTAATCAGTTGAGAGTTATTGAGTGTAAAATGGTAAGGTTACTTTTTAATCAAAACTATTTTATTATTTTGTTCAGTAAGGTTTATAGTTAGGGTAGCCTTTGATAAGGTAAGGAGCCAAGCTTAAGGTTACTGCAAGACTATTTTCCCGTGTGGAGAGTAGTTTAGGATTTGTGACAGATACAAAATCAATGGCTAGTCACTTTATCATAAGAATCAATATAAAACATTTTAGAGATTTGCACTAGCATGCACAGATATATATTGACTTCTGTTTCATGGCTTGGGAAGAATTTCTCAAGGGCTTTGGCACAACTTTAACAGAACCCTAGTATTTAGCCTGTGTTCTTCTATACATGGGGCAGCAGAAAATTAAAGATAAATTATCGCAAGGATGACGAATTCTTCCCACTTCCTACCAAAGCCGAAGGATGTAGGAGACACTACCCCCCCCCCCTACCAGGTGTCAAAATTTCAGCCCTATAAGTAAATGATTGATTTTTTGTTGGCCTATAAGTAAACACGAACTCGAATTATCGAAACACTGATGGACATACAAAAATCAAAATAAGTTTTAATATTATTCGTAGGTGTCCAATCCATTTTGCTCTACACGGAGTGACGGAATGGCAAACTTAGTACACCCTATGATTTCATCATCTCAGATTTTAAGGTATAAAACTGGGTATATATGGCGAACACGTAGAACACCCCAGCATCCGCAATTGCAAGTATCTTACATATGTGGTAGTTTCAGTGCTTCTCTAAGCGTAAGATTAATCTCTTCCACTTGCCCTACTCGCAAACTCCGATAATTCTATAACCTTTTCATATTCTTTTTAGACCTACTTGTATGATGTCTCTTAGACTTTGTTAACACTACAAGAAAAACGAAGATCTCAAATTTAAAGAGGATTTCGCTTACACCTTTAATTTATTTAATTTTTTATTAACGCCTCTTCATCATATTTTATAAATTGAATCGGTCATAGTCT
Source organism: Dioctria linearis (assembly GCA_963930735.1). Lineage (NCBI taxonomy): Eukaryota > Metazoa > Arthropoda > Insecta > Diptera > Asilidae > Dioctria > Dioctria linearis. Next base: position 51,157,578 of record OZ005742.1, on the reverse strand, counting down.
AGGCCGATACGAAAATATCCTCAATCATCATTGTTGGAATGCAAGAATGAAGAACTACTAAAAAAGTGCCCTCCCTCCTGATGTTATGGTCAGATCCATGTCAAGAAATATTTTTAATTGACGCCACAAGTTGTTTGGAAAATTACTTTGATGTTGTCCTAAATAAATTCGGAATGGTAATCGCAGGTCGCGAGTTCAATGCGCCATTACCAGAAACATCTCAAGAAAGTTCCTGCAAAACTGGTCCACACAATTATTTAACTAAGCACTGGCTGTGCAGTGCCATCAACTTCGTGTTGATACTAAGTTGCGTCAAAATTTATCTTTATGTCGAGCTTTGAGTCTGTCAATGGGCAACCTATCCAGTCTCGGTGTGTGTGGTATTTGATTGTAATCTCTTAAGGAGAGCGAAATTAATGGCTGGGAAAACATTTTTGGGGGCACAGAGAGGAAAAGTTTCCATCCAGACCTGATTTTTATTCATTTATTTGTTCTTTTTTTGTCTTATCCGCTCAGTCAGCGCAGTGTCTTGCCTTAATGTTGCTCACGTGACATTGTCAGAATTTTTGACATATTACCTCATGGTTTTTAGGGGTCTGAGAACTTTTCAAGAGCCTGGGAATCAGTGGACACTGGATAATTTTTTAAAGTCAATTTTAAAAGTGAAAAATTTACGAGTGATGTTGTTAAAGCATTTATTTTATGGAGTGCAAATTATTGAGCTGTAATACAGCGGTAATTCGGGACAATATTGAAATTCGTATTTACTACTTTAATTGTAATATGAAAATAAAGGTTAATAAAATTATATTTAATGGTAAGTTTGCAAGTTTATTCACAATATAGATAAATATTTAGCTACTTTTGGCAGAATTTCGCTACTCTTATACCATAAAAAAACGATAAGATACGCTTTACCTTTACATAAAAATTAACAAAAACTGGATTTTAGTTTAACTATTTTTGGGGAGTGGCTTAGCTAGGGTATAACTATAAAAGCTTTTAAGATTTTATCATAATTTATGTATGTCAGTCAAACCATAATATTTCTTAAATTAAATATTAAATATTAAATTAAATATTTTAAGTTCCGAAATTAACCCAAACTTATGCAATTCTTGCAATCCTAGGGAAACAGTAGGACAACTCTGTTAATGCGAAAGAAATTTTAGAAATTGTTCCTTAAAGTCAACAAAGCACCTAAGTCTAATTAGGGTTCCGTACCCAAAGGGTAACAACGGGAACCCTATTACTAAGCATTCGCTGTCTGTCCGTCATCAGGTTGTATCTCATGAACTGTAATAGGTAGACAGTTGAAATTTTCACATACTATGTTTTCCTATTGTCGATATAAGAACAAATAATAAAAATAAAATTCAATTAAAAATTAAAGGGGGCCCCCATACAAGAAACGTATTTTTTCGGCGTGGTACGGAACCCTTTGTGCGCGGTTCCGACTCGTACTTGGCCGGTTATTATACATATTTTAGTTAATATCTGAGGAATATGGAATGTGAACATAAGATCTTAACGGAATTCCAGATACTTACGAGTATGACAGGATATACAAAAAGTAAAAAGGGAAGACATTTGGGTGCAGAGAGTGCTAGGAAATATAAACTGAAAGTTTGTCGCTTTTTAAATAAATTCAATATGAAGAACTAGTTTCGATGATTTCTGAAAAATACGCTATAACTTCGAAACGAAAAAATATCATACAGCATTATATGTATAAAGCTTCCTCTTAGTCGAATTTCACTTTAAATCGAATTTTTTTCACTTCATTTGGCACTCCCTCTGATTTTCCTTAGAAAATCCTTGTCTTAACCCATTTTATCCCCAAACCGATAAGGATAAAAATAATGTTTACCAGTTAATTCTTCCACCTTGTTGTGAACAGTCGTGTTGTGTTTCTCAAAAAAAAAATGTTGTACGAAAAATTTCGTAAGCATTCCTTGAAAAGACTACTGGCAAGTACGCACTTATCACATTTTTATATTATGGAGAATTGCTTAATGACTACAATTTACTGTTAGAAATAACTGTCTTGCAAACTTTGAAGTTATGACTTCTTCTATTTGACTGTTAAAAGCAATGTTGTGATAATGCATCACTCGGGATAGAACTAATAGAACTGCCTTGATTTTATTTATTATTATTTTTTTATATATATATATATTATATATATATTGGCGGAAATATTGGACACTATTGAGTCGAGTGAATTAAGTCCAGATGAAACCATAATTACACTAGTTGATTTTAACGCCGATACTGACGAAGACCCCGGTGTAAGGATTGCAAGAATCCAAACAGGCTAAGCCAGCGCTAGCTATTATTTTCAACAACTGGAACTACTACAAAAAAAAAACGATTTTGGTGTCGATGTTGGACTTGATATCGGCGACGACTTGCATTTCATTACCGTTGGAAAATTGTTCCACAGCCACATGTAAACAAAACATATAATAAATATGTATATGGGTGGAGTGGATTGGCTGGACAATCATCACTCGAATTATCGTATAGGAATAAGAGGTAATAAATGGTATTTTCAGATTGTTATGGGTGCTCTTGATCCAGTCCAGTAGTAGTCAACATTGGGACATTAGCCAACAAATATGGCTGTATGTTAGATGCCTTAGAGTTTCGGCGATGTCTTGTTGAGGAACTCTTTAAAATGTATGAGACTCGGCCATTTAGAGCTGGGCGATCCTCCAGGATAAATAAATTTTCTTCCTATTGGCCAATATATAATATATACAGAATAAACATCAACAAACAACAAAACGTTGAAGTTCCTGTAAAGTTCCCCTAATGATAAATGTTTTGAGATTTTCATGCCCTGCTAAAATAAGAATTTTGTCATTGATAACTACGTATATTATATTTTCTATAAAAAACACTTTCCTTTATTACGTCTTTCGTTGTAAAAACTTTCTTGATTTGATTAAATAAATAAATAAAATAAAATATAATTTTACTATTAAATTTCTATACTATTAGGAAATAAAAAATAAAAAAAAAAAATAATAATTCGTGATGAAGTGGGTTAACTCGAAGTTTCTTATCTCGTAAACCTCGCTAACTCGACATAATTTTCAGAAATTTTCTTAATAGTCCTTCTTCTAACTCAAAAAAATTCAGATAAATCCTTACTACGTATTTCTACCGTTTGCTCTAGCTAATATTTTTTAACTTTGTATTCTATTGGCTATTTTATTATGAATTTTATGAATTTTTAATTCTACGTAGAAATATGTAGTTTGTTGTGAGTCTATATTTTTGGAGCTGTAACTTGCAATCGAAACAAGAGCAAACGTTCCAGATAAGGTAAAATGTCCTTGAATAACATTGAATGTTTTGTTATTAATAATAACATAAAAAATGATACTCAGATCAAAAATTGTCGATTTTTCAGATCATAATTATGTTTCATGGATGGATGTAAAGCGGAAAGACAAAATCTGGCAAAATTTTAAAGTCAAGTGTTTGATACCGAACGGAACAATTGTGCTCATGCATCCGTTAGATCAAAATTGGTTGGAGCGAATCGGATCGAAACGTCGGAATTGTGTTTGGCACTTAAGATATAAGACAAACATTAAGGGGGATGTCTTTCTATAAATAACTCCATTCTTTGCTTATGTGTGAATAATTACAATCGAGGCCACTCGATTATAAACCCAGATTGTAGGGTATAGGAATGCAAATCAGAGCAAATATTTTATCAATTCCCACATTTATGTATTGTCTACAAAAGACGCGCTAAGATAGAGCCTTGAGCTACACTATGTAGGTGACATACCTACCTATAAGGCTCAATGGGTAGCTGTTGAGTTTTACATCTTTTGAAAGCTGAGCTAAGTTTTTCCCCTATAACTATCTGATATCCCATATAATTAATTATAAGGAGAACGTATAGTAAGAAAAAAAGCAAATCATAGTTCACTTCACCAGTTAGAATTGCAATTTAACACGCTTTCCGAAACACAAATTAGTATTATTCCTAAGTGACCCGAAACATATGTTCTAGGAGCCACACTAAACCGGTGATATTACAGCAAATAGGAGTTTTATTGTTAAAATAAATTGTAACATAAAATTACTAATTTTACTTATGAGCCACTCAGCCAAAGAGCCCAAATTGTTTGCTTTAATGCCCATTCCATAATTAATATGACTAGGTTTTACTCCGATAAAACTTTTCAGCCATTAACTCCATTTAATTTAATACAAAGATGTGGTTGGGAGATAGAGGAAGGAGATTTAAATAACAATATGACGCACTGAAATTATGGAGGCTTGGAAAAGCCATATCGGTGCGAACCTAATACGCCATAGAGTAATGAATTAATGTAGTGGACTAAATTAGTATGGTAATTTACCAAAATAAGTGAAGCGGTAGTATTTCATTAAAATCCATATTTTAAAAGTAATTAATTAAAAATAAATTAAAAAGACTTCAATTAAATTAATTCAAATAAATTATACTGTTCGAATCGATGAAATAAATTTGATAGTGAATAAGTGCCATGCAGGCAAATTATATATGGAGAATTGACTTAAATTAGAGAGAAACTCTGTAAATTCTGTAAAAGCTCTGTGATTTAAGCCAACATTCTTCTATAAGATACCGGCGTAAAACAAAGATAAAAAATGCTGTGTAAAAATTTTTAATAAAAATTGTGGACAAAAATAAGGGGATGTATGTAAAATAAATAAGAAAAGGTTAAAAGTGATAGAGGGGTAAAATTCGTTGTTTGAAAATTAAATATGGTTAAAGGTTTTTCATTTGTCAGTGCTGCAGAAAACAGTTAACACGATTACGATCTAGATGGAATCCTTCCGGCCCTTTCAAAGATGGATGCGGCAATATAATTTTGTTGGCCTTCTGCCTTCGTTTCGAAGTTAAAATTTTGGTTTTTTTTTTATTTAATTAATATTTTATCAAAAAAAAAAAATAAAAAAAACACACCATCAACCCGAAATTCCATAAATACCTAAAAGTAGTCAATTTTCTTTTTTAAGCCATTTTCGATGGATATAGATTTTCAAAAATGTGGAGAAATTCAGATGATTATATTTCAGATACAGAACAGGTTTTTTTTACTTTAAATTAAAGGCATTGGCCAACCATTCATCTCGGCTGGATAATTTGCTATTACAATCAGAGCCGGACTGGCAGTAGAGGCGATCGGGCGCTAGCCTGATTGATCGCGGATATTTGTGCCGGTGGTCTCCACTATAACGCGACCACAAGTGTTTACCACGTACTCTGGACGAATTTTGCGGCTCCGGTGGAAGGAGAGCAATGAAATTGAATTGAAATTGAAAAACTACTTTATTTCACAACCTAAGAGCCTAATACAATAAACCTAATTGGCCCACGACACCGAGGCCTGAGGCGCCTGAAGCAAACTTAAAAATTTGCGCCCCTGATCCATAAAATTCTCAACATAACCTTATTTAACTTTAACTATTCTGATGTGGTCTCTCAACTGACTCAACTCATTTGCCCGGACCGATTTGAAGTCCCGATCCGGCTCTGGCTACCATGTATTTTCCGCAGTTTATGTACGTAAATATTTGTTTTTCGGTAGCCACCAATACGAAAGTGATTATTGGTTATTTAGGTGCCTAATGAAAACGATAGCATTCCCAAACCCAAAAGAATTATCTAAATGAAATGCCGGATTATGCTGGTTAGATGTTTGCTAACAACTTCCGATGATTGATTGCTACTGATTTGCAGAGAGGATGGAACCGCAAAATATAAATAAACGATCGTTTTGTGGTACCTACTTTAGACTCTACACGATCGGATCTCACTAGAGACTGGTAATGATGTCAGGATCAATGAGAATATGCCGAATGACTATGGAAGTAAAATCAATTAATTTTCTTTAAATATATAGGATCCCCATAACAAGATTTGTACATCTATGTACATACCAAGACTCATTGAAATGACATAAGCAACGAATAGAACGAATTAATAATAGTAAGGATTACCCCTTTCCTTCAACTTTGGGTAATTCTAAAACTTACTCAAATATTCTAAAAATACCATTAATTCGGTAAATACCACACAAGTGTAAAGAATTTTAAACATTTCCTGGAAAATTAATCATCATGCAATCAAAACTGTGAAAAAATCCCATTCTGACTGTCATATTCTATGTGGGGATTATAAGGTAAATTCACAACCTCCAACATAGCTCCAAAGTTATCGCCCACAGATTACAGTAAAAAGCGAAATGCTGAAATATAAAACGATATCAATTCGCACGATAGGCCAAGTACCCGGACCTTTCTCAATTACGAAATAAGTGAAATACTTGCACCTCATTAGAGCTCAGTGATACCGCTCAGGTGAGCTTACTACTCGACCAGACCACCTGGTTGCGTTACGTTTCTTTTCCAATGCGTCATGACAACGAAATTTCGTGAATCATCTGTAGCATTGCTAACAGAGAGAGAGTGAGAGAGCTTTTGCGGTCAAGTTCACTGGCTTCCCCGGCATATCGTTTGAGGCTTATTAAAATTTTCGTTTTAGACTCGTTTAGATACGTACTAGCTGCTGCTTTTAGAGTGATTCGCACTCCTTCAGATCAAAACTACAAGACCAGAAGATCAAAAGTTGAAGCATTTCTTGCAGCTGGTTTAGCGATATATGAAGTACACCGCAATGTGCAATTCAAATAATTATTTTGTGTTGGAATTTAAAAATATTTTTATTAATAATAACAATAGAAAACGTAACATCGCCGTTGTTATTGAAATTGGCACACAAGCTGGAGTAAGGTAATCTAACATGGTTCGTTCGTGTATCTAATGCATGAGGTACACCAACTCACGCGACCTTGGCAGTTTTCGTGGGAGTATCGGTTTCACACAACAAACTTGCCGAGCTTTCCTCAGCTGAATTCGTTTTGTTGAAGTTTTGCGATGGCCCCGGGGGTTTCTCTGATGTAATTTGTTTATGCTAGGCCATCACTTTTGGGCGAGTTAGTTGTTTTCGTTCGGACCATCCTCAGCCATGAAGAGCGCGCTGCACATTGTGAAATCCTAGTTTAAAGTTTTCTCGCGTTTGCGACACGTTTTCAGAACAACAAAGTTTTCATAAACAACTTCGTCAGGTCTTTTACTTTCTGCTTTGATGGCGGTTCGTTGATCTCTTTGAGGTGAAGTGTTATGCTGCTGTAGAAGAAAGGAATTTCTTAGATTGAATTCCGGTATATGGCCCCGCATTTTTATCTACCGCGCTGTGAGCCAAATAGAATTTTGAAACAAAGGAATTTTTTTTTTAGTCAAATGCATTATTGAATATGAATCAAGGTGTGCTTTTACCTAAAATTAATTTGAATATAACGCCGTAATTTCACAATTTTAATTTTATTTGTAATTTCAGATTTAAAATTATAGTTGTTTATGATTTTCTACCAGAACTAAAATTTAGTTTTATTTAACTGATATAAATATTGTTGAATTTGAAAAGGCTAGATTGGAGTCTTACTGAGAAGTAATGCTGTCAATCTGTGAGTTGGGATTCACCGAGGTGAGCAACTCTTCAATGAAATAGATCATTTGCAATCGGAGCATAGAATAAATATTACCAACCGAAAAAGGAAGATCGCTTGAATTAAATCTCTATGCAGACAATAAGACAGATAGGGATGTTCAACAAGGCCCGGAAAACAGAAAAAGTGTTATAAAAGGAACTGCGAAGTGGACTGCAATTATGTCAAGCTCATCAGAACATCCAAAGGCAACCCTTTGGGACCTTTACTAACAAAATCATATGTATTGTAGTCAGGCTACTCAGGCATTGAAGAGTGATCAATCGGAAGATGCCTCTGTCAACGAACATACAAGTCAATATTGACAAATCTGCATTATTATTATGTTTTAGATGAAATTCTTCCGATCCTCTCAAAGCTGGATGTAGAATGACTTATTCCATATTATATTGATGCTATGTGGAGGAAGTGAATCATATAAATCTTTGTCCCTGTAATATGTAGAAAGCTGTTAGAAAGCTTAGCTATTTAATAGTCGTTTAGAATTATTGTAAGTGTTCCAATTGCGAGAAATGTTTAAGAGGAGTTAGTACTCAGCAAAAATTTCAATTTAGATCCTGTAGGCAACAAAACGTACTATACGTAGGTTTGTGTCCTGAAAGTATGAAAATTCATATCAAATTAGCATAGACCTAGACCACAAGTCACATTAGAGACATCTAGCGTAAAAGACAGAAACCCAACATGCGACAATTTAAGACAAAAATGAAAATTTGCAGTTCAAAGAACTTAAAAATTTTTAACGAGAATTAACTCTCCTGAATTTTTTTTGCACAAATTGTTAAATATTCTATTATGCTTCATATTCCAACAACTTTCAACAAAATATTGCAATTTCTCGTCGGTGAAATATCGAGAGAAAAAACAAGTACTATTAGATTTAAACAATTAAAAAAAGCGCCACTAAAAATGAAAAACTCGACGTTATTTGCTAGATTTAGGCTTTATCTTTCTAAAATAGTCACAATCCAAAGAACTGAGAATAACTACTAATAGGAATTTGATTTGTAAAAAATCGACTTTTACCAGTTTATACAAGTTTCCGAACTAATATCTCCATTCCAATACATCTTTTTTTAATTTTTCTCGACGTTATTTACTAGACCTCTTTGTTACCTTTAATTTAAGATATAAATCATTATTCTGCTACAAATAGTTTGCATTGAAAAATGTATGAAACTTGCAAATTTTGGTACTGACTCCTCTTAAGTTTGATAAAGGGAACATTCCTGAATTGCAATGTTGGTTCGTTTGATATGCCGCAGCTGCAAATGAGTGAGCCGTTGCTCCCCATTGTGTGATGATCCTTATTGCTAGATTAATATATTTTTATCGTTTTTCATGAGATGTGTCTACTTTCATTAAGATCTACCTCCCACGATCTACTAGTCTTTTTTTCGGAATGCTAATTTTTGACCAACGTTTTTATTCTTTGAATAGCGATTGATGGTTTGGCATCAATATATGGCTCAGAGGTATTATTGAGATTTATTTTTTTCATTTCCCCCACTTGATCATGGTACTCTGAGGAGAGTGATAGTATTCCTAGTCAAAATCACATTGGGAGTTTTTCTGTACTCCTTTACTAATTTTTTTTTATAAGAAGATTGGAATAGATTACCAGAGAATCGACTAACTGCTTTCAGCATAGATAAAAATATTTTCCACACATGTTAAATTTATTTTAATTAAATACTCACCCATCACTTTAGAGTAGCATATTTTTCCGCCTATGAGACATTGAAACATTTACTCAAAACATACTGAGTTAGTCTGTTTGATCAAACACACAATCGCCGGTGATTTTCTTCTGTAAAAAACCAACAGTAGGTACATCAAACAGGATTTTATATTTTATATATGCTATTTATTGCCAATTATCTCTTACAGAAAATTCAACATTATCTACACATATGTTTTTGATGTGACCATATCAGGAATCATATGAACCCTTCGCGATATTCTTCCAGATCTTCGAATTTCGAGGTTTTTTTGAACCGTTGGTGCATATCAGTAAGGTGAAGAGGTACTCTCATCGAAAAGTAGATATGCATTCCTTTGGTTATGTGAAAGTATGTCAGTCATCAAATATTTAAATATAATTTACGAATTCAGCTTAGTTGTGATATAGAGTTATATCTAAACAGATCTATTCATAGTAGAAAATATTAAATTTTAACATTATATGGTCTGAAAAATCGTCGGAATTGACAAAAGGGTGCAGAGCTTTTGTTTATTTTACCAACCACATGCTTCAAAAGAATTAGTTACTTGTTAGTTGTACTGTATGGCGTAGATTGGCGTAAGATTTTTAAAAAATTAACTTAATAAGTATACGTTTGAAGAAGAATTATAGATATAAAATATTTAAAAAGTATTTGAAAACGGTTCAGATCTTGGGCAGATTCTTGCTGGGCATTATTAGCCCGTGGAAAGTGATAGTTCACATATAATCTTAACAAATACATTTGTCAGGCAGGACCAAAACCATGCATTCGTTTCTACCCTAAAAGCTCCACCACCAAATAATGAAAAAACCAGTCGATGATCTACTTAGTTCTTGATTGACTTTATTTAAAAATCCATCAATGCATCCTTGATATGTATAAGCACTATATTGGTGTAATAACAGAAAGCATCTACCGTAATAAACATGATTTGATGATTTCATCGATGAGTTCATCATGAGTCCTTAGATGAAGGTAATGATGAAATCTTTTCTGAACCCGGGACGGAACTCATTATATACTTTTCTTCGATATAATGAGGTCTTCCATGATCACTTGATGAACAGTTCCATGTTGTTGACATGACGGACTCACCGATACATTCATCAGTCAATTCAGTGGTAGTTTACATAAGATTCGCCCTGAGCGGGGAAAAGTGTTTTCGAAAGCGATGAACAATTTCTACTAGGGAATAACGCACGCAAGAGTTATACTATAGAAATGCCAGATATTCATGAAGTCAAATGGAAGTATGTATATACTTAGCAATGACTGATATGGAAGTGTGCTATTTAATTAGTTTATAACAAAAGCAAGGGTGATTCAAAAACTCTAAAAACTTTAAATAGAAAAAAGAGGGAGAAATGGAGCAGCAGAGTAGAGTGCTGAATCACGCGGTACAGCGTGCTCATTACAATATAACTGAAGTCCACCACAAACAAAAGCTTCAGTTCATTTAGGCAATCATAATTTCTGAAGCTTGGAAAAAAATGGCTGCATATCAGATTTAGTAGAAGGCATTCGAAGCCGTACTGGTCGTTAGATATTTTATTGATGGAGAGTTTGTGAGTGTATCGAAAGCCTTAGAAAGAATAGAAGTAACTTTAATTGATCATCCGTTTTGGGCATGAGGTAAACATAAACAAAATTTTAATACCCGATGGAACACAGAGGCTTAGCTAAAGAATATTGTCATTCACGAGCAGCTCGTTCGAGCATATATGTATATAAGGCCTTGTCTTTAATTTGCGGGAAAACCTTACAGTAAACAAATTGACTTTCTGCAAATATTCTGTCTACACATTCTTACCGTGGTGCAGGAGATCTTTTTTTCATTTTCGTAACCGAGGATTAGCTTTATCAACGATGTTATTCATTATTACCGTGAACTAATTAATTATTTGAATATTTTGAAATCAAAAATAATAAGCACAAATAAAACTGTGTAAAATATTTACCAAAAGTGTCATTTGGAGTAGGGCAATATTGGACATCGGGGCAAAATGGACAGGGACAATGCTACTAAAATATTGCAGCGGTCAACTCCAACTCTAAAATATGCTTTGTGTTTTTTTAAACTGGCAAGTAATACTAGAAGTTGTTGGTACCTTCCCCAGTTTTTTTAAACCTTTTTTTGCTTTTGTCACTATTAAAAGGTGATTGATCTTATTTTATGCTATGTAGAGTGATGGTTTGCGTTCAGTGCTTGAATTGCGGGGAAATTGGGGCACGAGAGTTGCACTAAGTGGAATTAAGAGCACTTGGATAATTTCGAATGTGATAAGTGCCTCCGAAAGCAGTTAGACAAATAAATAATTTCTACGACGCATAATTTCCTATGTGCTGTCCGCTTATGCCCCGCATATAGGGGCATAACGGGACAAATGCCTATCTTTGAATTATTATTGTTATATTAAAATTATTGAAATGTATTATTTTCATTAATATTTTTTTGAAACATAAAGAATATCATATTCCCTGCTTATATTTAATTTTTCAATTAATATAAATAACTAGTCGGATATTTGCCTAATTTCCTTAGGTGCCCGGTATTGCCCCATCCTCCCCTACATATAGAGTCCTAAAATGAATTGATTACTTTTTACAAATATCACAATGTCCTTATCTGCATTCTTATAAAATAAAATGTATTGGAAATGTTAAATTATATTCATTCTGTTGTCAAAACGAAATATAACTGAATGTCATCGAAAAGCCAACTAAATTATTTCTTCATCCCCATTACAATCACTTCCAACCGGACAGGTACTAATTTACGACAGGGGCGCGAAAATTTCACTCTTCTTTACTAAATCCTTGTAAATCGTAAAAGAACCCTCGTAAACATTTTATGGCGTGATACTTTCAGCACTGTGGTTGCCTTATACCTTAAATATAAGTGGCTTAGGTTGATAGTGAGTTCCATGAATTTCTTTTCTCTTCTAAGTGAGTTTTGAACCGGCGGCAATCGTTGGACCTGTTCAAATTTCCACCCACCACACTCTGTTTCGATCTTTTCTGAATCATCATCCTTTACGGTTTAGCTTTAGATCCTCTTTGCGGAGATTTGCAACAATAAGAGAACTTGACCGATTTTATCTCAACAAAGGTGTTGTAATAAAATTTTTGTTTTTAAAATATATACAATCCTTTCGGGATTTGTTTAATCCTCCCTTACTCCGGGCAAAGCAATATAAAATTGCACTTGTTTCTTTGGATTTTTGTTACCAAAATCTATACAGGTACCTTCAGTTGCAGCCGGTTGTTAAGAGATGCATCTTCCAATGACCACAAAAGAAAATAATGAAATGTCTACAAACCTTTAAATAATACAATATATATGTAGAAATGTATGTACATATATACTATTACCATTGGAAACCAGCTTTAACACGACAATGATGATCTGTTAATTTCTGACAGCACAAAAATTTGTTCCCCTTGTTAGTGAAAGCTGAGTTAAGGGCACAGTTTCACAAGTACTTGACAAAAACTAGAAATAATGGTGCCACGTCCCTGGATAAATATTTATACCTGAATTATGTTGTTACACCCGATCAAGTTGCCATTGTATTCCAAGTGGCACATGGTGCTAGGACTAGGTATATGATGAAATATGAAGAGAAATCAGCGTTAAATATGGGTTAGGACTTAGTTTAGGACACCCTGAATTACAAAACCTAAGGAGAATCAGTATGAAATTGTCGATGAGAAAACAACCGTGTCAGCAGCATCCGCATCATACAACAGCAAACACGACCAGAGCAATCAGATCACTTTGTTACAAGGCCTGTTTATTGTTGTTGCCATCCACGGTAGGTTTATACCTCTTGTTCATTCTCAGGTGATTTATTTTTCTCGATTTGTTCGCTCTTGACCAACAGGGGGTCTAGCCAAGGATTTACTTAGCGGTAGCTTTGATGATCATTCCATTACCTGGTCATCCGTAGCAAGATCACACATGGTCTCTTGGGGATGAGTGATTGAGCTAACACGCAGTGCTCTGTGTGGACAATGACAGCAGCCTCGTTTTGTTATAATCCTCTTGACCCGATGCACAAGATAATTCGAGATTTTATTGTCATCGTGATTGAGTTAGTTTTTTTTTTTTTTTTTTTTTTGTATCACAATTTTTCAATAGACGTATGCCAAGCCATTTCGTGGTAGATTCTAGACAGGCTTAGAAGCGCCACTAGAATTTTTTATTGGAGATTAAATAAGATAATTACTTTTCTTAATAAATTGTGTTTACTTTTAATAAAAAAAAGGTATATTAAGATCTCGGTGACAATTTTTTATTTATTGGCTACGATTCGGTATGCATGGAATAAAATTAATATGCCTAAGTTATACATTTGCTAAGTTTGAGGAACTTTCAATCACTCGTTATTCTTAATTCTGTTAAGTTTTTATTTATCTAAGTGTGTGTAGCTTAGGGAACATTTTGCTGTATTAAATATTTCCCAGATCGCAGCATACCAGCCGGTGTACATCTTTTTACTGCTCTATATATCAAACGGATTTTTTAAAACGTTCAGAGCACTCTGCGAAAAAGATGCAAATCCTGTACTCTGCTTGTTCTGGTAATTTTTATTTATTTTTGCAACACATGTGATTTGGTGAAATATCTATTGATAATATAATGTTATTTATAAAAATAAAAAAAAAGAAATAATAAGAATTAAAAATGTATTCATATTTTCATTAGGATTTTTTGCACTCTAATCGTAATATTGACGGATTTCTCTGAATGCTCGATTTTTCACTCTGAGCAATATTAAACATACACGATCAAAACACTCCAGAACACTCAGAGTCAAAGTAAATAAAGTTAAAAAAAATCGGTGTTCAGATCATTGTAAGTACTGTGAGCGGAATAAAGACATTTAATTTCTTTTTCATTCTGCTGCAACAGTCTTTTAAAAACCGATACTAAAAAGTACTTTCAAAACGTTACTTCCATCCGCTCAGAAGTTGCTATCTAAAAAGATATTTTGATGAAAGTTGACGACAATACTGAATATATTTAATTCATTTTCAAATCCTTATTACTGTTTTTGACGTGACAGAAATAGTTAGTCTGTTACCAATCATGAAAATGTCGTATCCATTGCAAAATGATGCGCGTAATTCGAGAATGGGCCCACGAATATCAAGGACAATTACAAGAAAGGAATCCATCAAATACTACCCCGTTGTCCTGGAAATGGTCTTACCTGATTTGTATCAGTCAGGCACTAGGTTACTATCTTTGCTTCCTAAATTAAATTGGAGAATGTTGAGGAATACAAGAATAAAATGAGATGCTCCTGTGAAAACATGAATAGGACTCTCACCTTCAACTCTTTAAATGAGCTGACAGAAGCTATCGTCACTTCATCTTTTGTAAGTACTATAAATAGGCCACAGTTTAAGTCGAAGTGGTATAATAAAGAATGCCTTCAAGATAGGAAGATGTCCTTCAAATGGCTCAACATATACCTTCGATACAATACAATAGGTGCAAGACAGTATTACTGAAATTCTAACAGGAACTATAAAACATTGTGTGGGGAAAAAAAGGAATACAACAAAGATCTGTCTAAAAAATTTAAATCAGTAAAGGACAATAAAGCTCCTGAGTGTTTTCTAGTAAAGATAGTACAATATTTTAATTATATTTATGATAATTCGGTAGTTCCTGATTCGTTCACAAGGTCAATAATTTTGACTCTTTATTGCGGTCTTTCTTTAATTGACATCTTATCCAAATTTTTTTGTTGGTACAATGTATAGGGGAGGAGAGGAGTTATCATATCTTAAAGGAAAGTCAAGCAGGATTTCGCACCGGTTACTCTACGCTTGATAGTATTTTTAAATTATTAAACGCAATCAAAATTTGGCATTCAAATAAAACTGAAGAGGTTTATGCCTTTTTTGTTGATTTCAAAGCTGCCTTCGATACTATACAACGAGGCACACTTTTCTACAAGTTGTGCAATCTAGGAATATCAAGTAAATTTGAACGAACTTTGCAAAAGCTTTATGAAACGACATCTGTTCAGTTCAGGTATGAACGGCGAGCACTTATCTAACAGTTTTAGTACGGAATCTGGAGTTTGACAGGGTTGTATTTTAAGCCCATTGTTATTTTCGTTATATATTAATGCCTTGGAGGACATCATTGGAGAAGGGATTACAATTGAGAACATAAGTCCGAAGGTATTGAAATACGCTGACGATAGTGTTATTCTCTCTGATGATCTTGAGAAGCTACAGAGAATGATATATAGTCTTCAGAAATATTGCCGCTTATGGGACCTGGTGGTCAATCTGGAAAAGTCTAAGATAATGGTTTTCCAGCGTGGCGGTGGTCCAAGAAGAGCTAATGAGAATTGGCTATATAATGGAGAACAAATTGAAATCGTTAAAGAGTTTACCTTTTTGGGAATATCCTTAACACCGAAGCTTTCATTTTCCTCTCACTTTGCAAAGCGACTACAAAGAGCAAAAACCGCTATTAATTTAACTTTGAAAAATTTTTGTTCAGAAGGAAGAAGAAAACACTCTAGTAAGTTCGTGCTGTTTAACGCCGTGTCAAGATCAATTCTCTGTTACGCGGCGCAAGTATGGGGCTTCGAACAGCACGAGAGGGTTGAAAATTCACTGCGCATTTTTGTTAAAATGTTATATCGCCTACCTCAAAATACGCCGATTTATATGTTGGACTTAAAGTTCAATCTAACGCGTACTTATATTTTTACCATGAAATGACATTTTAATTACATGTTAAAGAAATTTTGTTAAATCTAATTGAAAAAGGAAATGTGAAGCTTCTGCAAATATCTATCGAGAGAGCTTGAGGATCGCTGAGACCTGACTTATATCCAAGACTTAAGGAATTAGTCTACTTTGCGCGCTACAAAAAAATGCTATTTTTATTAATGTTTTTTTGGAAGTTTTTATTATAGGTATTGATATAAAACTTGTTGGACTAAATAAACACAATTTCGAAATGCAGAAAAAAAATTTATATTTTTTATTTTAAATACTTTTTATACACAAAAATGAAAGATAAACGTAACGTTTCAAAAAGTATAGGCAAGTGAGTTGCGTGCGCCATATCTAATATATATAATTAACAAAATGGCGGACTTATTTTGAAAAAAAAATATGCTCTTTTTTCAGTGATTTATGCTATAAAAGAAACAAATTGTAAAAACTGAAATTTTGAGATGATCGTAGTTCAGGACGAACTCACTGTCATACTTAAACTAATTCCATGTAATTTTTTTATTTAAGATAACTCGTTCCAGAGATAGGGCTCACGCAAATATTTTGCCAACTTATCGAAAAGTTACATTTGTCTATCATTTTTGTGTATAAAGAGTGTTGAAGATAAAAAATTAGTAATAATAGCCTTTTTTTTGGAACGTGCAAAGTAAACTAATCCCTTAAGTATCTTAGGGCAAAAAATACGTTCGAGATGATAATTCCATAAAAAAAATTAACCTTATCTGTAAGTGGAGGTCTTTTAAGTCTAAATGTCAACCTACTTAGGCATGAAGGCAGGTCGGTTTGTTGGACAAGGATGAAAATATATTTCACTTTGCAGGAATATGTCCCATTCTACTTGAGTTGAGATTAGTGGTGCTTAGGAAAAAAACTCTGACCAAAGAGGAAGTAATAGAAATGTTGAACTGTAGAGATAATTGTAATGGCCTAGTTATTTAAGCTAGAAGGTCCTGGAAATATCGGGGTAAAAGAGTTTAGTTATTAATCTATATGTCGTAGACATTTGACGTAACTCAGCACTTCACGAAAAGTCTAGACACTTCATGAAAAGTAGCCTGATAGTGTAACGGTATTGACTTAGCCACTTTTTACATTATGTGTCTGAAATTTTTAGTCAATTAATGAAATGCGAAAAGACTTCATGCCGATAGTGTAATACCAGCAGATAAAATTCTTAGGAGAGGGAGATGAGTGGTGAAGGGAAAGGTCGCACCCAGGCCTGCGACACACACACCCACACCCACCCACATACACACATACTCGCGCGGCGCGTTCATAAAGCAGTAATTTTTTCTGGCTAATAAACTTAATCTTTATTTTTGCCTTATAGCTTATCGTATAAAATCATATAAATCATGTCGTCAAAATTTATAATTTTTTGGTGAATTTGACTCCATTTATGATGGTCAAGAAATATATGACTGCCTTAGAAATATAGCCCTAACATATTTAGCATTTCATAGACAAGAGATCTTGTTTTCAAGTTGATTAATGCAAGGCGGGAGGTATAGGTACTAATAGCACAAGCTTTTAGCAAATCGTCAAATATCAAGCTAAGCACCCGAAATCGGACAGGTTAGCTTCGTCTTCGTCTAACTATTATAATAGCTGAGCTTGTTGTGTTACATCATTAACTGTAATAATAAGATGAGAACAGGCCCTAAGTGAACAAATCTTTGAAAATAGTTTTGAGAATAGCTTTAGGAATAGGTCAAGAGCTAATAACTCTTTAGCGGCTTTAGATAGCAGATGGGTGTAGTAGGTCAAAATAAAGAAGAAAGTCCACAGTTTTCAGTTTTTATAA